>JBBBDQ010001908.1:1350000-1472500 GCA_037127315.1 Ascarosepion bandense | reverse complement strand
GTCACTTAACTAAGCAAAGTCATGCCAACTTCAAAGTTTTGTGAAGGCACTACTATGATATCCTCACTCATCAGGGCTTTTTTCAATGCTTTGTCTATGTCTCAATACTGAGCACTTCACGACAAAAAACCTGCTTACCAAAATATCTTTTTATCAGTCGACCACTGAAAAACCAAAATCTTGGCACTCATCATCATGTTATGTATTTGTGTAATATAACAATCTGGCCCCACCCGAGGAAGGTTGATGCAAGCGATGGTGTTTCCCGTCGGTGAAGGGGTCGGCGAACGACAAGACAGGTGTTTGAGAAATACATCCTGTCGGGGCCTGGAGCGGATGTCGTTTGACCTTATTTCCGACAGCGGCGGAAATGACTATGGAAGTAAACAAAACAGGTGTCTCTTGGAATTACGTGGGCGTTGCGTAGGCGAGACAAAACCGGAAGGAAAGTCCCGGTTCTAGAAGACTATAAAAAGAAATCGACACACAGATTCGCCAGCAGAGAACGGCCAGTGGAAGCAGAGAGACACCACCGGCAAGAATACACTCCCGTCGACCCATTCTATGTGCGCTCTCACTCTTCCACTCTCTATTCCACACGGGTTCGTCGTCAGTAATAAAAATATAACCTTATATTTTTATATATGCGTGTTTGTTGTTTGTCGTCGTACGGCGATATATAACATACGCAAATTGGTGCCTAGTGGCTTGCTGTTTTAAGACAACAACAACAACAAAACAGATAGATGCGAACTTGGTTACCACGGCGACAATTGAAATTCAACGGAAATTAAAACCACCAGATAGAGGAAGAAAAAGAAAAAAGAAGACGAAAATAGAAAGCAACCGGGCGACCATAGACGACATCAACGAAAGGTAGGTGACTTTTGATTCGATGTTGTGTGTGTTCTGCTCTTGTTCATAATAGGTTTATAATAAGTCTAATTAAAAAAAAAAAAAAAAAATGGAACAGCATACTTTTGCCGATTTTGTTCAAGGTCTGACCCTAGAATTGAGAAATGTGGCTTGTTCGGTGTCGAACACTTTAAGGGGAGAATCTTTTTTAAAGAATATACAGCCATTAGCGTGCAAAGAAGATGGTGGTTATAGTGCTTGGTTGGAGGATATGGAGAGGTATTTTAAAGTTGTGCGCGTGGCAGAAGAAGACAAGTGTCAGACAGCTCTTCTCACAACAAGGGGAGCTGTTGGACACTATGTATATAGACTAATCTCTAATAACCCACAACTCACATGGAAGGAGTTCAAAACTTCTTTAAAGGAATACTACGGATTGGTTTTAGACCCCGACGCACGGTTAGTCGAATTAGTGAACATTAAGCAGGGTAGAACAGAGGGGTTGCAGGACTACATGCAGAGAGTAGTACGCCTAGCGGAGAGCGCATATGTTGGGGTTGACGGGAGGAATGAAGTTGTGATAAAACAAGTTCTAGGATTTTTCATAAAAGGTCTAAGGGATCGGGAAATAAAGATGGCAGTTATGAAGGATGAGCCACAAACACTAGAGGCTGCCTATCAGAAAGCGTTATCTGAGTTGAGATGGAAAATTCGACTCGATGCAAACTCTGAATACGAAGAGGAGCCTATGGAAATTTGCCACTCTCGGAGACGGGTACCGATAGAAGCCGTAAGCCCCGCTGAATCTAATACTACTACTACTAATAATAATAATAGGAATAAGAACAATAGAAAAGTTGGGACTCGTGAGCGGGAGAGGAACGGGAGCGTTGTTAGGTGTTGGAATTGTGGGAAAGAAGGCCACATAACGAAATTTTGTAGACGCGCCCCGGGAAACGGCAGAGGTCCGTTCGTGTGACGCCCAACGAACGGAACAAGACGGTACCAACGCACATAGTTGGTAATATGGGCGCGCCAAATTCCATCTTTATTAGAATAGAACGTAGACCTTATAGGGCATTGGTAGATACGGGAGCAGAGGTATCGGTTATAAGCTGTAGGGTATTTAAAAAATTGCGACTGGGACTTGAACTGCAAAAGAGGGACATTAAACTTCGAACTGCGAATGGATCCCCGTTATACGTTGAAGGCCTTTGTCGTCTACAGGTCCAGATAGGAAGTAAGTCCATACCCCATGATTTTTTAGTCGTGAAAAATCTCAATAGAAACGTTATACTTGGCCGAGATTGGCTGATGCAGAACGGGGTGAGAATGTATTTCGATTTGGGGGCATTGAAGATTGGTGAAGAATACGTGGCATTAGAGGAGGATGTTCATATTTCCTCTATTGTTAGGTTAGCTCAAAAAGTAACATTAAGACCTCAACACCTGCATGCTTGTCTGGGATTAACCAGGCTGAGAAATGGACGTGGCAAAGAATATGAAATCGAACAGCTGAGTAGTGGATATGTTAGCAACTTATGTGGTATATCAGTAGCCAACGCAGTTGTAAAAATGCCAAAGTCTCGTAAGTTTCAGTTGCTGATAATGAATAACACTAACCAGACAATCACTTTGAGACGGGGGTGTCCGCTGGCTAAATTGGAAAGGGCAGGTAATATTACTGAAATTACTATGCCCGATAAACAAAATAATAAAAGTCCTGATGTAGATTTGGAACAGGTACATGTACCGGAGGAATTCAAGCCTGAAATTAACAAATTGCTAAAAAGAAATAGGGACATGTTCGTTAGTGACGACAAAAACCTGGGCAGAACCGATACTGTGGAGATGCGTATCGATACTGGAACGCATGAGCCCATAAGAAAACGCCCATATCGCACACCCCTCAAACAAAGAAAGACAATGGATTCAGCAATCGACGAAATGATGCAGGCAGGTGTAATTGAGAGATCCAATAGCCCGTGGGGTTTTCCAGTAGTTTTAGTAGAGAAGAAAGACGGTGGTAAGAGATTTTGTGTAGACTTTAGAGCACTTAATAAGATTACAAAGAAATATGCTCGACCTCTTCCTGTCATCGATGATATACTGGCATCACTTGGTTCGGCAAGGTACTTTTCGAAGCTTGATTTAAAATCAGGGTACTGGCAAGTTAAGCTTCATGATGATGACAAAGAAAAAAGTGCATTCACCTGCCACAAGGGTCTGTTTCATTTTAATGTTATGCCATTTGGACTTGCAAACGCACCCGGCATCTTCCAGGAATTAATGTCAGTTGTTTTACAGGGACAGGAAGATTTTGCTCTGGCATATTTAGATGATATTCTGATATTTTCAAATACGGTGGAAGATCATTTAAGACATATAGACACAGTCTTGAGTAGTCTACGTAAGCATAACCTTAAACTGAAGCCAGCTAAGTGTGAGTTCTTTAAGAAAGAGACCCAATACCTGGGGTTCAAGATAAGTGAAGAGGGAATACAACCAGACCTCAATAAAGTCAAGGCTATAAAGTCAGTTTCTACTCCAGCCACTGTTAGGCAAGTAAGAGCTTTTATTGGGATGACCTCATACTATCGCCGCTTTATTAGAAATTTCTCTGATATAGCCGAACCGCTGGTCAATTTGACAAGGAAATATGCACGATTCCAATGGGACGATGCTTGCCAAACCGCTTTCGATACACTAAAAACGAAGCTCGCGGAGATGGTAACACTAGCCTATCCCAACCCAAATAAGGCGTATAGGTTATATACTGACGCATCCGATCAATCGATTGGCGCATGCCTATCCCAGGTAGTGTACGATAAGGAAAATAGGAAGGATGTAGAAAAACCAATTTATTTATTGTCCCATAAATTAAGTGACACACAAACGAGGTGGTCAACTATAGAGAAAGAGGCTTATGCCATACACTATGCTCTTCAAAAACTGAATCACTACCTGCATGGCGCAACATTCACAATATACACTGATCATAAGCCCCTGGAGCACTTACTTAACTCGCCCATACAAAATAAGAAGATACAGACTTGGGCTCTGAGCATGTCTGGCTACAATTGCAGCATACAGTATCTTAAGGGTAAGGATAATGTTTGCGCGGATCTCTTATCACGCGCTGTTGATGTGAACGAAGACCATATTGCTTCTCCAGTAGATATAGATGATAGAAATTACTTGGTTAGTGTTATAAACTCCAACCTAATGGAGCCGGAAGAATTAGCAGCCCATAAAAATGTCGGAAATTCATCAGAGGCACCCGAACGGCCCACATTGAAAGGAATAGACATAATCAGGGAGCAAGAATCAGACAAAAACATCTTAGACCTGAAGATTAGATTACGAAATGGTAGGGCTACCAAAGCAGAACAGAAGAGATATATAGTAATGGATGAGGTGATGTACTATTTGTCTCAGCCTGATGATGAACCCCTCATCAGACTGTATGTACCATCTCACCTTAGAAAAAGGGTGCTAGTTCAATACCATGATGACAGTGGCCATATGGGGGGGGGATAAGACATTCCACTCAATAAAACAAAAGTATTTCTGGCCTTGTTTACTTAGAGAAATAAATGATTTCGTAGGTAAATGAATCCTGTGTCAGACAAGAAACCTAAAGAGGCAGCAACCCCACATATAGGAATGTGACTTCCCTCCTTTTCTTTTCGCAAAGATTGCTTTAGATGTCTCAGGACCCTACCCAAAGACCCATTCAGGTAACCAATATATAGTTACATTCATAGATATGTACAGTGGTTGGCCGGAGGCATTTGCGGTTCCTAACAAGAAGGCAGAAACAGTGGTGCATCTCTTAGTTGACGAAATCTTCCCCAGATTTGGGACACCACTTCAGCTTTTAACTGATAATGGGCCAGAAAATATCAACAGGGTAATGAAAAAGACATTAGAAGACCTAAATATACACCATGTGACAACTTCTTTTTATCACCCCCAGAGCAACGGTAAGGTTGAGAGGTTTCACAGAACAATGCATGATGTTCTAGCAAAAAAAATCGGCAACAACGAACAGTCGTGGGATATTTACATTAACCAAATGTTGGCGGCTATCCGGTTTCATGTGAGCGAAACCACTAAGTTTTCACCGTATTACTTGCTCTACAACAGGGATGTTATTTTGCCCTTGGACAATATACTGAGGCCTCGTCGCATATATTATGGTGATGAGCATCACCAAATTGCACTACAAAAAATGCATCGTAGCTTCACTTTAGTTAGGAATAATATAAGAAAAGCGAGGAGAGCCGCGATAGATAAGTCGCGTGGTAAGACGAAAAATACAACTTTTGAGGTTGGTGATTTGGTGTACTATAAGAATCACCAAAAGAAAGGGAAGTTAGATGTGCGCTGGCGGCCATATTATGTGATCGTTGAAAAGACTGGCCCGGTCTCTTATAGAATTAGAGATCAGTTAACCGGCTCGGTCATTAAGACGCATGCTGAGCATCTTCGGGCAGCGTCCATTGATGAATGGAAAATCCCTACTTCCGATAGGCCGTTACGAAAGATTGTATTGGCTGCTCCAGTAGAATCCAGTGATTCGGATGACGAATCCGGAGCGGAACAGACCGACTTTCCAGTGCACAAAAATCGACACCAACGTGTGGAATCAGACGATGAGTCTGATGTTCCATTAATGGAGCGTCGCATCATGACGCGACGTAAAATGGCGAATAAAAACGTGTCAACTATTGATAGTGATGATAGAATCGGTGGTATAAATAATGTTTCATCCACGTTCGAGGATGATTGCTCAAAGTGCGAAACGTCTGGATCTACTCATGTAGATCAGGGTTTTTCTAGGGAATCACCTAGCAGCGAAGATGTCCAAATGAGGCAAACGTCTGTTGGGGCAAAAAGCACGGATAGACCTGCAGATTCCACAGTTGATCGGAACAAAAAGAAAGAACAACTGAAAAGTCTTGTAGACTTATTGGCTGATATGCTATAGGATTGGGAAAGAAAGCAGTGGGAGGATTAACGATAGTTTAAGTGAAATAGTTAGGTCACCTTCCTTATAGCAAAACATATGGAAAGATTTAGTGAAGGATATGAAGAACTTCCGAAGAAGTTGACGATAGGAGTTAGTGCTGGCATAGTCGGCGTAATGATAATTCTTGGAATAATAGCTAGGAAGCGGATTTTTAAGTGTGAAAGAAGCAACAGTGCTTCGGGAAAGGAAAGGGAGTTATCCGTTGTGAATAGTACTCCGGGGTCAACGGGTGTTCAACACTCAAATGTCTCTGCGTTAAACAGAGAGATGTCAACAAATCAGATATGCTTGGATTCGAATCCAGAGGAAGTAGCTAAAGGAGAAGAAAACATTGTACAAACTAAGGAACTACGAGTCACGGGTCCATTTTTTTAGACTAAATTAAGATAGATGAAACCTCCAATCCTCCACAAGTAAATTGCATGCGGATTAACGTTGGAATCAGGGTAATTTTCTTCGTTTTCTATTGAACATTTCTCGGTCAGACTATGAATGATATGTACTGCAGATAATGGCAGTTTTTCTGTGCTCAAACATAGTATGTTTGAAATTAAATTAAATTAAATTAAATTAAGTTACATGTGTAACAATAAACTCGAGCGGAAACACGCATGGTGTTGGTCAAAGGTCATTTACTCGATGTCAGTTTAGAAACTGGGGCGCGGTTACCGCCTATGATCATATGGTCGTGCATCGAGGCGTCTACGCGTATGGACAGAGTCGAGAAAGGAAACGAACATTGAAAGTTACATTTGTAAAAAAAAAAAAAAAAAAAAAAAGAACATTATGAAAATTCCACAATGGACACGAACATTGTTGGGTTGCCGATGTAGGCTTCCCTATACATTTTTTTTTTGTTGTTGTTGTTTTGTTTGTTTCGGCGTGCACATGTTTTGTACAATTGTCGGGCTTGTGTGGCATGGGGTGTGTGTGAGGGTGTTGTGCTTAAAATATTCTTAGGTGAACATTTTGGAAAATGGGAGGGCGAGGAGTGTAATATAACAATCTGGCCCCACCCGAGGAAGGTTGATGCAAGCGATGGTGTTTCCCGTCGGTGAAGGGGTCGGCGAACGACAAGACAGGTGTTTGAGAAATACATCCTGTCGGGGCCTGGAGCGGATGTCGTTTGACCTTATTTCCGACAGCGGTGGAAATGACTACGGAGACAAACAGATCAGATGTCTCTTAGAATTACGTGGGCGTTGCGTGGGCGAGGCAAAACCGGAAGGAAAGTCCCGGTTCTAGAAGACTATATAAAGACCTCGACACACGGATTCGCCAGCAGAGAACGGCCAGTGGAAGCAGAGAGACACCACCGGCAAGAATACACTCCCGTCGACCCATTCTATGTGTGCTCTCACTCTTCCACTCTCTATTCCACACGGGTTCGTCGTCAGTAATAAAAATATAACCTTATATTTTTATATTTGCGTGTTTGTTGTTTGTCGTCGTACGGCGATATATAACATTTGGATAGCAATCACTCTCTCATATTAAAGACTGTCAAGGTCTTCTGTTAAATTTCTTATTGTATTTCATGTGACCAAAAGCTTTCTTTTATTTTTTACAAATTTAGTTGGTGCAGAAATTGCTCAAGTCATTGTTCATTCTGAGCACTTTCAGCTAATCTGTTTTCATGGATTTTTTCCCTATTATAAATGGTATGCTTATGTCAGGCAATCAGTTAGGTGTTATACATGAGCAATCATGTCTCTTTTGAGACATGACTGACTACAGAGAATATTTATCCCACCGGCTGCCAACCAAAGCTAGAAAACCCAATCTGTCCTGCTATTCAACCCATAGCTGAAGGAAGAAGATGGATTCATACCTTTCCTAAGAATATTTGCATGCAAGTGAATGCAACAAATTCAACTGGAATTCAAACTCAGCTCCCTGATTTCTCA
The DNA here is from genome assembly GCA_037127315.1 of Ascarosepion bandense. Classification (NCBI taxonomy): domain Eukaryota; kingdom Metazoa; phylum Mollusca; class Cephalopoda; order Sepiida; family Sepiidae; genus Ascarosepion; species Ascarosepion bandense. Next base: position 1,464,703 of record JBBBDQ010001908.1, on the reverse strand, counting down.
TTCCAAGCTGATATCCATTACATCACAACACATATCATTTGCTAATGTGCAAGTGACTGCAGACTAAAGCTTGCTGAAAGGTAGACATATTCTTAATTCTCAAATATATAAAGGAATTAATTGATTTTATTTATAATCTAACATTATTACTATGTTATATTTAGTGACTAAACATATTTGAGTTGACAGTTCTAAAACAGTGTAATTGACATCTACGGGCATAGCCATTAAAGTTTGTTTTTTTAAGTCATTATCTCAAGCAAGGTAATAATGTCACTAAGACAAGGGGTTATTGAGTGAAAAATATGATGTGAAAAGACAAGATAAAGAATAAGATTCAGGAAGACAGAAGACGTCAATTAATTTTTCTTTTGTTGCTTATATTTTAACAGGGAAGCAAGAAAGTTAAGAGTTCCTTTGGGAGTGTGAGAAAAGAAACTATTAAAATAGAATTTGTGGTTACATCTAATGATGAGAGCTTTTTGCCAATCTAGTTGCATGCTTAAATTCATGCGGTCATGTTACTAAGGTGAAAAGCTCATTCGTATTATGTTATAATCTTTCTAAAATCAGATCTTCTTCTGATTCACATTATACAAATTTCCACCACTGGCCAGATGTGAACATTTTAAAGCCCAAGACCGAGCTAAAACCTTTGTTAACTGCGCATGGTTTGTCAACTGTGCATAGTTTTCTTTTCACTTACACACTCAAAGAAATATACAATCTAGAATTTTCACCATTAGCATCCACTCCTGGCTAAAGAAACAAAATAAATATAAAGCCAAGCTGAGTCTAAGAAAAGGGTATAAAAACCCATGAAAAAGACTTTTTTGGCAGTTAGTCGACACACCAGCCATGATTCACAACACTTGTTGAGACACTACATCATATCTCCAAACGACACTTGCCAAAGACCGTTGCAGCAGTAAGTCAAGACTCACCCTCTCTCTCCTACTATTTACCTCTGGGGATGACTTTTATGACTGTACTTATCTCTTTCTTATAACAAGAGACACTTACACTGATTTACCATTTGTTGTATTTTTCCATTAATATAATTAACTATTTCTTAAACCTCTGTTGTTTCTTCTTTGTTCTGCCATCATTCACTTAATACAACAATTACCATGAAAATATTTTTAGAAAAGACAGAAGGAACCCACCTTACAGTACTGAGACATCAGTACTTCTTTGGATTTTATTCATAATCTCAAGAAATATAGCAGGAGACGCAGACCAGATCTGGCATCAATATTCAGTGCATGGATGAATGGTAGATTTATAAACATGCAAGATAGATTTTGGTATAACACAGTGAATAAACTAGCAATTGATTCTATTTAAACATTCTACTTCATGTCAGTGTAAAACATAAGACTAAGGAGACATAATTAGTTGTTCCCCTGGAGGTTAGCACCAACCAGGCTGAAGAAATTGTACCTTTTGTTAGTTTGAACCTGCATTCCCCTTATATAAAGGTGGACAATTTAAAAATACATAAACTATAATCAAATGTATCTATTGAATATTAACACTTTTATTGGTAACAGCAGTAGTACAAGTGTTTCTCTATTTATATTGAAAGGGAAACTCCTTCAAGGTAATTTGATATAAAATACGTTTCAATAATTATCATATTTTTTTAGTTTTGACCATAATCCTATTATAAAGACCATTATGTATTTATTTGTATATAAAAATATATATTTGTCTATATATCTGAGATGAGATAGTATTTACATTATTTACATTATTCAGACTATTATAGCAACCATGTTATCTGTATGATGTTTTGGCCATTGTACACTCTAGCCTTCTTCAGGTGATAGGAATTTCGGACCAAACTATGATCACTGGAGTATATCATTCTCATTCCTTGTGCAAAGCCTCTTTGGTAGTCATGAGTTATCTCCCTCTAACCAGATTCTCTACGTTCACCATTGCTGTAGCCTGGTATTGAATTCACAATTCTTGAGGTCAAGCCACTGAATCTAACCAATGTCTACATGCTAGGCTACAAAAATCTCCTAAGCCAACCAAGCATAAAGATGAATACAATATGGGAACCAGTAATGCGGAGTGCCAGAGAAAAGGATTAGTGTCAAAAATTGCAATATGAGCTCTGGTAAAAAATACTAGAGAAAACCATTATCATCAAAAATTGTAATATGAACTCTAGTAAAAAATGGTTACTGAACATTAGGTTTATAAGTCTCAGAAATTCAGTTGTTTTTATCCTTAAGGACACATGGCCCAGTGGATATAGATGTTGGTTAGTTCCAGTGACTTGACTGAAGAGTAGTGAGTTTAATACCAGGCTACAGCAGTGGTGAGCAAGTAACATAAATAATTCGGTTAGAGGGAGATAACTCATGACTACCAAAAGAGGCTTCAAGCAAGGAATGAGAATGATATACCCCAGTGACTGTAATAAAAGGGTTTGGTTTGAAATTCCTAACACCTGAAGAAGGTTGAAGTGTACAATGGCCGAAACATCATACAAATGGAAAACCATGATGAGGACAATAGTCTGAATAATGTAAATAGTGTCAATATATATTTTCCTCTTTTCACACTCATGGGGAGAGAGGCAACACCAGTTATTAAACTTTACTGCCAGATATGAAAGTTCATGCCATGTGTTTGTTCTTTAACAGTGCCTTATTAATTTATTTTTTGCAATAATTATGTCATCAAGTGAAGAATATATATATATATATATATATATATATATATATATTCTTCATGTGAAGAATATATATATATCCTCTCTATTATAATAGAGACCATTGTGCATTTGGATTATCTTCTTATGTCTTAATGTAAGATACTCAATAGTAGGTAAATCAATATATATATATATATATGTTGCTGTCATTTTAAATGGCATATCAATATAAATATTTTGCCTTCATTTTTGACAGCACAGGGACCCACCTGTGTAGAAATAATTTTCTAAAATAAGGTTTTAAGTTTTTTGAATAAACATGGTTTATCATGTAAAACTATTGAGTTTAATATCATAAGAAATTGATTGTGGGAAACTTAGCATGGTGTAATGGTTAACAAGCTTGTCTTACTAGAATAATTATGACTTCAAATGATCTAAGATGGTTTATATGCTGGTAAAACACCCAAACCAAACAAACAATTACAACTGAATAGTGAGTTTGATCCTCACTAGGCCTCTCATATTTTCAACATTGTGCCACATCTAAGCCACGTTTAGGAAATCATTGGATACCATGACATGGTGTAATGGTTAGCAAGATTATCTCACAAGATCAATTATTATTGAATATTGAGTTTGACCCTCACTGGGTGCCCCATATTTTTGGCCTTGTACTAGATTGAAACTACGCTTATAAACTCACCATAAGAAAAACTGACTGCAGACTTTTGTTTTTTTAAAAGTAAAGTTTTTTAAAAAATCTGTCAGTCAGCATTTCTTTGATAATTAAATAGAAGGACACAAGTTTAGATAACAGCAAGAATTTAGCTGCAGCAAGGAAAGCTGTTTTTAATTTTTGTAGCAAAGTCTCTGAATCACAATTAGTGCCTTATTAATTCTATTTGGAACTTGTAAATGGCTTTGGGATGTTAATTTGAAAAGTGGATAGAAAAAGTAACAAGCAATTTGCTAAGTATTAAAATCTGAGATTCTATTTCCACCAAATTCCTATCAAGATCGATTAAACCTTGCATATGAATCTGATTGCAGGAAAAACTTAGATCAATATTTAATTTACAAATAAACAAATTTTTCTCTTTTTAAAACTTAATTTGTTTTTGAGAGTAAAGTATGATTATTTTAAAACAAAGAAAAGAAAATTTTATTGTGCTTGGCAAATTTTATTTAAATTACTGACAGCTTAGAAATTGTGAAATTTATTTAAAAGAACAAATTTAAATTTTGCTTAAATGAAGAATATTTTATTTCTTATTAAAGTCTGAGGTTTACAAAATGTGGGTAAACTACTGTTATTATGATCATATGGTTGCACAGAACAAACAAGGATTACAATTTCAACAACGTGTATTGATCAAATGAAAAGAATATATATAAAGCTGTGTGAAAAATAGCAAAAATTGTTCATATGCCATTCCTGAGTTGTCTCTGGTAAGGAAAACAATTAGGTGTAAGGGTGTTGTTGTTAAGAGTGGGAGATGGCCGATTTGTTGGGTTGGTTGGATGTCATGGTTGATGTCAGGAGAGAGGCCTGGAGTGAATTAGTGAAGCCAAGTGGGAGTGTCATTAGCAGGGTTAATGTTTTACCAGAGCTTCAGCGAAATTAGGTAAGTTGAACTGAAAGATGTTATAATGAGCGTGTTGTTGCAAAGAGAAGAACAAACAAGGATTGCAATTTCAACAATTTGATCAAGTGTGAAGAATATATACATAGTTGTGGGAAAGACAGCAAACATCACTCCACCCACATCTATTGAACAGGTTAAAAGGCTCATCCCTTGTTCCCTGTTTAGGATGTGGTTTCCGGCTTTTCCTCTTTTCCAATCTTCTCGCTTAGTTTTTTTTCAATTGGAGTAGATAGATCTATCGCACGGTTCACACTCCACCCACATCTATTGAACAGGTTAAGAGGGTCATCCCTTGTTCCCTGTTTAGGATGTGGTTTCCGGCTTTTCCTCTTTTCCAATCTTCTCACTTATTTTTTTGTTTTTTTTCAATTGGAGTAGATAGATCTATCTATCGCCCGGTTCACGCTCCACCCACATCTATTGAACAGGTTAAGAGGCTCATCCCTTGTTCCCTGTTTAGGATGTGGTTTCCGGCTTTTCCTCTTTTCCAATCTTCTCACTTATTTTTTTGTTTTTTTTCAATTGGAGTAGATAGATCTATCTATCGCCCGGTTCACACTCCACCCACATCTATTGAACAGGTTAAGAGGCTCATCCCTTGTTCCCTGTTTAGGATGTGGTTTCCGGCTTTTCCTCTTTTCCAATCTTCTCACTTATTTTTTTGTTTTTTTTCAATTGGAGTAGATAGATCTATCTATCGCCCGGTTCACACTCCACCCACATCTATTGAACAGGTTAAGAGGCTCATCCCTTGTTCCCTGTTTAGGATGTGGTTTCCGGCTTTCTCTTTTCCAATCTTTTCACTATTATGTAGCCCCCTGCACATCAGTGGCGTTACCGCCTTGCTCGGGGTGATACGATTAAGAAAAAAAATATGCAGTTCGTTAGCTGCTGTTAGTAAGTGAAGTGATAAGTGTAAGAGTTTACACTATTTACAGTGTTCAGACTGTTGTCCTCATCTTTATTGTCATATTTACAACGTTTTGACCATTGTATGCCTCAGCTTTCTTCAGGTGATATATGTTGGAATTTCAAACCAAACCCTGAAGAAAACCAGAGCTTACGATGTCTGAAATGTCATGAATATGAAAATAAAGATGAGGACAACAGTCTAGACAATGTAAATAGTGTAAATAATTACAATACCTCATCTCAAAAATATAGACAGAGGTGTAAGGGTCTTGTTGGTAAGGCTGGGAGTTGACTGATTTTTAGTCAGTCGAGGTTACAGTTGGTGTTGGGAGATAAATCTAGAGCAGATTAGTGAAGTCAAGTGTAATGTCACTGGTGGAATTTGACATATACCCTTCTTCAAGGTTGAAATCGAGACCAGTGCAGTGTGTGATAAGCAGGCAGTCATGTCATAAGGCTGATATTGAATTGAAGTCAAACTTGGTGGGTTGATCAGTCAAGGTCACAATAATAATGGGTTGAATTATGGTAAGGCCTGATAAGATGCATTAGCAGGTTGATTACTAAGGTTACAGCAGTGGTTTCATGGCAGGCTTAAAGCAGTTAGCAAGGCTACAAATCTGACTTTGCTAATACAGAGAGTGTGAGCATGGAGTGTCAGGAAAGTCACTAATCTCACTTTGTTGATACAAGAGGTGCAATGGTCGGTGGGTAGCGGGTAGTCTTTGTTGATGGTGACAATGAGGGAAGCCTGGATCTGGAGGGTAAAGATGTCAAGGTGTTAGAAATCATGGTAGTGGTGTCAGAAATCCGGCAGTGTCAGAGCTGGCCCATCAACTGCATTCTATATATGTGGAGTCAGGTGAGATAGTGAAGCTTGGGGAGAGAGAAGTAATCATGACAGCAACAGTGACCGACACCACACCAGGTCACAACAGGTCGCCTTTCAGTTCCTGATTAAAATGGTGCATGCCCAACATTCTTTTTGGCACAATGCTATACTTGGTAGCTTTGAGGTCAACTCCAGAGATCCTGAGTCTTTTGATTTTCTGCATTGAAGCCAAATACAAAACTTATTTTGTTTCTTTGTTCTAGTCGTATTTCGTCATATTTGGTCAGTGATTCCATCTTGTGAATACACATGAACTTAAATGTAGGTAGCCTGTCACTTTTGAACCTATTTCTATTTTTATCTTTTAATTTTAATAATTTTTTACTTTTTTTTATTCTTTCCACTATCTTCTCCAATTATCCTGTTTTTTGTTGTAGCTATTGTTTCAACATGTATATATATTTGTGTGTGTATGTATATTTATGTGCGTGTGTGTATATATGTGTGTGTATGCATATATATTTGTGTGTGTATGTATATTTATGTGCGTGTATATATATATTTGTGTGTGTGTATGTATATTGTGTGTATATATATTTATGTGCATGTGTGTATATATATTTGTGTGTGTATGTATATATATTTGTGTGTGTATGTATATATTTATGTGTGTGTGTATATATATTTGTGTGTGTGTATGTATATATATATTTGTGTGTGTGTATGTATATTTATGTGCGTGTGTGTATGTATATTTCCTTACTGATAATATGCATATTAATGTGGTGTTAATTAATTAAGATTGCAGCATTCAATATAGCTTTTCATGTTGCAAACTGAACAGGGATATGATTTATAATTCTGATTTTTGCTTTTTACCTTTGAAAAGAAAAATGTAAAATCAGAAAAAAAATATTATGAAAATGAAAGAAACCTCATGCTAACCTTTTCCGACACCGTTTTAGTGGAAATGGGAGATAATGTGTATTATAGTAATGTTAATTGTAGGGATCGCAGCATTTAATGAAGTTTTTGTTGGAGACTGAGCAGGAATATGGGTCACAGTTAAAATGAATGAAAATTTTGATTTTTGCTTTTTATCTTTGTAAAAAACAATGTAAAATATCAAACCCCACAAAAAAAGGAAAAAAAAAAATGGAAAGGAAAGAAATCCCATGCTAACCTATTTTAACGCCATCTTAGTGAATGTGAGGGTCCTTTGACCTAGTGAGAAACTGAAATTCAAAACAAAACACCTGGTTCAAAGAACATCTAAGACAGTTATGGACACAGAGAAACCCATGAGGAGAAACAAAAAGCCAAATTGACTACATAACCATGAACAAGAGATTCAAGAATGCTGTTGTGCAGTGCAAAACCTACCCAAGTGCTGACAGTGGATGTGATATGTTATATGTAAACTAAAAACAAAACTGTTATATGCAAACTACAAACAAGATTATGGAAGCTGAAGAAGCCTAACACAGCACCCAAATAGCAATATAACAGATTCCTGAATGGCATGACCGTGAAGGAGAAAAATATGGACAATGTGAAAAGATATGATGGATAAAATGGAAACTTGAAATAGGACACACAAAGAGAGGCTTTAGTAACATCAGCAAATAAGATCATCACAAAAGAAAATGGATGAAGAAGAAAAAACGAACAAATTCCAAATGAGATTCTCAACATGATGCAATGCAGACAGAAAACAATGCCAATACATGGAATGGAATAAAGAAAAGTATACCAAAAAATGGCTACGGCTATATCATGTTGAATACACTGGTTCTCGTCCAATCAGTGAAGTTAAGCAACATTGAGACTGGTCAGTACTTAAATGGGTGACCATTTGGGAATACCAGGTGCTGTAAACATAAGGACCAAGAATGGTCCAGCAGTCCTCCAGGTTTGGGGGTTGGGTGCAGGGCTAACAACCCTACCTTATAAAAAACAGTTTGTTACAGAAACAGCAACAAAACGTTGCTGCCCTATGCACCATCTGGGTGTGATGGATAAATGATGATGATGATGATGATACAAAAAAATAAGAACAAATGCAGACAGGCTAAAGACGAATGTTCAATGAAAAATATGCAGAAATAGAAAGAACAACTATCACATATAAAGAATATATATGTAAAAAATAAGAGAACTAATAGAACAAAATGGATGCTTATCAACAGGCTCCATAAAATCCAAGGATAAGATGCTGATATTAAAGAAATAAAAAAATACTTCAGGAATGAAATGAATACATCAGAGAACTCTTCCATGGTGAATAAAAACAACAGGCAATACACAGAAATATTGATGAACTGGAAATATTAAAAACCAAAGTGGAAGCTGTACTGGCCAAATTGAACAAAAGCAAAGCAGCAGAGCTAGACAGTATTGTAATAAAGATGCTGGCAACTTTAGACGATTTCAGCATAGACAAGATAAAAGAAATAATAAATGAAATCTACAACATTGATGACATACCTAAAGACCTAAGAAGATCTATTTTCAAAAGGCTGATTTAGACACCAGGCTCAAACAGATGTAAATTCCACCAGACAATCAGCCTAATGAACCACAAAACAAATCTCATCAACTGAATCCTGAAGTAGAATCAGGCCAGAGATAGAACAAGCACATTGCAGACTCATCAAAGACACCAGAACAAGGAATGCGATATTTATGCTCAGAATGTTATCAGAAGGAGCAGTACAAATTCAGCGGGACATCTTCCTGTGTTTTATAGGTTATGTTTATAGTGTTTTATAGGTTATTGTTTATAGGTTATGCAAAGGCATTTGAGAACATATACCGCAAAGATCTGTTAGAGCAACTCAGCAAACTTGACATTCAGGAAAGACATTAGAATAATCAAGAATCTATACTGGCAGCAAACCACCTGAATAAAGACAGGAAATTAGTTCAGCAGATATACAAAAATAGATATGTGTGTAAGACAAGAATATGTCATCTCACCTGATCTATTCAACCTATACAGTGAGGGAACTCTGAGAGAATTAGAAGTTCTACCAGGATTTATTATTGGCACCACAATCTTAACAATATAAGATGTATAAATGACTCAGTGCTGATAGCAGACGTGGAAAGAAAATTACAAAATCTTCTACAGAAGGTAGTGAAGAATAAAGACAAAAAAAAGAGTAAGCATAAACTACTAGAATTCAGAATTCATGGTTATCAGCAAAAGTATGAACCCAAAATGCAAATTATCAGTCAGGGATACTAAAATTAAGCAAATACAGAAATTTAGATACCTGGAAACTGATCTAACGGTGGAGGAAAAGTGCAACAATGAGATCCAAAGACAAACTGACATGGCCAAAGATGCATTCCAAAAACTAAGCAGAGCATTAAAAAACAGAAAAGTTTTTTGGAAAGAAAGAAAAGGTGACTGAACTGTTATGTAATATCTATTCTCCTGTATGGCATTGAATACTGGACAGTCTCCTCAAAGATGACGAAGAGACTTGAAGCAACAGAAATGTGCTTCTGCAGAAAGATGCCATGGGCTGAACATGTGAGCAGCAATGAGGTTGCTAGATCACATAATGAAGAAGGGCTTGGAAAATCTGATACTCACAGGACAGATTGAGAGAAAGAGAGACAGAGGAAAGCTGCATGTAACATACTTGATGAGCTTGAGTGGATAGATGGCACAATAGATTTTTGGAGAAATAACAAAAAGACAAAGTTTATTAAGGACAGGAAGATGTGGAGGACCATAATAGCTATGTCTTGAAGAGACATGGCATATATATGAAGACATATTGGGGTAACCACAAATCAGCTCTTCTCAGATGGACAATGAATTCTATGCAGATCTTAGGTATTTCTTTCTAAATCACATAAAACACTTTTAACGGCCCCTCACATCACATACAATGACTATTCCTTAAATAAGTAAAATTATATAAATCATTACTGTAATGGGCTATAGAAGTAAATGGTTTGTAAATGCATAATATATTTTGTTTCTTCTAAGAAAATAACCACCATACAATAATCCATGAAAAAAGTATCTTCAGAATAAAGAAAAACTAGAACTTCAAGAAAAATGGACTAAAAATTATAATAGACTTTATTTGAACTATTATTTTCATCTTGATTATTATAGATAAACGTTTCGTGCAAGTACCCCCTGGCAATCATCAGGTGTTCGTTGTTTTGTCTGATATATGATTTTAGCGACACCTGATAAAAAATGAAATAAAATAAAATAAAATATGAAAATAAAATACATAAACAAAAATAAAAAGAATTCAAATTAAAATAAGGCATTTGCACTTTATTTTAAGAGCCTTATTTTTATTCTTTCTCTCTCTTTCTCTCTCCTTTTCTCTCTAAACTCCTCTCTATATACTTCTCCCCCAACTAATGTGAAGGCAACCTTCCAATAAAAAGAGAAAGAAGAAGAAAAGGCTGAACTTGGCCGAAAAAAGCTAGATGTTTCCAGGAGCAGAACCTACTTATTTATGACTGAAAAATGCTAAACATCAGGGAGACTCCACACATAACTTCCATTATAAAAAAAAATGAAAAAGAAAGGAACACCAGGAAATAAAATAATATTGGCCAATCAAAATAACTGACACAAAGAGACTGCTGATGGTACCAGAATAAAGAAAAGACAGTGAAAGTGTGTAACAATGCTACCACAGGGAAACCCACTATTTGTGATGCCTGAAGAAGTAGGTTGTCTGCTCATGATATTTCTGCCCTACAGAAATTTACGAATCTGGGAAGTATTCTAACAGAGAATGGAAAGTGCAATACTGAGATCCAAAGATGAATTGGCAAGGTCAGAGATGCATTCCAAAAGCTAAACAAGCATCAAGGGACAGAAAAGGTTTTGTTATAAACAAAGAAAAGATTACTGATAGACAATAAATTCTATACAAACCTCTGGTATTTCCTACTGAATTACACAACACTTTCAACACCCTCTCACATCACATATGACAACCATTCTTTTTTATATATATTATATATTTTTCTTTGACATTTGGGTATCAAGAAAAACACAGTAGATTGACACTGACCTATTTCTAATATTAATACTATCCCTATCATGGTCTGACTACAAACTACACTACTGTACCTCCTGACTGCTACCAATATCTGCCTTATTAACAATTTTTTACGATGTCAAATACTCATTACTCTAAAGAAAATAAATAAAAATATGTTATATGCTTTAAAAACTTCAGTTAGTTTGTTTTATTCAAAAGTTTCCAGTAAACTAAAATCCTATCACCTAACCACAAGATTTTGGTTGATTGTTATTTTTCTTCTTGTTAGTTCTTATTTGTGTCTGCTAAACTAGTGCATATTGTTTCATTATCTGATCCACAAATAGAACAAAAAACCACAAATATGACAGCAATACATGTTTAACCATGTTTTATTTTGATGGCTGCTCCTTATCATGGTGGAGTGTCTTTGAAAACGATGCTGTTGAAAGTTCTAAACTCTTGGTAGAGCCACCCTTGGTGGCTACATCAAAGACAAGGACTCAGAATAAGCACAACCAACCCCAACAGTGAAACAAGTGGATGACAATTACAACAGATCTCAGTGGTTGAACCAGCAAATGGAGAGGACTACACATGATGGACATGCTACAGAAAGTACCACTCAAAATTATAATAGCAACAGTCCATTGCAGTTTCATAACTGGATTCTTCATGCTTCATTCTATATATGCCACAGAGGAAGGTCATGAAATCAAGCGAGTGAGTCACTTCCTGGCTAGTTGAGGGTCACCTTAAATAAATTCACACCATTTCTTCTACTCTGATTTTCTGTCACCTCCAACCAATTATGACAATTGTGAATGGATAACAAAGCAGAATTTGATAAAACTGGAAGCTTCTATTCATGAACCTGCAAATTAGTGGTAAATTTAATCATCAATGCCATCATCATAAAGGAAGCAATCAACAAAGAAGAAATAAAATTCTTGGATATGAGAAAAAACTGACAATGATATTCACAATGCTATCATTGCAAAGAACACCGGTGGTATATTTTTCAAACTTTCATATTCAATATCAGATGGTTTTGACATTTGGGTATCATAACAGCTTTGTGGTGCTTTTTGATAATTTTGCATTTCATTTTTGAGATGAGGAATTGTAAAAATGCAAGAACGATAATAAACATCACATGGACAAAATAACAATAAGTAACAGATACCTCATATCAGCCAAACAATGGAATCCTGAAGATAGCTAGAGGGTACTTAGTAGAAACATTATCTATAATCAGTATTAGAACAATAGTTTGAATAGATTAAAGTATACTGACAATTCTTCATCTCAAAAATACAAAACAAAATTGTAAATGAAAGGAATTTAGCTTTCCTTCTGGATTATTTACATATCACACAATGCAGGATCTTAAGTTTTTAAAAATTTATCAGCTCAATTGCACACAATTCCACATTCAATGGAGATCTATGAAAATTCACATCAGACCTCAAGTGGAATATATATATATATATATATATATATATGGGAAGGCAGCCCTCATTTATATATATATATATATATATATATATATATATAAATGTATATATGAGAAGACAACCCTCATTTATATATATATATATATATATATATATATATATATGGGAAGGCAGCCCTCATTTATATATATATATATATATATATATATATAAATATATATATGAGAAGACAACCCTCATTTATATATATATATATATATATATATATATATATATATATATATATATATATTCTATTTGTAAAAGAGTTATTACGCAACCTAGGTTTCTACCATGAGTGGTGTTTTCAGGCAATTTTCAATAAATGATTTTACCGTTTACCATTTTTTTGAGAACGCTCATATAATGGTGGCAAAATATGTAGACTGTGCCAAGAAGAAAAGTTAGAGATTATGCTATTCCCAAACTAAAACGAGCTATTGAATGAAAGAACAGAAATTATGACTAAGTGTAACCATACTAAAAATACCTCTTAGGTATGAACTATGGATGAAAATGTTATAATTCCTTGTAATTTTAAAAATTGTGCATTCAAAGATTCCCTGCCATGTGAGCATTCAAAAAAAAAAAAAACACCGTTACATGAGTGTTCTTAAAAAAAAATGGTAAACAGTAAAATCAGTTATTGAAAATTGCCTGAAGACACCACTGATGGTAGAAACCTAGGTTGCATAATAACTCGTTTACAAATGGAAAATATTCAAAAGTTCTACAATATAATTGTATTGAACACTTTTTAATACAGATGTGCACTGGTCTAATCTTATTATGACCAGAAACTAAGTAATTAAACAATCACTCAATCAATATATATGATTCATTGTCAATGAAGATGGAAAAATGGTTGGTTTATTATACCACTCCAGGAAGGACTTGACTCCTCCAGCCATGCTTTATCTTTACAAGAGTCAGATTAAACCAAAAATGGAATATCCCTAATACATCTGAGCTGGAGCTGCCGAATTCTCACTTTACAACCTTGACAGAGTTCAAAATCAGTTACATGATCTTCTCAGAGAAGAATTATTCTTCATTCTGCAGTCTCTTTTCTACAGATGCAATGTTGAAAGCTTATCACTATTGATATTTCTGGCAAGTGTTTCAATGAGCACCAAAGTTCAAACCTTTACAGCAAGGACATGTCATGCCACTCCCACATAATTGAAACACCCTAATGTCCTCCAAGAGGCATATAGACTAGTCATATTACTCAATTATTACTCCTAATCAAGTACTCATTACTTGTATAAAAGATACTAGTTCACATAATCCTTCAATGAATCAGAATCTAATCTCTCCACAATGGGCAAGACAAAAAAATTTTCTAAGAACATCCAGGACAAAATTGTCTACCTGCACAAAAATGGAGTGGACTACAAGATGATTAGCAAGCAGCTAGGTGAGAAGGAGTCAACAGTTGATGCAATATTAAGAAAATGGAAGAAACAACAATTGACTATCAATCTTCCTTACTCTGGAGCTCCATGCAAGATCTTCCAACGTGGAGTGAATTTGATGATGAGAAAAGTGGGGGAACAATCAAGAACTATGCAGCAAGAGCTTGCTGATGATCATAAGGCAGCTGGGACTACAGTCACTATAATATAGCTAGGAAGACCCACAATAAATAGACCTTGTGTCACATCTAGCCTTGCGTGGGAAGGTTGGTAAATACCGTGACCATGAGTAACACATTATGTCGTAGTGCCAGCAAGGTCTCTCTACTGAAGAAGGTACATGTACAGGCCCATCTGAGCAAATGTGCACCTGGATGATTCAGAGGAGGATTGGCAGAAAGTGTTGTGGTCAGATGAGACTAAAATTGAGCTTTCGGGCATCAACTCAACTCACTATGTTTGGAGGAAAAAAAGCTCAATTGGACCCCAAGAACACCATTCTAAGCATTAAGCATGATAGTGAAAACATTATGCTTTGGGGTTGTTTCTCTGCTAAGAGGACAGGATGACTTCACCAGGTTGAGGGAAAGATGGATGGGGCCAAGTACAGGAAAATTTTGAGTGAAAACCTTATTGCCTCAGCAAGGACACTGAAGATGGGTCATGACAATAAACCAAAGCATACAGCTAAAGCAACAAAAGAAGAGCTCTAAAAGAAGTACATTAAAGTAACGGAGTGGCCTAGTCAGTCTCCAGACCCTTTATAGAAACAGTGGAAGAAGCTGATACTTTGAGTTTCCCAATGACAACTAAAAACCTTATGGATTTGGCGAGGATCTTCAAAGAAGAATGGGCCAAAATCCCCCCCAGATTCTGTATAAACTTGGTAACCAACTACAGCAAACAGCTGGCTTTTTTCACCAAGTACTGAGTTTTGAAGTAGTTATTTTTTCAACAGAATATAAATAAATGTTCAAAAATTAATATAATGTGATTTTCTAGAATGTTTTTGTATTCTATCCCTCACCTTCAAGACAGACACACCCTGAAAATTATAAACCATTCCCATTTTTGTAAGGTGGCAAACTCAGAAAATCAGCAGGGGATTAAATACTTATTCTTTTCACCACTATATATATTTGATTCATTGCTAAAGATGCTCAAAAAATGGTTGGCTTATTCTATAACACCAAGAAAGACTTGACACCTTATGTTATGCTTTATCTTTACAAGAGTCAGATTAGAATAAAAGTAGAATATTGTTGTCTTATCTAGGCTGGAGCTGCTTAGTCCTCATTTTTCAGCCTTGAGTTCAAAATAATTTATGCTGTTTTGTTTGAAACTTTTTTTCCAACAAGCAAAATATAGCAAGCCAATCACTGGTCTATCACTATTTCCATGCCAAATGGTGAGTTTCCTTCTTTAGTTCCACCATTTTAAACATTTACAGCTTGAACACTTCATGTTACTTCCACAGAATTAAAACACCTTTATTTTCTCTTAACTTCATGTCAAAGGTCAATCATTAATTTTCTTACACTTCTCCTCATAATCTCTACCTTTTATCACTTTTTTATTTATATCACATACTTCATTTATCATAATCATTTTAACAGTGGCACTTTTCTTTCAGTACTTCTTAACTTAAATATTAAAATATATTTATCACTTGATTACCTGGCAATATTTCTGATCATTCATTGGTCATCTCAACAGAAAGTGAGTTCAGTAGATTAAAACCGTTTTTAATGACTTTTTAGAGCCATATCTTCTTCCTGTGTTGTATCATCACCTGATCATAGACCTCCACACCACCGCTATCCATTTCATGAGTATTAGATTCTCCAAGCTCTCCTTCCTCATTATGTGTCCTAAAAAAACTCATCTGTCTCTTCATGATATTAAGTATAAGTTTCCTTTTTGCTTATATCCTTTTCAAAATCTTGTCATTGCTCACAGGTGTGATCCATGGTATCCTCAGCATCCTTCTGTTGCTTCGAGTCTCTCTTTCATTTTTAAGAATTGTAGTATTGTATGCAAATGAAGAGACCAGTATATATAGAGAGAAGTGGGACAAAAATAGTCTGTCATCACAGAGGACACACAGAGCTGTACTATGAGTACTACAACAAAACATAACAATGGCATTGCCAATAGAATTCATGATTTCATTGGATGACCCAGAACACATAGAAATATGGATTAAAACTTTTGCAGCATTTGCAAGAGTAAAGAAATTAAAAGATTCAAATACTGATGAAGGAGAAAATGAGATAACCAATTTATTTCTTGCTACACTGGGATGCAAAGCTGTGAAGAAAATTTTGATAGTGTGTTATTTGAACAAGTTAGAAGAAATGACATTTGAGAAAATTGTGAAAGTCGTAAAAAAGAACATAAGACCAAGAAATGAACAGAAAGAACCAAGTTTTTGGAAACAAGACAAGAACCACAGGAGTCCGTTATGCAATACTTACACAGATTGAAAGAATGATCAAAGTATTGTGAATTTGAAAAATTGGTAGCACATGAAATGACTACAGAAGATGAATTAATTCTTCTTGGATTAATTGAAGGCTTGCAAGACCAAAACCACAAGTGCAAAATACTAGAATGTTTGCAGAGTAGTAGAATGAGATTGGAAGATAGGGTTGAGTTTTTGCAACAATTAGAGTTGATTAGAGTATGTAATCAACTAAAAGAAGAATTCAAGACATATAGGAAAAGCATCAGCAAATCCATAATTAAATGTAAATATTGTGGATAAAATCATATAAGAGACAAGTATAAATGTCCATTTTGGGAAAAATATGCTCAAATTGCAAAAAACAAGACCACTTTCAGATTGTATGTAAATATGAAAAGAAAGTGAGAATAGTAAAAATGTTCAAACCTCCTCCTCTGAAGACGGAGTATTTACAATAAATGCACAAAAAAGAGGTAAAGAAAAAATAATGATAAATTGTCAGGTATTTGACATGCAAGTTGATGTGGCAGTGAAATTATTCTGATACCAAAAAATGTCTGAATGAAATTAAGACAACCAAAATTAATAAAAAGCAGCATACATTCCATCAAATTAAAGCAATTTGATGGATTGACCACAAAAACAATGGGCAATTTTGAAACTGACAAGTGTCTTGAAATAATTCCCATTACAGTTGCAGCATGCAAAACAATAACAGATTATTAGGGTTTGATGTATTAAAATTCGACACATGAAAACACTTTATCAAGATTGCAGTTCAAGAATGAAACAGAAGAAAGACAAGAAAATGCCGAAGATAAAATAACACACTCAGTGGAAAAAAATGTTCTTCCTCTAAATAAACTCAAAATAAAACAAAGCAGAAAAATCAAGTAGAATAGTAGAATAAAAAATAACATATGAAGCAATTGTTTGATGGCAGAGCAAAACAAAGCACAAACCAACCACAGAAAATGGCATTATATGCAATGGAGATGTAATAGTAGCTCCACAAATACTGAGAAGCGACATAGAAGTACATGATGACATACATTGTGGCATAACAGCAACGCAAAGAAGACTAAAGTTGCAAGTGTGGTGGCCAGGATATTCAAAAGATGTACAGGAATGCATTAAGAGATGTCCAAAATGTGTGGAAATAAAGAACTTTAAGCAAGCAAAAATTCACTTGTGGCTCAAGGAAGCAGAGCCATAGGTTAGGATCATGCACATATCAGAGATAAGGGATTATTCTAAGTATCAGTGGATTCATATTCAGGATGGCCAGAAATTATCAGAGTAAAAGACAGAAAAGCCACCACAATAAAACAAGTACTAAAAACCATATTCTCAAGGAATGGAGTAACCCGGACAATAGTCACTGACGATCCACCTGAATTTTGCAATGAGAATTTATGTGCATGGTTAAAACAAATTGGATGCATCCCATATCAACATATCACCAACAGTCTAATGGCATTGTGAAAAGAATGGTACAAACCCTGAAAATGAGATTAAAAGCATTCTCACTACATAAAGAAAACATTTATTATTATTTATTATTATTTATGAAAAATGCTTCTCAGTTACAGATCTATTCCACATGAAGGAAGGAAACTGAGCCCATCAGCATTAATGGGAAGACAAATCAGAGCCCCTATAACTATGTTCTTTGCAACAAGAGAAAAAGTGTGATATAGAATGAATAAAGAGACGAATCCAGAAAAAGCAAATTTTCTGATGTAAAAAGTTCACAACATGACTAGAAAAGAAGAAACAAAATATACTGGCACATGCCGATCGGTTCAGAAGTAGAAATGAACTGGAGGATGTAGAGAGGGAAGATCAGGAACAAGAAGAGGCAGAAAGTTTTTAAAAGTGAAACAGAGCAGGAAATAGAAGAAGGTGAGAATAAGAAAATGGACGGATATGAAGAGGAAAATGAAGAGAGACTGAAGTCATCATTAAAAAGAAAACAAGAGAGACAAGAGGAAGGACAATACAAAACAAAAATAGTTAGGAATAGTAAGAGAAAAAACAAGCGTGTATGACCTCTTTGATTCAGGGAGGTATAGTATCTTATGCAGATGAGGAGACCAGTATATGTAGAGAGCACTTGGAGAAGTAGGACAGAAAATAACTTGTCGTGCAAAACATATCAAGGAGATTGTCCTGCATTTGCTGCCATATAGGAGGACAGATATCACATAACAGTCCACTACTATTTTCTTCGTTTCCAATGAAAGTTTCCTGTCTCTCAATACTCTGCTTAGATTTTGAAATGCATCCTTAGCCATACCAATGCTCCTTTGAGTTTCAGTGTCACTCTTTCCGTCCTCTGTCAGAACACTTCCCAGGGAATGTAGTTTTATCAATAGGTGAACACTGTAGTTTTCAAATGGCAGTATTATGCTTGCCAATAAAGATATAAAAAAGGGTATCATATAAAAATAACTTTATTGCAGTTATTTGAATGAACAGTCTGTCTTTGGTAGAATCAGTATGGCAACATCTTGGCTTGATTTATGGTAAGTATACACATAAATAAATTAGTGATAGTTCACTTGTAGGTTAGTACAATACAAATTAATAATGTGTTAATAAATCCAGGATGAAAGGAACTGTGAAAGAAGTCTGATAAAGGCGTTGGTGTTTGAGTCCAGAAGTATGATGGTAAGATGTTTGCAGCAGAACTAACTAATGTCTTTAGTTTGAAATTCCCATTTTGTACAGGAAAAATGAATTACAGAAAAGGATCAGGTGGATTAAATATATTTTCTGTATGAAGATCTGATTGGTACAAGAATCCACTTAAATTAATAACTTTTTGGGATCATCACTTTATTTCAGTTCTCTATAATAAAGATTTTCATACAAGCACTTTAAATTTAGTCTACTGTCTATTAAAGTGTATCAAATAAATTTGCCCTGCTAAGTTGTTGTATCTAACATACAAGGAAATGAAAGTGAAACACTGGTGACCATTTTTTATGTCTGTGTATATTTCTGAGATGAGATATTATAACTATTTACACTATATTATTTGAATAATATCTTCATCTTTATTGTCATATTCACAATGTTTTAGTCGTTGTATGCTTCGGCCTTCTTGTGAGTTCAGTACATAACCACAACAGAGATGAACAAATTTGCAGATTTGTATTACTTAAAAAGGGAAAAAACTGAAACTGAGATATCCAAAAAATGCATGGCATGTGGAACTAGAACAATCTAACCTGGGAGATGAAATAAAGGGTTTGGTTTGAAATTCCGATGTATATCACCTGAAGACCGGAATGTACAATGGCTGAGATGTCAAGAATATGACAATAAATATGAGGGCAATAGTCCGAACAATGTAAATAGTGCAAATAGTTAAGCAAATTAATTGCTTGTTTTTATTTTCTGTTTAATGTTTTGTATGCATTTGATTTCAAAACTAAAAAGGACAAGAACTTGACAATAAGAACAAGAAAATAATGAATGAATTACTAATATAATTTTTTTTTACTTTACAATTCACCAACAATGGGAAAATGATGACATTTCTGCTATTTTGAAAATTCTTCTGCATCTGTTAGGATAGAACAACTTGATTTTTTTTTATTAAAATTCATGTATAAAGAGTGCTAATGTCATCTTTAATAAAATAATCTTATTTAAATAAATTATTATTATTAATTATTATTCAAATACAAAATGATGACAAAATATTCGAGAGTATTATTATTCCCACAGGTTATCTCTTGCTAAGCATAACAGGAAAGAATATATATATACAACAGTCTTTATTATATTAGATAGAATGTATATATATTTTTCACTACTTGGCAACATAATTATTGCAAAAAAAAGAAAACAATAAGACAATGTTAAAGAGCAAACCATGGCAGAGCTTTCATGGCTCGTAATAAAGTTTAATAACTGGTATTAAAGAGAATGAACTGAGCTGATGATACCTCACTATTGTCTCTCTAATGAACTGAGTTGACACTTCCTCTCACTATGAGCGTGACAAGAGGGATATATATATATATATATATATATATATATATATATATATTGCTACGTCAATGATATGATTCTGAATTTCATGTGTTATGCAATCATCAGGAGCATTATTTAAACTGTTTAATAGATTTGAATTTAAGTTCACTCAGTGTTCATAGGAACTAAATCTTATGAGGTTGAGTTACAGCTTTTTTTTATAACAAGATTAAAAATTTAAATATTCTAAGATTACATGTAGGTAAAAAATTAAAATTAGTATTTAAAATTTGAATTAAAAATAAAAAATAAAAAATATTAAAATACAGGCAGAAGAAATTCAAGGGGCGTAATTCATAAAACGTAAAAATTTAAATATTCTACGATTACATTAAAAATTAAAATTAAAATTATAATTTTGAATTAAAAATTAGAATATAAAATTTAAAATTTAAAATTAAAATTAAAAACCAAAGTTAAGAAATGAAAAATATTAGAATGCAGGCAACAAAAATTAAAGGGGCGTAATTCATAATTATTAATAGAAAGAAAGAAAGAAAGAAAGAAAGAAAGAAAGAAAGAAAGAAAGGGGAAAGTAAGAAAGTGAGGAAGAAAGAGAGAAAGAAACAGTATAAAAGAATCTATATCATTCGGGGTCTAAGAATATATATATATATATATATATAAATTCATAAATATATAAATTCTGCAACCCCTAATAACTTAGTATTGAACTGTTGCCTTCATATTTATTGTCAAGCTGTCAAGAATATGACAATAAATTGATCTGGTGCATCTTAGACCATTTGATCACAAATGATTCCACAGTGTAATAAAACTTAAATCAAGCCTTACATAACACAATTTTCGATTCTACATAAATAACCATCTCTGCTCTGAAAGTGTATCATAATGTCAACAAATGTAAACAGGTTCGAAATGACACATTTTTGTAACAAAATTTATTGAAAATAATTAGGCTGATAGAAATAAATATATAAATAAACCATTTGATTAAAAACAGAATATCTACTCAAATACGAGCATTGATTAAAAATGATATTCAAACAAATAAATTAAATATGTTGGTTGCTAAAACCATTTCGTTAATCATCGGAATTTTCCTTGACATTGTATGTTTACACTTGTTGTCATTACAATATACTTTCAGAGCAGAAATGGATATTTATGAAGAATCAAAAATTGTGTTATATAAGGCTTGATTTAACTTTGATTAGACCGTGGAATGATTGGTGATCAAATGGTCTAAGACACACCAGATAAATTAAATATATACACAACAGCATTTATTACAATAGAGAGGACGAATGATTAAGCCCAGAACATGATCTTCTTTTATATGCTATATCTCTTTAGGCAACAACGTCTCTCCACAGTTTCAAATCTTTCTACCTTTGAGTAAGTTTTGTATTTTTGTTCTCCGTTCCAGTCCTGTCCTGCCATCCATTTTCACAAATCTCTTAGATTAATCACTGTTTCCTTCAGCTCCCTCAGTATGTCCTGTGAGTGTTAAGCTCTTCAAGCCTTCTTTCCTCATTATTTGCCCTAAAATAATTCCAACAGTGTTTTTCTGTTACTAAGTTTAAGTGTTCTTTTTTGTTTC
Organism: Ascarosepion bandense; assembly: GCA_037127315.1. NCBI lineage: Eukaryota > Metazoa > Mollusca > Cephalopoda > Sepiida > Sepiidae > Ascarosepion > Ascarosepion bandense. Next base: position 1,442,614 of record JBBBDQ010001908.1, on the reverse strand, counting down.
CATTTTCCTTAACATTGTTATTACTCACATGTTCAGTCCATAAAATTCTCAACATCATTCTGTAGAACCACAGTCTATCACCTCAAGTCTCTTTTTCCTCTGTGAGGAGATTATTTAGCATTCACTACCATATAGAAGGACTGCGTAATAATAGTCCAGTACTCTTTTTTCGTTTCTTAATACTTAGCTTTTGAAAGGTGTTTTTTCTATCCCAATGAAAATTTTAATTTCAATGTCGCACTGTCTATCCTGTTAAAACACTTCCCATATATTTAAATTGTTGTGCTTGTTTGATTTTGATATCTCCAATTTATAGTTTGCATGTTGTACTGCTTCTTTTGCTGGCAACATGCATTCTTCTTGCAATTGATGTTTAGTCCATTCTTCTTGCTTTGCTTCACTATCTTTAGTAATAGTTCTTGTAGTTTCCTTTCTATATTTGCTATCAACACTGTTAGGACTTCTAATTCTTTCAAGATAAATTCGCTGTAAAGGTTTAATAAGTCTGGTGAGAAGACCTACTCTTGTCTTATGCCTCTTTCTAATCTGAAATTTTTCATTGTATAGTGCTCAGTCTGGGAGAATAGTAAAAAAGTCTTGCGGTAATTGCATTTCCAAGAACAAATTATAAAAAAATAAATATTTGTATAAATTAGAATTTTTTATTTACAATTTTTTTATTATTTGTCGATTTTTTTATTTATTTGTTGATAGACCATCCCAACATAGTGGCATGGTGACAATGTTACGTCTAAGCTATACTCAGTGATATGAATCACTGATAAGGTTATCCATGATAAAGAAGGGCTCCTACCTCTGTCTACAGGTATCTTAGGGTAAGTTGGAGTTGATCAGGCATCACAGTCCTTCCAACAGTTTGATCAGAAACTGGAACTCAATAGCACTATCATACTATCATTCATGTTGTTTCACAATAACTACATACTCTTTGACCAGAGATGGGTGAAAGTCAAATGAATATAAACTTATAAACAGAGCAGCCATTCCTCATTATGATGTATATAACATATCACATATAATAGCTGGAACATATCACATATAATAGCTGGCTGATAATTTCTGAGCATATTCATCATATCTAATTCCTATTGCAGACACCTGCTCAGTCACGTTTGTGTTTTTTTTTAACATTCACAGAGCCAATTTGTGGTTTATACTGCAGTTATACTGAGAGAACTTTAGTTAAAGTTTCTGGGAGATGTCAGTAGTAAAATCAACCATTTCCAAACAGGAAACATTTGTCACTACTCATCAACTGAACAATTAATGTTTCTATTGGCTGAAATTTATAAAATCAGTTTATTAAAACAGTTTTGTTATAATTTTGATAAATACAGAGTTACTTCCCTTGCAACAATTTATAGAGACCAAATCACCAATAAAGCAGTTAGTTAGTCACGCCATGGGTTGCTACAGATAATCACACAGTAAATTTTGTCTCATCATCCACTGTTAGTTATGGTTGTCCAGCATGAGACAACATTAACATTAGTTTTTAAGGAAAGTAGACTCAAAGTTTCTGGGATAAGTAATGAGGGCTTGGAGGATCTGATACACACAAGCCAGATAGAAAGAGAGACAGGAGAAAACATTGTGTGTCATATTTGATTGGCTTAAGCAGATGGATGGCAGAGTGGGATTTAAGAGAAATAACAAGACAAAAAGTATTAAGAAGTACAAGGGACATGAAGATGTGGTGGGCTGTGATCGCCGACATCCTGAAGGGACCCGGCACATAAGAGCAGAAGAAGATGACAACTCAAGTTTACTGTTATTTTTCTAATATTGATGGGGAGTTTCCTTCCAAACCTTTTGTTTTTGCTAGTGTGGAAAATTTAACAGTTTGAATATCATTATCTTCTCTTTGAGTTCCATGTATTATCTATTTTGTTGTTGTTGTTGGGAGGGTTCAAGTGATGTGCTTTTTATTGAGAAAACTCTTTATTTTTCTATACTTCTGAGACAAAGTAGTATTTACATTATTTACATTGTTCAGACTGTTGTCCTTATCTTTATTATCATGTTTATGCCATTTTGGCTGTTGTACACTCCAGCTTTCTTCAGGTGCTAGGAATTTCAAAATATCCATGGCTCAGTGGATATAGACATTGGTTAGTTCCAGTGACTTGAACAAAGAGTTGTGAGTTCAATACCTGGCTACAGCAGTAAGGAACAAATAACTTAAAAAGTTTAGTTAAAGAGAAATAACTACATGGCATCCAGAAGTGGCATCACACATGGAATGTGATCAAAATAAAGAGTTTGGTTTGAAATTCCTAGCACCTGAAGAAGGCTGGAGCATACAATAGCAATAAAGATGAGGACAACAGTCTGGACAACGTAAATAATGTAGGAAAACTCTTTGTTTGTTGTACGAGTCTGTTAAATTTGATGAAAGAACCCACAATCTGTAAGGATCATCAGTTTGAACAAAGCCAGTTATGATAACTTGTGATTTAATTCTAGCACAACTATCAAAAGCTTTCAAAAGTTTTCCTTATTTCAATTTCACTAATAATATTACTGCCACAACTAGTCTGGTAGTTCTACAATATATTTAGGGATTCTTGATAAAATCCAAAGAAGAATCTAAAATATTATTTGCCTTGATATGGCACCTCAGTTTCAGTCCCTTCCTCACAGTTGTAATAGCTTGTGCCTTTTCTATAAATACTTTCATACTAGTTGTTCTGATTCACTTTCCTCCGTGGTACCTAGACTTTATGAATTTAAGTGCAGTGGCAGATTAGCAGCAAGATCTCAAAAATTTACAGCTAAAATGGCAAGATGTAACTGTAATTCTTACTCTTCTTGTTTGTGAAACTGTCTTCTTGGTTCCCAATCAACTTTGATCTTCAAAAATTGACTTGCAATGTTTTCTGTCTAAATTCTTATTCTTTTATTGTCCTCTCTCCTTAATAGTAGTTTTCCTCTCTAAGAACCACTAACCTCTTGTACTCTAATGACTTTTTTTTCTTGCTTGTGGAGAAATGATTAAAAACCCTAGGATCAGCACATAATATATTTGTTCTGATACTTTCCAATGATATCAAATGCATCTTTCCAGACTAATATTATTAAGAAGTCACTTCGTCAACAAATCAACCAAGGTGAGACTCAAACCAGGGTTTTATTTACAAATTGCTCAGTCAGTCAGTTAAGTGCCATGCACAATACACGCTTGGACGATCATGTCTCGAAAGAGACATGACTGACTGGGCAGAAGATTATCCCACAGTAGGTTGCCATTGCTTTCTATGGTAGACTGGTTGCCAACCCAATCTGTCCTGTTATTTAACCCATAACTGGAGGGAAGAGACGGATTAATACCTTTCCCAAGGGTATTTTTGCGTAAATGAATGCAAGGAATTCAACTGGAATTCGAACTCGGTTTCCTGATTTCTCGTTCCGAGCCAATATCCACTGCGCCACAATGCACATTAAATAGCAGGATAGATTGGGTTCTATAGCCTTGGTCGGCAACCAGTCTACCGCAGAAAGCAATGGCAACCTACTGCTGGATAATCTTCTGCCCAGTCAGTCATATCTCTTTCAAGACATGATCGCCCAAGCGTGTATCACGTATGGCACTTAACAAATTGCTCATGGTGATATTTAAGCCTGGGTCTCATGGTTAGAACACTAATTTTTTAATCCATATTCCAATTGCTAAAATATTCATTCTTTTTACCATGTTAGATTTTAAAGTAAGGAGTGTTGCATAAAACCTTGTTATAAATTAAATATTTGCTGTTATAATCATATACTTTTTTTCTATTTGCTCAAACAAACTACTTCGCAAAAAATGATAGCACAATATCTGCAGTCAATATCAAATAAATGAAAACTCGGGTAAAATTTATGCTAGTATATAATCAGCTTTGAATTTAATTTAGATATATACCATGTTAAAATGAATATACTGTTTAATAAATAAATAGAACACCAACTCAAATATGAGTATCCATCAAAAGAGTGATACATATGTACCCGTTACAAATCGCATCATTTGTGATTTTTGATGCAAGGGGAACAACTCTGATAAAGTTAGATAACTTCTGATTCGCGAATTATCGTTGTGAATTTCATGCGTTGTATGTTGTACTTGTAAATAAGTGTTATTCCCGCACGCGCAGTTATATTCAGCTTCCATCTATGGGTTGAATAAAAGAGTTTCCTGGGTTCTCTAGTTTTGGATGGAGCCCAGTGTAGGAGAACAAGAAATCTGAATTTAAAATTGTGAACAAGAAACAGGGAATCACTCCACTATCTTTTTTTTAAGTTATGACAATTAGCAAAATAGAAGCTGTGGAAAGCCACGACTTCCTACATCCTGAATGGACATGGCGTAGAAACAAACTTTACAATCAACATTCACTTTAATTATCTCCCAGGATTTTGGGCGGAAAAATAAAATCCGAATGTCATGCCCACAAATACAACACAAAATTATAAATAATGTGAGCAAATGCAGAAAAGGGAGAAAACCAAGCTGAATATAACAATAACATTTATGCAGGCAGATACATCTATTTACATATTAAATTTCAGTGGTTTTTGATGTGACCATGAAAACCTGATAGTTTGATTGTTCTTAATGATTTGTTGCAAGTGAGTATGATAAGTTCAAAGTGAATTTTGTAAGCGAAAAAAAAAAACAAAAAAACAACAAATGTTATGTAGTGTCTCTCTCACCGGCGTGACGTGGCTTCCCTGTGCCTCTTCTATAAATACTTTCATGGCCTCTGCTCTGACGAACTTAAATCACTGGTGCCCCCTAGATGTGAATTTGCATGAGATACTAGATTGGCAACTAGGTCCCACCCTTTTACAGTGAAACTAATGAAATGTAACTGCAATTTCTACTCCAACAGCTTCTTTCCTTGCACTTCCCGCCTGTGGAATTCCCTACCGCATGCTTGCTTCCCCCGACAGCTACAACCTCCAGGAGTTTAAATGTAAGGTCAATAGACACCTCCTAACACACTAACTCACACCCACTCTCTCCAACTCTCTCCCTATGTACATCCTAAGTCGTCTATCACCCTCCTTCTGACATTTCTTATACCCAATCGCTCTATGTAACCCCCTGCGCTATAGTGGCAGTGGAATGCCTTGCTTGGGGTGACACGATTAAAAAAAAAAAATGTGAATATGTATGTATGTTTCTATGTGTTTGTGCATAGTTCTCACTGACAAAAATATGTGACTGCTGCATGATTGCATGTGGTAGCAGTAATTTTAAGTATGGCAAACAAAAGAGTATTTTCCATGTATTTATTTTCAGTTGGAATAGATAGGCCCTCCTATTGCCTGGTTTATACCTTTCTCCCCTTCTCTTGAACAGGGGTATAGACTCATCTTTTTTTCATGTTTAGGAAGGGGTTCCCAGTTCTTTTTCTCTCCTTAGGTCTTAATAGTGGTGCGCTTGTGAATTTTCTATGATGTTGGTGGATGGTGGCAATATCTCTTCATACTAAGGGTACCAGTTTGCCAGTTTTGTGGTTACTGCTTCCAATAGGGAGTTAGGAGCCCAAATTTTTGCATAGTGTTTAAAGCGGCTGCTCTGATCAACAGTTTCATAATATCAGGGTTCTTGCAGTGCCATGATGCACATGGATAGGTGTCCCTGCAAGTGCTTCTGGTAGAAAACCCTGAGGCCACACTATACTGTAGTCTGTACCAGTTCTATTCCAACACACGTCGCAGTTGATGACTGTTTGCTATCATTAATTGAGGCCTTTTTTTACCAAAAATGAATATTCACAACCAAAGATACAAAGCTGAACCAGCCAAACAAAAATCACGTAAACACCTCAACATTACTTTCTCTAACATCCATGGTATAGGTAACAACTTCTGCAGTGTGGAATCTTTCCACCATAAAAGGTTCCCAAACATCTTAGCTTTTTGTGAAACCAACGTTAACCCTACAATCCCCATGTCTAATTTCTTGATTCCTGGTTACCTTTCCCTTTTTAGGAAGGACTTCAATGTAAACATACAAAAGAATCCAATCTTTTCTGTGCGTTTATGCCAGCAAACCTCTCCCTCTGGCTAAGGTGATTTCTCTTGAATCTCCTGAGCAGCCTTTAAGATTTTACTCACTCAATTGACTCAGTTGATTAAAATCTTAATTGGGCAATTAAAGTTTATTGCTTTACTCACCCACAATTGATTAAAAATCTCGCAATGAAAAGTGTCCTTTCAAATATAGAAAAAAGAAATCTGATTCATTTTACAACCCAAAAGTATGCCATTGAAGATTCACAAGTTACATAGAATGACATACAATGACATTATTGAACTCTTTGGTCTTATACATGGTGCCTGATTTGTGTTAAAATGTGTGGTTAAACAAAAGACAGTGATATCCTGCAATCATCAAAGCAAGATCTGACAAATGGAATTTAGATTGACAAGCTCCTGTCTCACTTTTATCATCCCAGTCAGTATAAACATTCGTTTAATTAATGCTTCCAAAGTGGAGCCAAAATGTCTCTGTCACCCAGATTAAAGACACTCACAGAGTTTTAGAAACTCATTTGGAAAAATATTATCCTGACTCAAGATCTATATTTTCTCCCACTTACGAAAAGTAAAAACATTTGAAAGAAAAAAAATATGCATACTTCTTTCAACAACACACTGAAAAAGAAATTATACAAGTAAGTAATTTTTTCATAGAAAATCGTTGAGAAAATCAGATTTGTTATCTTTTTATCATTTATCAAATAGAGGTTGTCGTCAGACAGAAGAAAGAAACTACGAATTTAGGTACCTTCACTCAAATGCCAAAAAAAAAAAAAAAAAAGCAGCATTTTATGATGTTAAAAGGGCTCAAACTTAATAAAAACAAAGTTTTATCATCAAAATGTTTATGCTATTATTAAGAGGAAAGAGCAAATTTTGTTGTTATTATTTTAAAAAGTTTTTAAAATCCTTTCTAACATGTTCAAAATTTTAATTAAAATTTCATTTTTTGTTTTTCATCAGTGATTCACACTATGTTTATGGTCAGGTAAAATGATTTTGGGGTGAGTAAATTTTCCCTTGCTCTCGACCACTCCTTGAGTAATTTCTTTTTCAAATCTCAAAGGCCATTCTTAAATATGTCTCTGTCTCTCTCTGCTAAACTCAGCTATCTTTTCTTTCATTCCTGCTCCTCTTGCTCTCCTGACTATTCTTTGGTAGACAATATTTCAGATAATATAGACAAGGCCATTTCCTCTCACTTGTTCACTAATATATTTGCATTTGATGACTCCAATGACCACCATGCCAAGTGGCCAAAAAACTCTATCACTGATCTTACTGGTTTCCATACCTTGAACTTCTCAATCGCTTAGTCTCTCATCTAAATGGTGGATTTTTCCCACGTACTTCTCCAGTATCAATGAAGGACATGCTTCCCTTCTAAATCTCGGCTTCACTTTTATCCCTGACTCTTACCATGACATGCAGTTCTACCTCTTGACAACGATCAAGCTGTGGTTTTTGTTATTATCTCTTTCCACTCTCCCTCCCGTAAGGAACCTCTTACCAGCAGAATATCTCACTATCAGATAGTGGACTAGGACTCATTCTGATATTTCCTTTGTGATGTCCCTTGGAAGAAAGTGTTTAGTCTTGCTGCATCTCCAAGGTTTGCACCACTGAAGACTGCATCTCTCATCCTTGGTGAAAGCTGGTATTGATGCTTGCATCCAAACCAGGAAATTCTGAGTTAAACCTCATTCATGCCCTGGTTCTCTCCTGCTTGGCTGCCATTGTTCACAGAAATCATTTCTTCCAGCTTTACTGGAGCAATGATCTGACTATAATCATCATCATTTATCCATCACACCCAGATGGTGCATTGGGCAGTAACTTTTTGTTGCTGTTTCTGTAACAAACTGTTTTTTATGGGGCAGGGTTGTTAGCCCTGCACCCAACCCCCAAACCTGGAGGACCGGTGGACCACTCTTAGTCCTTACGTTTACAACACCTGGTATTCCCAAATGATCACCCATTTAAGTACTGACCAGGCTCGATGTTGCTTAACTTCGGTGATCGGACAGGAACCGGTGTATTCAACATGATATAGCCGTAGACATCTGATGATAATAGCTACCTGGTAAAGGATGCAAGGAGCTTCTAAATGATGCTAAGCTGTTGTCCACCAATAGCATGAAGCAGCATCTCACAAGATTGGTCCTAAAGACTAATGGTAGCTCTGCAAAAGCATGCTAAACAACAGCAAACCCTTTATTCCTTCCTCTTTTCAATTAATTTGAGGTTCTACCATCTGCAGTGGACAAGGTTGAGTGCTTTGCTCGCAAATTCCCCTCCAACTCCACATTTACTTGTCTGGAGTACCAACATCTGACTTTCTACCTAGAACCAAGGTTCAACTGAAGGACAAATACATAACCCCACTCTCTGGTCTAGAAACATAATTTCTAAGCTTGACTCCTTTGAGGCAAGTGAAGGTGACATAATTCCAGATATCATCCTAAAAAAAAATGTGCCCTTTGAACTCTCCCATGTCCTCTTTAAACTCTACAACTATTGCTTTGCTGTTTTCTGCTTTCTTGCTTGTTAGAAATCCTCCTTTGTAGTTCCAATCTTTAAAAAATCTGAAAATCCCTTGGACCTCTCTAATTATTGCCCTATCAGCCTTTTACCAATCTTTGGCAAAGTGTTTTGAGGCTACTATCAATGCTGAAGTGAATCATCTCACATAACACAAACAATTCTCTGAAAAACAGTATGGCTTTTGCTTCATCAGATCTATGGCTGATATGCTAATGACCATCACCAAATACATATACCTTAATAAGAAGACAAAGCTTGAGCTGTTGCTCTGGGTATCTTAAAAGCATTTGACAGGGTTTGGCATTCTGGCTTTCTGTACTGTGGTATAACTGGACATTTGTTCAATTTAATCCAATCATTCTTATCAAATCACATAATGAATTATGCCCATTGAATGGGCATGCTTTTAGGTCTTATCATATGAACGTGGAGGTACCTCAAGTCTTTATTCTTGGTCCTACACTTTTCCTGATCTTCGTCTTCCTGATGTAATCAGTTTCCAAGTCAGCATCTATGCAGATGATACCACCATTTACTCCCATCTCAATAAGAAATCTACTAAGGTTGCTCTTGAAAAAGACCTCCAATCTGTAGTGGACTGGGGTAAGAAATAGCTCTTGAATTCTAATGCTTCTAAAACAAAACAGCTCTCCTTTAACTGCCATAGAGAAACTTTTCTACCTTCCATCAGACCTAAAAGTGGAATCAGTAGCTACATCTACTGCTAGGAGAGTTGGGTCACTATGTTAACCCAGGAAGTTTTCTCATCCAAATCCATCTTGCACATATACAAATTTACCATTTGTCTGTGCATTGAATATTGCTGCCATGTCTAGTCAGGTGCTCCTGCCATTTATTTCGGGGTTCTTGAGAAAATCCAAAGAAGGATCTGCAATGTAATTGATCCTGATTTGTCAGCTTGACTTCAATTACACTCTCACTGTTAGGATGTGGCTTCCCACTGTCTTTTCTAGAAATATTTTCATGGCTTCTGCTCTGACGAGCTTATCTCCCTAGTGCCCTGAATTTAGTCAAGTTACTAGATTGGCAATGAGGTCTCACTCTTTTACAGTCAAAACAGTCTAATGTAATCACCACTTTTACTCTATCAGTTTCTTTTCTTGCACTTACCATCTGTGGAACTTTATTTGGTATACTTGCTTCTTTGATAGCTACAACTCTAAGAGTTTAAGTGAAACATCAATTCCCATCTTTCATTTCTTTGATTCCTATCTTTCTCTTATACTTTGTATAACACCTCCTCCTGTAACTATTTTTTTCTTCACTCTCCTTTCATGTAACCCCCTGCACACCAGTGGTAGCAATGCTTTGTTTGGAGTGAAGTGATTAAAAAATAATTTGGGGTTCAACTTTATTGATGTCATAGAAAGCACATCATGTGACTAGTCTTATCTAATGAGGTTCCATTCAGAAACCACTGATTTAATTTGGATCTCTGTTTGTACAAAACTGTAAAAAGTTTTCAAATGTACTGAATTTAGTGATATTTATTTGTAAGTATTTCTTACCAGTTTGTGCTGCACTCATTGATCATAAAATATAGGAGTTTATATACTATATATATATATATATATATAATCTAAATATCTTTTGGAGTTTTTATTTTGTTTTAATTGTAATTTAGTCAAAATTTAAACAAAATAAATATTACTTTTAAATAACTAAAGCAAGTTTTTTTAATTTTTTAAATCATTTCACACAGGAAGGCAATAAAGCCACTAAGGTAGAAAGGGTTATTGAGTGTAAAAGAATATGAGAAAAAAAAACATTATTAAGGAGAGAGAACAATAAAGAATTATAAACACAGAAGATAACAACTGTCATTGCATTTAAATTTTTGAAGAAGCCAGAAGAAACTTCCACAAGTATGATAAGAGAAACTGTTAACATAGAACTTACAGTTACGTCTATCCAATTTAACTGTAAATTGATGAGATCTTGTTGCCAGTCTAGTACTGCACTTAAATTCATAAAATACGTAGAGATAAGTTCATCAGAACAATCACTATGAAATTTTTTTAAAGATATTTTGTAAAAATTGTTACAAATATTTTGTTTTGAAAAATCCCAAAGATTAACAAAATGGTTTTAACAACTGACATATTTAATTTATTTGTTTGAATATTATTTTTAATCAATACTGATATTTGAGTAGATATTCTGTTTTTAATCAAACAGAATATTTATATATTTATTTTGTACAGGCCTGATTATTTACAATAAATTTTGCCATAAATGACATATTTTCATAAGAAAATTTATCATAAATAATTAGGCCAGTAGAAACAAATATATAAATATTCTGTTTGATTAAAAACAGAATATCAACTCAGATACAAGTATTGATTAAAATAATGTTCAAACAAATAAATTAAATATATTTTGTTCTTAATGCTATTCAATATCTGTCAAAAAAATTTACTTTTTAAAATTCTCCCCGCAAAATAAATAGCTCTTATAAAATTTTATTTGGAGAAAAATTGTTAATCTAATGATTACTTTAATTTTTTAAAAAATTGCTTAATTTTTGCTTACTGAAAAATAAACACCAGCAGAAGGGTATGTCAGTCACCTGAGTTCAAAGCTCAGATGATGGTTGTTTTATGACCCACCTTTCTGTCTACAAAAGATAAAAACTTCACCAAAATTTACCTGGTGGCTACTGGATTTGTTCAATTAATAAAGACCAAAAGTGGGATACCCACCCCATACCACACCACTGAAAGAACTTTTTTCTTTTTGCATACAAAAATAACTTTCCAAGTTTAAACATCAACCAGGAATTAATTACTTATTTAAATTTAATGAAACTTTCAAAACTTATTCATCTATGAAATTGATATATCCATAACCCTAATTAGTTATGCGAGAGAAATGAATTAATGGTCACATGTCGGCATAAAAAACAAATGCTGTTGAAACATGTTGAACCAGATTGACTATAAACTATATCTTCCTTTTTAATTCATTTTGTTACTTTATCTTCAGTTGAATATGTACATATTTTGTACATGAGTGTATATACATATTTTGTACATGAGTGTATATACACTAGTTCAAATTAATTTATATTTACTTGTATATCTGTCTAGTTTTTTGTAATACCTTCTCATATCTAATAATTAAACACATATTAGTTACAACTAGCAGTGTAGTCCAGTGTTGCCCTGGTGTAATGAAACCTTTAAAACTAATCCATCTAAATGAGTCCCCTGAGTAAATGGTATCATGGCTGAGACTAAGAACTACAATTATACCTACTTAGAGCCAAACTCAAAGCAAAAACCAAAATAAAAGGGCTGAAAACCAAATTTTGATCAGACCCGATAGGATATCGGGGTATCAATTTCCAACATTGGAGTCAAATAAATCATCCAAGGATAAACTAACCAAAATAAGTCCATGAAAACTTATTGTACTCATCAGGAGTACAATTGGAGAAAATAAGCCATATTGATGGCTGAATATTGGTTTTTGATCAGATTCAAAAGAATATCGGGGGTATTGATTTCTGATATCGGGGAAAATGAGTTGTCTGAGAAGATCTACTAATGTTTGGGACTAAAAACTATAATTTTACCAAGTTACAGCAAATTCTGCAGCAAGAACTATGATGAAAGGGCTGAAATCCTGATCTTGATCAGACCTGATCAGATATTGGGGTATCGATTTCCAATATTGAGGGAAACAAACAGAAAAAATAAGTAGCTCATGAGCTGACCAGAAGCCTAAAGAATATTTGTGTGAAGTTTGGTTCAGAATCAGATAAAAATTGTGGGTTTGTATAAAGGACATACAGACAGATAGACAGATAGACATACATACAAACATCTAGCTTTTTATATATATAGATATGTATTCCATGCATTATACCACTCCTAACTATTATGTGTATGTGGCTTTATATTTGTCTTATGTATATATATAAGTACATATATATTGTTATACATATGAGATGTACCTACAATTTATATATATATTCTTCAGATATGAGAAGCTCTAACCACAATCTTATGCATATATATATATATACATATATATATATAAAGATGATTGGTGATTATTGCGCCAAACATGAAACAGTCTGTCACCTCTGAGTGTTGAATTCAATGTTCACTTTTATATACATATATATATATATATAGTAACGAGAAAGTTAGAAGTGTTTTCTCGCAACAAAGGCCTTGTGGTATGACTAAAAATAGTCACCTTAGCAAAAGAATAGTAGTAACTAGGTTATTTGGCCAGGTTTTCACCAATCATCCCAAAATAAGTAGCAGTAACTGGTCATTCGGTCATGGTTCTGCCACCCCAGAAAGGAGAGTAGTAGGAATTGGGTCAGTTGGTCAGGTTTTACCCTTCCCAAAAAGAGATTTATTAGCCTGGTAACTATGGTTAGAGGGAAAAGAAGAAAAAGACCAGAGAAAGAGTGGGCCAATGAATATAGGCCCCTGTTTCTTTATAAAAAGGAAGAAATAGTAGAAAACCCCAGAGTTGTAGGTGCTACAGTCCAGATGTAGACCTTGTCACTGGCGATTCATTCAAGACATTGAAAGAACTTTTCATAAAGGTACCAGCTGAAATTCTCCATACAAAAACCTTCCTCAACATCCAGTGAATACACCATGTTGCTGTCGTGAAAGGTAAAGATTGTTTCGTTAATCATTCTAACCAAACCCTAGCTTTGTCACTTTCTATTCCACCTAAACTTCCTCCAAATATCTTCCTCATTAGACCCACCTTTTATTTTTCATTGAATATTGTGTAAAACTAGTACAAATCTGAACCAGTTCTAGTGTCCATTATTATATAGTTCTGTCACCTTATACCTGTGTTTTTGCTAAATATTTTTGTGTGTTAAAATAAATTTCCTATTTGTATGAAATTATCTTGCGTTATAGTTTAATTCACTCCCTTCAGCATTATTCCAACTAAATTGTATTTTATGTGTTGCTGACCGAAATGGGTTTGTAACAGTTGGGGGCTCGTCTGAAGGTAAAACATAACAACTTGTCCGGGAAGCTAAAACATAACAACTCGTCCAAAGCTAAAACAAAATTGGGAGTTTTGTCCAATGCTAATATCATAACAAAATTTGGTGCTTTTACATCTCGATAAAATAAAACAAAAATAAACAAAAAAAATTAAGTGCTCATAAAATATCGTAAAAACAAAACCAACAAAATAAGCTCAATATATGTAATTCGCAAAAGAAAGTAACTGTAATCTAAATATCTTTTGTAAAAAAATAAAAACCAAAATAACAAAAAAGCATGCCCTTTTCTGTGGAAATTTTTCTCAATTTAGCCAACCTGGGCAAAAAATTTGAGACTCTACACAAAGCAAAACTAGTGGAAATCGCAGATTTTTTAGAATTATATACAAACCCGACAATGAGAAAAGCTGTAATAAAAAAAATCATAGCAGATAAATTAATCTTCTAGAAATATCTACTGTAAATGAAGAAGACAACCAAAATGATATACAACTTACAGTAGAACTAAAGAAATTAGAGATACAATTAGAGTTGAAAAAGGAAAAATTAAAAATGCAGGAGAGAACAGAGCTAGAAAGACTAAGATTACAAGAAAATGGAAGTCAAAATTCTAATGTTTCTTCTTTTCACGCAGAGCAAAATATTAGATTGGTTCCTAGTTTTTGTGAAAAAACAGTAGAGAAATATTTCCCTCAATTTGAAAAAATAGCAACAAACTTGAAATGGCCTTACGTCCACTGGCCAACATCATTGCAAACCATTTTAGTTGGAAGAGCTGCCAAGGTATACTCTGCACTTAATATGGAAGATGCCACAGATTATAAAAAAAATAAAAAATGCCATATTAAATGCTTATGAGTTCGTACCCAAGGCATATAAGCAGAAATTTAGAAAGTATAAAAAAATTTGAGCTGCAGTCTTATGTCGAGTTCGTCAGAGAAAAAGAGGATCTTTTCGATAGATGGGTTAGAGCAAAGAAAGTAAATGATGAATATAGTAGTTTGCGCCAACTTATTCTAATTGAAGAATTCAAACAATGCATCTCACATGAAATTCAAACGCGAATTGATGAGAGAGAGGTAAAAACCATTAATGAGGCAGCAGTAATCACTGATACGTATAGCTTAACTCACAAGAGTTGGGAAAAAATAAAATAACAAAGAACCAGTCAGGTTTTCTTACAGAAACAAAAACGCTACCCGAGCCTTGTTCTTCGAGCGTATTTAATAAAAACTATGGTAAAAAAGTACACACCTAGAGGTTCTGTCCTGACAGAAAGTAAAATTTTCTAAGCTTCTTGTAAGAAAAATAATCATATATCCAAGTGCCGGATCTTAAAAAGAAAAAGGGAAGAAAATAACTTTTTTTAACCATATGACTTTATTATGCATAAAATTAAAAAACGATAATGTTAACCCATCTTCTCTCCCAAAGCTAGGGATAAATGAGAAAACAAAAACCTCATACACGGAAAAATATGAGCCATTTCTATCCCAGGGTTCAGTGTATATCAACAATCCTGAAGAGGCTAAGCCTATAAAAATCTTGTGGGGATACCGGTGCGTCTCAAATCTTAATATTAGAATACATTCTACCATGATCAGAATCTACCTTTACCTGTGATTTTGTGTTGTTACAAGGAGTAGGGATGATTATACAAAAAGCTCCCCTACACAAAAATTAGAATTAATAAATGGCCCAGTTACAACCAAATCTACCAATTAAAGGAGTGTCTCTGCTGCTAGGAAATGATTTGGTGGAGGGGTGGGGAAGTAATATCTGACCCCATTGTTAGTGACCAAATAGTAGTAGGCAGTAAATCAGTGGTGGAAGAAAACCCAAACATATACACTGAATGTGCTGTTACCAGAGCGGCTAAAAGAAAGCAACTCTTAGTGAATGAAAACCTAGAGACACCAGATGAGGAATTACAATTAAACAAAACCTTTATATCCCAGCTTTTAGAACAACAAAACAGTATGGATAAAAAAATAAAATCAGTTCTCCCAAAAGAAAATAAGACAGATGAAAAAACTGACGAAATAAACAGAGACCAAATTTTAATAGAACAAAGAAAAGACCCAGAAATTTGTCTTCTAAAAAACAGCACTCTACCTAAAGAAGAAGCAAAGAAAGTTAGGGAGTGTCTTTATATGAATTATGGCATTTTAATGAGAAAATGGTGCCCACTGGATGCTAAAGTAGATGAAGAATGGAAGATAAAAAATCAAATAGTAGTCCCGAAAGTTTATTGACAAGAAATACTAAAAATAGCTCATGATACCCCCATGTCAAGTCATTTAGGAATAAATAAAACATATGAGAAAACTTTAAACCACTTGTTCTGGCCGAAACTTAAGCATGATGTTGTAAATTTTTGTAACTCATGTCACACATGCCAGATTGTCAGAAAAACTAATTAAAGGATTCCACCTGCACCCCTCAAATGTATTCCAGCATTTGAAGAACCTTTTAGTAGAGTACTAGTGTATTGGGTTGGTCCACTTCCTAAAACAAAAATAGGAAATCAATATTTGCTAACAATTATATGTATGTCGACTTGTTTTCCAGAAACTGTCCCTCTAAGAAATATTAAGACTAGAACTATAGTTAAGGCTTTAACAAAGTTTTTCTGTTTAGTTGGGATTCCCTCATTCAATCAAACTAAGGCACAAACATTATGTCTGGTTTATTTCAACAAGTAATGAATGAAATGGATATTAAACAGCACAAATCCAGTGTTTATCACCCCGAATCACAGGGAGCTCTTGAGTGTTTTCATCAGACTCTAAAGTCCACGATGAGAAAATTTTGTTATCAATATAAATGAGATTGGGACGAAGGCGTTCATTTTGTTCTGTGTGCGGCTAGAGAAGCTGTTCAATACTCTCTTGTATTTAGTTCTTTTGAACTTGTGTTTGGACATACTGTGAGGGGACTCCTAAGACTTTTAAAAGAAAGATGGTTAACAGAGAAAAATTAAATGCATCTCTTAGATTATGTATCGAACTTTAAAGGAAAGAACATGGAGGCTTTAAAAATAGCACAAAAAATTTTTAAAACTCCCAAGTAAGAATGAAGTCTGGATATGATAAAAATAGTAAAAATTGAAAATTTGAAAATGGTGACAAAGTTTTAATATTTTCACCAATTCCACATAATCCCCTACAAGCAAGATATTTTGGTCCGTATGAAATAGAAAAGAATGATTTAAATTATATCATTCACACCCCAGATTGAAGAAAAAAGAAAAGAGTTTGTCACATTAATATGTTAAAAAGTTACGCTGACAGAAATAAAAAAGATATGGTTAAGCCAGTCACAACAGTAACTAACAGTACTAAAATAAATTCATCTGAACATGATTTAGATAACGATGAAGATACAATTGTCAGGGAGAGGGAAATAGGTCAAAGTAGTCATTTAAAGAACTCGGAAATACTGTCTAATTTGAATATAAAATTTGAACATTTGTCAAATGAAAATAGAAAAGAAATACATGGTTTGGTCAGTGATTTAAAAAACCTTTTTCCTGATGTTCTTAGTAAAACCACGTTTGCAGTGCATGATGTCGTAGTTGGAGACAAAAAACCCATCAAGCAGAATTTCTACAGAGTATATCCCATCAAACTTAAAAGAGTTGAGAGCAGAGATGAAGTATATGCTGGAGAATGACATCATTGAACCAAGTAACAGTCAGTGGAGTTCGCCTTGGTACCAAAATCTGATGGCAACTACGGATTTGTTACAGACTTCCAGAAAGTAAATGCAGTAGCCAAAAGTGACTCATATTCAATTCCTAGAATTGATGATTGTATTGACAAAGTTGGCAAGTCAAAATACATCAGTAAATTCGATTTGATGAAAGGTTATTGGCAAGTACCTTTAACTGACAATGCCAAAGAAATTTCAGCTTTTGTGACTCCTGACGGACTATACCAATACAAGATTATGGCGTTCGGAATTAAAAACGCACCATCAACATTTCAAAGGATGATGCATTCCCTTCTACATGACATTCAAGGATGTGATGTCTACATAGATGATGTAATTGTGTACAGTATGACTTGGAACGAACATTTACGCATCATAAAACAAAAACTTAAACTAGAAGAGGCAAACCTATGTATGAACCTAAGCAAAAGTGAATTTTGTCATGCAAAATTGAATTATTTGGGCCATACTGTTATTCAAGGACAAGTTAAGTCTATCACCACAAATGTGGATGCTATCCTAGAGTATCCTATTCCAACCAACAACAAACAATTAATGAGATTTCTCGGTATGGCAGGATTCTGCCAAAAATTTTGTAAAAATTTCTCATTAATATCAAGTCCTCTCATGGATCTCCTTAGAAAGGATGTAAAATACAAATGGAGTGAGACCTGTGATGCGGCTTTCAACAAAATTAAATCGACACTCATGAATGGCCCAGCTCTCACAACCCCAGATTTCACAAGACAATTCAAATTACAAATTGATGCCAGTGATGTAGAAATGGGTGGTATCTTAACCCAAGAAGATGATGAAAGTATCGACAAAGCAATTGGATAACTCTTCAAAAAGTTAAACACCCACCAAAAGAATTACTCTACCAATGAAAAGGAGTGTTTATCAGTGTTAACAACACTATAACACTTCGACTTCTATCTCAATGTCACTATGTATCCTGTTTTGTTCTTCACCGACCATAATCCACTAACTTTTCTTCAAAGGATGAAAAACAAAAATCAGAGACTGACAAGATGGAGTCTTCTCCTACAAGAATACAACATTATAATGAAACATATTAAAGGAAAGAACAATGTTATTGCAGACGTATTATCTAGAGTATAATATGACAAATTGTGGTAGTATAATTTTGCTACAAATCGGGCTTATTGTGTTACAAAACTTGTGTTAGGACTGATTGCTGCCACTAAAAATATTATTGTGTGTAAACAATAACTAACTAATTTTTCCCGTAAAAGTTATTCATTTGTAATTCAAAACTTTTACTCTAAAGTGGGGAAGTGTAACAAAGGCCTTGTGGCATGACTAAAAATAGTCACCTGAGCAAAAGAATAGTAGTAACTAGGTTATTTGGTCAGGTTTTCACCAATCCCCCCCCCCCGCCCACAAAAATAGCAGTAACTGATCATTCGGTCATGGTTCTACAACTCCAGAAAGGAGAGTAGTAGGAATTGGGTCAGTTGGTCAGGTTCTACCCTTCCCAAAAAGAGATTAACTAGCCTGGTAACTATGGTTAGAGGGAAAAGAAGGAAAAGACCAGAGAAAGAGTGGGCCAATGAATATAGGCCCCTGTTTCTTTATAAAAAGGAAGAAATAGTAGAAAACCCCAGAGTTGTAGGTGCTACAGTCCAGACATAGACCTCGTCTCTGGCGATTTGTTCAAGATATCGAAAGAACTTTTCATAAATGTACCAGCTGAAATTCTCCATACAAAAACCTTCCTCAACATCCAGTGAATACACCACATGCTGCCGTGAAAGGTAAAGATTGTTTTGTTAATCATTCTGACCAAACCCTAGCTGTGTATAGTTATATATACATATATTCTTTAGCTGAGTTAACTGACCCTTTTCCATTCCACCTAAACATCCTCCAAATATCTTCCCTGTTAAACTCACCTCTTTTTTTCGTTAAATATTGTGTAAAACTGTACAAAGCTGAACCAGTTCTAGTGTTCATTATTATATAGTTCTGTCACCTTATATATGTGTTTTTGCTAAATATCTTTGTGTGTTAAAATAAATATCCTATTTGTATGAAATTATCTTGTGTTATAGTTTAATTCACTCCCTTCAGCATTATTCCAACTAAATTGTATTTTATGCTGCTGACCGAAATGGGTTCGTAACAATATATATATATATATATATATATATATATATATATATATAAATAAAAAATTTTGTACATGTTCTGAAATATAATTTATAATAAATATTCACAGCTCTATATATTATATATCGAGCACTGTTTTAAATTAATATTTTGGACGTCGTAAAATAATTTTTTTCTTTATTCACTCGGATATATATATATATATATATATATAT
Organism: Ascarosepion bandense; assembly: GCA_037127315.1. Taxonomy (NCBI): domain Eukaryota; kingdom Metazoa; phylum Mollusca; class Cephalopoda; order Sepiida; family Sepiidae; genus Ascarosepion; species Ascarosepion bandense. The sequence continues at coordinate 1,422,937 of JBBBDQ010001908.1, read as the reverse complement.
ATATTGTCATCTGCAGACAGATCTGTTTCGCTGTATCAGACCTCATCAGTATGGTTAGACTCCGATTGCTCCTTAACCCAGGCTCGAAACCCGACTGAATTGGCATCAGTCGGCGACTCTACCCCTGGGCCACGAGGCGTTCGGTGGAAGAATGCAGTCTTTTTTAGCGCATATCATATTATGCGCCCAATAGATAGAGTGCTCCCATTCATTTTACTGAACTGAGCGATGTGTACACGCTAGAGTGGCTATTGTTTTTCAAAGTCTACCTTTCTTCCAGAGTGCTCAATTAGGGTGTGAATGAGATAACAATATATATTTTTATATATCAAGAATAGTATTGGGGAAATTTTGTGACAAAGTGAAATAAGTTTACCTTTTATCAATGAAGGATGAAATGTATCACAATGTATCACAAGTCTGATGAAGTCCTGAATGACAAAATATCACAAGTAAACTTTTTCCCCAATATACATGTATGTGTATGTCTATATATATATATATATATATCTGTACATTTTTTGTTTTATGCCAATATTATATAGAATATGGTGATGTGAAGATAGATACAGGTATATTCTAATATATTTTGCAATTGTGTTTATTCATATGTAGACATAAATATCCATGATGTTTTGTGTACCTTTGTATAATTTTCATTACTAAGTTTTATAAATTTGTCACTTTATTTTTTGAAAGTTTCATGAAATTTAAATAAATAATTCCTGGTTGATTTTTAAACTTGGCTATAATCAAGATGTTTCATCAACTGTACACTTCGGCTTTCTTCAGATGATTAGCATTTTAAACTGAACCCTATTTTTCATTCACCAGGGTACATTGTTCATGCCTCTTCCATATAATTTAGTATTAGTTATCTCCCTTGATCTTTATCTCCCTTTAACCATTTTCCCCTTTAACTCAACTCTCAAAATTTTTATTCACGTCTATTGTAGCCAGGTATTGAACTCACAACTCTTTGGATCCAAACAATGCTTTTATCCAGTAGTCCATGTGTCCTTAAGGACACCAATGTATGATTTTTTAGGACTTATAAGCCTAATGTTTAAGTAACTATTTTTTTCATCAGAGCTCATATTATTATTGTGTTATTGTTTTTCTTTAGCACTCAATATTGGTAGTTCCCATATTGTATCCATTTCTAGCTGGCTTAGGAGATTTTTGTGGCCTATCATATGCTCTGATTCCTTAAGTTTTCATATTTTCCAGTGGTGCTCTCTGTCTATCAAGAGGGGTCAAGAGGGTGGCTGCTGGAAGACCCTATCTCTGGCAACAGAACTCTTGCTGCATAAGCAGGAGAACCCAGTCATGGTTGACAGACAATTTCTGCAACCACATCACTCCTTAAATCTGGCCATCTTACTCTACAGACAGCAACTCTTTTGATTATTATGTTCTGTTCATCAAATTGTGACGGTTTTAGTGTTCTGAAGGCATTTTACTGTCATCAATTGTTGTCTATCTTGCGTTGCACAGTTTTCATTGTTTTCATCCAGTAACTTTTAGATTCTATAGTTTTGTCAACAAATATAGGAGTATCCCTCAAATAAAATTCTACCTCCTCTTTTAGTCTTGACAAAATCTATGATGACGATTGAAAGGCTGAGAAAGAATGTTCTAAATAAAATTTTTGTCTCCAAATCTTGAACTTGAAAAGACTTTCACTACCTTGTCTGCCAAAGCTGCTATGGGACTTGCTTTTTAGGACAATAAAAAGAAGGGCTGTAAATTTTCTCTCTCTTCTTTTTTTTTCTCTAGAATCTAGTAGCAACAAGCATTGCACTTCTCTCCTCTGAAGAAGATTTCTTTCTTAATTTCACTCAAACTTGTGACAGACAATAAAAACTACACAACATTAAATCCATAATTTAATTTTTTTGCTATCTGTATACTTGTAAATAAAATTTTCTTTTTTTTTTTTGCTTATCTCATATAGATTTTGTGGCATCAGAATTTCAACTGAATTTTGGCAGCAAGTTTTTCTGTTTTTAATAACAAATTAGACTGGGTGAGATTTGAACTTGTGGTTTTAAATAAAGCCTGTCATTCACCGGTCCCAAAATGGCTTCAAAGATAAATAAAAGATTATGTTGTATTAGCAATGTATATTTAATATTTAACATTTAATATTTAATGTATTAAGATTATATTGTTATTGTGACAAAGAGTAGTGTAATTTATATTTGAATTTCTGGGATGAGGAGTTTTTATTATTTACACTATTTATATTTGAACTAATTGAACTTTGTTATCCCATTGTTTTGTCCATTGTACCATCTGCCTTTCATCAGGTTCATGCCACTCTGAGTAACTTACAGGAAATTCTGAAATTAACCCTTTATTTTATCACTAGGCCTAGAATTTGGTGATATAGTAATTGTGAGTTCAAGCCCAAAGATGTGCAGTGTGTACTTGAACTCATGGAAACTGCTAAGTAATGAACGAGCAGTACTAAAATTAAGAACTTGATTATATCCTCAGACATGGGAAACTGAATGAGGACAGTCTACCCCTGTAAATTAAATAACAGGTTCAGTTCTGAATTTTCTTTAAATTACCCAGATCAGTTCTGCAAAATTTTGTTCTTGCATCTCTTTGAATAAGTTTAATTTTCAGTCCACCAATGAGTTCAATAGACCCATAATCTTTTTTCAAAACTAATTTTTTCACCCTTGTTGTTATTCTATCCAAATTGTTTTTGTGACTTTTATTATCATTTTTGTATCATCTAGATAAGGGAAATAAATTTAGAGCAAAAAAATAAAATTTTGGTGGGTGTCTTCTCCTATTACCAAGTGGGTCTATTGGACACAGGGTTGAAATTTTGAATTAAATAAAAAATGTTGTCCATTCTAAATAGGTGCCATTTCTTTTTTTGATGATGATAGATCCGAAGGCGAATTGGCATGGCAAAGGACACGTTCCAGAAGATGAGCAAAATACTAACACACAGGCAGATCTCAATAGAAACGAAGAAAAGAGTGCTAGACTGCTACGTGATGTCAGTTCTTCAATACGGCTGTGAATGCTGGACAATATCATTGAAAATGAGGACAAAACTGGAAGCGGCCGAAATGTGGTTCTACAGAAGGATGCTACGGATATCGTGGACTGAGCATACAAGCAACGACGAGGTGTTAGAAAGAATGGCAACAAAAAGGAAATTGATGCTGAGCATCAGGAAGAGACAACTGAAGTTCCTGGGACATGCAATGAAGAAGGAGAGCCTGGAGAACCTGATACTGACTGGACAGATAGAAGGAAGGAGAGACAGAGGAAGGCAGCGGATAACATATTTGCAGGGTCTGATCAGGTGAATGACGGAACGGGGGTTGCCAGGAGCAACAGGAGCAAACATACTAAGAGCCATAAGGGATAGGGAGACGTGGAGATCCATGATCGCCTACGTCCTGAAGGGACAGGGCACATAGAAGAAGAAGAATGAAAGTGATAATGTTAACATAACCTGTTCAGAATTGGATGATGATATAAAGGATGACAACAAAGCTGACAGAAATGTTTTTTTTAAACCTTTCAATAATTATTCAAAGGATGAGTCTCAAATTTGGTCTTCTAAACTAATTGAAAGGGCACAAGGAAGAACTACATTCTACAAAGTTTTGAATCAAAAGCCTGGACCATCACATTTTGCAAGAAGATCTTGTGATTCAGCTCTTTTATCATTTATATTGATCATGAATTTAAATCTGGAAATAATCCAAATAGACAAATGCTGAAAAATTTCAGATTTTTCATCAAAAGCCACACACTTTAGTGAGCAATACACTGCCCAGGAACCATCCAATGAGAGAAAGAATAAAATATGCACCTTGTTTGGTCCTAAAATGGGTCGAAAATTGCAAACTCTCATATTTGCCAAAAACATGTCTAGCAAAGCCATTTAAAAGGATTCTGCGCAAAATTCAGCAATGAATTGTAATTTTTAAAAAATGTAATACAAATTTATAATTTCAAATTAAATGCTAAGATGTATTGTAATTTTTCTGTTTCAGTGAATAAATTTTGATTGAAGTTGTTATTTCTTTGTTCATACCTAATATCATCAAAAATGCAAAAGGTTTGAATAGTTTAAAAAAAACATAAGACCCGGGTAGTACTGAATGGAAGTCAGCTTTTTTTTTAGTAGATAAAGGGTTAATACATTAATGAGGATCATGATTGACATTTCAATTTCTTTTTCACTTTAAATACATTTTCTTTTATATTAATTAGCTTAAGTCAGTGTCTTCATTCAGGTTTCCTTATTGTTACTTAATGTATTTTGCAAGATAATTGATTGAACAATATTCATATTCTTTAAATTCAAATAATTAAGATCACTTAAAAGCCATTCAATTGAATTATTTCCAAGATTTTGTTTTTAAGCATTTCTGTTTAACCCTCTTGTGAACAAGTTAGCTGGATTTTGTTGAGTAAAGATATATTTAAAGTTTGTATTTTTCTTCTACTTCTCCAAACATTTGATCAATATCTTTTTCTTTATTTTTGCTAAATTGATTTTTTTAAAAATGTAATCAAAGAATAACCATGATAACTGATGTATCCTTTGAGATGATAGCATTATTAATTTGAACATGACTATATATGTGTATAATAAAGAGATCAAACATTTGATAACTAAATAGACTGAAAGTAATTCTAGGGTAGGTAAGTTTTATAGATTCATTAATGCCACCTTAACTTTTATAATGCCAAAGTTGGCCAAGGGAGGGAGAGAAGGTGAAACTGTCAGCAATTTCAGACTAGGACACTGTAATGACCATGGCGAGAAATAGGTCTAATAGTACGCAGTGAATAACCAGACAATAAGCAACACCTGGTTCTAAGAACACCCAAGAAGACTATGGACATGGAGGAGTCCTGGATGAGAAATCAAGAACCAAATTGATTATTTAACTATCAACAAGAGGTTCAGAAATGCAATCCTTCACTGCAAAGCCTACCCAGGTGCTGACTGCAAAAGTGATCGCCTACCAGTTCTATGTAAACTAAGAATAAAACTAAGGCAATTAAAGAAACCTAACACAGCCCTAAGACTGCAGTACAATAGACTTGTGAATGGCCCAAACCTGCAGGAAATGTACATACAAAGGACAAATTGGAAACAGAAGCCCAAAATGGGACACACTTAGAGTAGCTCTAGTGACATCAGCAAACAATATTATCCCAAAGAAAAAGGTATATTGGAAGAAAAACAAGTGGATGACTGAAGGGGTTCTTGACATGATGCAAAAGAGATAGAAAACAATGCCAAGATATAAAATGGAATACAAGAAACTAGACAAGAAAATAAGAAGCAAATACAGACAAGCTAAAGAAAGGCGGCTCAACGATAAATGCACCAAAGTAGAGAGACTGGGCACAACAAATAATGGTGATATGCATAAAAAATAAAAGAACTAACAGGACAAAAGTCCTGCTTAGCAACAGTATGTATAAAAGCAAAGGATGTTACACTTATACTAGAAAAAGAAAAAAATACTTCAGAGATGGGATGAGTATATTGGTGATCGTTTTCATGGCAAGAAAGAGCAACGAACATGACAAAAATATATGGATAGACCAGAAATATTAAAAACCAAAGTGGAATTGGCAATGGACAAATTGAAGAGAAACAAAGCAGCAGGACCCAACGGAATTGTAATAGAGATGTTGATGTTCTTAGAAGGCTTTGGTGCAGAGAGGCTCACAGAAATAATAAACGAAATCTAAAACAGCAGTAATATACCTGAATGACCTAAGCAATGCTATGAAAATTGCTTAGGTCATTCAGGTAATCTTTTGCTGAACTCTTTATTCAATCTACAATCGTATATTGTTCCTTCTGCTGTCAATGAAGGTTACCTGGATCAGTGTAATATAGCAATCTAGCCCCACCCGAAGAAGGTTGATGCAATCGATGATATTTCCCGTCGATGAAGGGGTCAGCGAACGACAAGACAGGTGTTTGAGAAATACATCCTGTCGGCGTCTGGAGCGGATGTCGCAGGGTTATGAGTCGGGCTCATTTGACCTTATTTCCGACAGCGGCGGAAATGACTACGGAAGTAAACAAAACAGGTGTCTCTTGGAATTACGTGGGTGTTGCGTAGGCGAGACAAAACCGGAAGGAAAAGTCCCGGTTCTAGAAGACTATAAAAAGAAATCGACACACAGATTCGCCAGCAGAGAATGGCCAGTGGAAGCAGAGAGACACCACAGGCAAGACTTACACTCCCGTCGACTCATTCTATGTGCGCTCTCACTCTTCCATTCTCTGTTCCACACAGGCTCATCGTCAGGAATGGAAATATAATCTTATATTTTTATATACGCGTGTTCTCGTTGTTTGTCGTCGTACAGTGATATATAACATCAGCAGACACATGAAGAAGGCCAGAGACATGACTGACTGGGAAGAAGATTTTCCCACAGTAGGTTGCCATTACTTTCTGTGGTAGACTGGTTGCCAACCAAGCCAATAGAACCAAATCTGTTCCGCTATTCAACCCATAGCTGGAGGGAGAAGAGATGGATTAATATCTTTCCCAAGGGTACTTGCATGTAAGTGAATACAATGAATTCAACTGGAATTTGAACTTAGCTCTCTGATTTCTCATTCCAAGCTGATATCCACTGCACTACAATCCACCTTCAATGTAGATCTTTTTTTTTTTAACAAGTCATTGATTAGAAATTTATTTGCATTATGTTTGAGTGCAAAATTTAAAACTAGCATAAAAGACAAAATTGTTTGTAGATTTGAAATAAACTTATCACCTTGGATAAAGGAAACTAAGTCCTATCACTAGAAAACTTTGCATACATATGCTAATGTAATATATACTCTAATTTGATATACTTATTTGATGTAAATAAAAGTCACAGCTCTATCATAAATCCCATGATAATGATATCCCAAAAATTAGCTACTTCAGTTACAGAAAACTATCTCTGAGATTTTAACATTACAACTTAATTACAATTCATTAGAGTTGTAACCTTAACAATTATAAGATACCATTAGAGATATTTTAACCCATCTTTCTCATAATAATAAGCTCATAAAATATCCATATGTAATCTGAAAAAGCTTCAGGTGCTATTTCAGAATATTGTAGATGATACAGATATTCAATGATGATGTTAAGTTTTTCTTTTGTAGGCTTGTTAACAAACAACTCTTTTTAAAATGGAAGAAGCTAGTTCATGATTCAAAGGTGTGCAATTTATCTTATCTTCATGGCAAAGAAGCTTAACATAAAAATGATCACTAAATTTAATGGAATTTTCAAATTCTTCAAATTTATCTGTATCATAATCATTGAATTCTTCTTCAGTTAAACTCAAACACTTGCAACTAAACGTCTTATCTCTATTCTCTTCTATAAGGCTTTTTATTGAATATTTCTGACAAATGCTCAAAATTAACTTTTCTTAAGTTCCATAACAAAATTAGCATAAGTTTAAAAGTATATGAAAAATTGAGACATGTTGTACAAAAGTTATTTACAGCATTCATTTTATGTACCTCAACCAAAATTATGCATAAAAAGCATAAAATATAAAATTTGTTAAAAAAAAAGAATTATTCCTGATAGTTGCCCAAGAAACCCATTCATATAATGAATAAGTTTCATTAATTTTATAAATTGAATAACACGGTGAGGTTTCCCACCTTGTCTGCCAATAGATTTCACTTAACATTTCTAGATGATTCTCTATTCAGGTTTATAAAAAAAAAAAAGGTACATAAACACTTTTCCTTTTTTTTTGTCCTGGGATATAGCAGTGACAACTGTACTTTTCTTTACCGGGAGAGATTTTCTTTCACTGGCTAGCTGGTCATTTAATTAAAACCCAACCACATGGTGTATTTCTCACAGACACAAATACACACACTACAGCTGAGCACATAATTGATTTTCTGCTAACAAAATCTTTTTTTTAGCTATCTGTATACATGTAAATATAACTTTATCTTTTTCTTCTTTTGTGGCGTTTATTTAAATATATACGTAAAATTTTTCCATGTTGAATTCATTTATTTTGAATGTTCTTGACTGCATCCATTACAAAGTAGTAAAACCTGCCTCCTACAATACTATACCTATAATTCCATGAAGAGAAATATTGGTATTTTTTCAAAATAAAGACTAGATTTAATTTGTAATTTAAAGCTATAATATTTGATATGACATTAAAAACTAGCAATATTAAAACTAGTATCAAAACCATTTTGCTATGACCTGACATATTTGAGAAGGATTGCAAAATCATCCAAAATGCATATGGACAAAAAATAAATCAGTAAATATACAAAAATAGAAAGGAGTGTAAGACAAGGATATGTCTTCTCACCAAACTTATTCGACCTTTACAGTGAAGCAATTCTTAGAGAATTAACAAGTCAGTACAATTATTGATTAGAAATTTATTTGCATTGTGTTTGAGTGCAAAATTTAAAACCAGCACAAAAAATGAAATTGTTTGTAGATTTGAAATAAACTTATCACCTTGGATAAAGCAAACTAAGTTCTATCACTAGAAAACTTTGCATATATATAATATGTATGCTAATATGATATACTTATTTGATGTAAATAACAGTCACAACTCTATCATAAATCTCCTGGCTATAATTTCAGGATTCATTAATGGCAGCCACAACAATCTTAACAACATTGGATAGGCAAATGGCACAGTGTTGATAGCAGATATTGAAAGGAAACTACAAGAACTTATACAGAAGCTAGTAAATGAAAGCAAGAAGAAAGGACTAAACATCAATTGCCAGAAGACAAAAAGTTTATTGTTGTTAAAAAAAAAAGAAACAACCTAACATACAAATTAAAAATTGGAGATACCAAAATTAAACAAGTTCAAAAACTTAAATATTTGAGAAGTGTTTTTACAGAATGAGAACTACAGCACTAAAGTTTGAAGGAACAAAAGCTGAATAAAGTATTAAGAAACAGAAAAAGATTCTAAGAAAAAAAAAAGTGTACTGAATTGTTATGTAATATCAGTCTTCCTATATGGCTGTGAATGCTGGACAGTCACCTCACATGTAGGATGTGGTTCTACAGAAGGATGATAAAAATAAATGTATACTTACCTTTTCCCAAAGAAATTCATACTACAACTGCTGACAGAATTTGAACTCTGCTCGCCAATCCCACTTTTCTCACTTATAACCATTATGATCTCTTTTATTAAAATTTCCATTTGCCTCTTGATATGGAAATAGGCCACATCAAAAGCTAACACCCAAGACATATTGAAGGTAAGAGCAGGAGGATAAACAGCAAGTAACCAACTTTGTGTTGATGGACGATAGAACAATGTCAAAGTGGCATGGTGAAGGGTAAAATGTTACTTAGAACAACAAAAGACGGGAAGTTGGAGAGAGCCATAATTGTCCATCTCCTGTAGTGACATGAAAGAAGATACTGAGCATTTATCCTTAAGGATGTACAGTGTGGCATAATGGTTAACAGCTGAGAATGAGAAATCAGAGAACCAAGTTTGAATTCCAGTCATTACTTTCACTAACATGTCAATACCCTCGAGAAATGTATGAATTTATCTCGTTTCCTCCTAGCTATGGGTTAAATAGCAGGACAGACTGAGTACTGTAGTCTTATTTGGTAACTAGTCTATTGCAGAAAGAAGCAGCAAACTATATCCTAAAAATCTTCTGCTTAGTCAGTCATGAACTGAAAAAGATATAATTGTCCAAGCATATATCACTTAACTGACTGATCTTAAAGCATCATATTTACTACACCAGGTACTATGATCATATTAATTTACATATTTAACATTTATAGCCAAGATATTTTGCCTGCCTAAACAACCATTACTAGGCTTAGAACAGAAGTTACGCTATTTAAGATCTTTACATCTAGTTTTAGTTGTCTCATGAAAGCAATATTTCATAAAATAGAACATTGAATGTCTATGAACATTACAGAAAGTACAAGACACTTTGGCATCCAGAGTATGACAATAAACTACATCTAACAGCAAAGGAGGATTTAAGATTGCAGACTCGGAGGTTTTAAGGAATGGGGAACCATCTCTTAACTGCTGTTTTTCCAGGTTCACTCTGACTCAAGGTGAGAGCACCTGTTAGGGGTCCCTGCATGAAGAGTCAGGTACTTTTTACAAGAGTTACCAATTACTGTATGCATATAGTTTTAGATGGTAATGCATTTATAAGGAAGCACTATAAGTAAAACTGAAATTTAGAGTATGTCCTTTCACCAAAGTGTAAACAACTTTGTTTTCATAGTATTAAACATGTCGGATTTCATGCCAAAGAAAGTATATTTGCAGGAAATTTTACTGTTATTTAAACAAAGTCTGCAGCTGAAGCACGCAGAATGCTTCTTGGTTTACAGTAGCCATGCTCTTTTGGAAACAACATGCAGAGATTGGTTTAGATGCTTCAAAAATAATGATTTTGATGTTGTGGGTAAAGAATGCTCTGGTACACTGAAGAAGTTTAAAGATGAAGAATTTGAGATGCTGCTTCATTAAGACTCATGCCACATGCAAGATGAACTTGCAGAATTGATCACAAAACAGTTTTGAAATGTTTGAAAGCATCAGAACTGATTCAAAAGCAAGAATATTGGGTGCCATACGAGTTGAAGCCAAGAGATATCGAACGGCATCTTGTCACATGTGAACAGCTACTTCAGTGGCAGAAAAGTCAAATTTTTTGCATTGTATCATGACCAACAATGAAAAGTGGATACACTATGATAACCCTAAGCATAAAAGATCATGAAGTAGCCTTGACTATGCATCAATATATGCAGGAAAACCGAATATCCATGGTTCAAAACTTTTCCTCTGCATTTGTTGGAATCAGCTGGGTGTAGTTTATTATGAGCTGCTCAGACTGACTGAAATCATCATGGGAGATCACTATTGACTACAACTGATGCATTTGAGCTGAGCATTGAAGAAAAATGGTTGCTATATAAGCTAGGCCACATTGTTGCAAAACAGGTAAAAACCTACTTGGAAACGCTTAAATGGGAAGTTCTACCCCACCCACCATATTCACCAGACATTGCCCTGTCTGATTATCCCTTGTTTCAATCGATGACACACTCTTATGATGATGCCAAAAATTGGGTCAACTCATGGTTAGTCTGAAAAGACATGTTTTTCTGATGGGGAATTCAAATGCTGCCAGAATGATAGAAAAAAGTAGTGGCTAGCAATGGGAAATAAGTTGAGTGACATTTTTCTTACTAATTTTTGTAAATAAAACATTACTTTTCACGAAAAGTCAGTAAGAACTTATTCAGGGTCCTAATATAATTATAAAATGATTGTTTCACAGAAGGAAAATTTAGATTGCATAAATTCTCTTTTGAAAGCATTAGACAATTTCTAAAATTTGCAGATGATTTAGCATTAAAGAGAAGTGCAAAATATGGCAGACTTATTTCAGTTCTATATTTGAATTGGGCATAAGTTCTGAAAAACAAAAAAAATCAAAACATTGGGTATTTAGAAGATGGCATTATACAGTTCGAATGGCAGCACAGTTGATAACTTCGCTTACTTTGAAGTATTCAATCTAATTCCAATGACATAATCAAAGAAGTTAAAAATATTACTGGAAAAGCTAATGTGTTTTTAAAAGAATCCATAATGTCTGGTTTTCAAATAAAATTTGTCCCTAAGGTAAACTCAAATTATATAAATCCATTGTCCACTCAACTGCCATATATGAAACCTGAAAATCTACCAGAAAAGTTATCCAACCTTTAGATGTGTTCCATTTAAGGTGCTTTTGCAAAATTCTAATGCTGACTTAGAGAAATAGAATCAGAAACAAGGAATGATGGGCAAATTCTAAAAACATTAATAACCTTGGGTTATTTAAAAAGAGGCTTTGAATGACATTAAAAATCTATGAAAATGTTCACTACATTTACATTAGAAGGAAGACATCCAAACATAATTCATCATTAAACTGTATTAAAGGCAAGATACATAGAAAAATTTAAATATAGTTTTAAAATTTTGGAATTTGATTTTTAAAACGGTCTCATTAGTGGTGAACAAAAGTAACAATTGTTAACTTTTTCCTTGATTGTTGTCTCTTGGTGAACAGAAGCAAATTATTACAAATTTTGTTGTGGGTCTTACTGAAATCCTTTTAACATGCGAATTTACTCAAATGATTGGAGTCTCTGCATAAACAGCTGTGAAGTAGAAATTTTCAATGAAGAGTTTCAAATGTCCTTTAGTTTTGTCAATGTACATATACAGATGTTAAACCTTATGACAACTTATTCCCTTGATGATGTTTCCATGGTGCCCAACACTGAAGAGAGCTGCAGACATTTAATTTTTTCACTTTTAGTCTTGCAAACCATATCAATTCTGATGATATGGTTTCTGCAACCAATTGGAGAATTGAGTTTGGTTTCTTTATTTTTGCTTTTCTTTTACATAATGTGTGACATCAAAGTATAATCTTAATTCGAAAAGCAAAAGTCTTTCTATTTTTAGTGACAAGACAGATTGTTGTGAGACAAAATGAGATTTGAATATTCATTGGCTCCAAGGATAAATAAAAGATGATCACATATTGGCATTGCCATCATGCAATGACCTCAGAGTGACTCCAAGGATCAATGAAAGATGATCTCATACTGGCATTGCAGTGTAGACAAAGAAAGAGTTGCATATCAACTTTTTGGGGTGTTGAATTTTAGATGCATAAGACGATTTCTTAATTATTAAATGATGAAATTTGAACTTTTAAAGAGATAAATCAATTTTTAGTTCTTCCTTCGAATTTGCTCAAATTATTTCAGATATCTAGAGAAGTTTATTTCTCAATTTCAAGTAGTTATCAGCTATTGATGTTCAATTTGTTTATAATGTTAAATACTCCACCTGGAGTATTGTGACATTTTGAGAACAGACACATCACCACCCTGTTTTTTCTTTCTGCCATACTGGCATATTGTGGCAAGACTGTGGTCAACTTAAATATCAATAATAATTGATTTTATGCTTTTTCAAAGTAATTTCATCATTGTTGATATTTTATGTTTTTACCAAGTAAAGCACTACATAAGAATCTTCAGCCAGTAAGGTAAATTTACCAAGTAAAGCACTAGATAAGAATCTTCAGCCAGTAAGGTAAATTTACCAAGTAAAGCACTAGATAAGAATCTTCAGCCAGTAAGGTAAATTTACCAAGTAAAGCACTAGATAAGAATCTTCAGCCAGTAAGGTAAATTTACCAAGTAAAGCACTAGATAAGAATCTTCAGCCAGTAAGGTAAATTTACCAAGTAAAGCACTAGATAAGAATCTTCAGCCAGTAAGGTAAATTTACCAAGTAAAGCACTAGATAAGAATCTTCAGCCAGTAAGGTAAATTTACCAAGTAAAGCACTAGATAAGAATCTTCAGCCAGTAAGGTAAATTTACCAAGTAAAGCACTAGATAAGAATCTTCAGCCAGTAAGGTAAATTTACCAAGTAAAGCACTAGATAAGAATCTTCAGCCAGTAAGGTAAATTTACCAAGTAAAGCACTAGATAAGAATCTTCAGCCAGTAAGGTAAATTTACCAAGTAAAGCACTAGATAAGAATCTTCAGCCAGTAAGGTAAATTTACCAAGTAAAGCACTAGATAAGAATCTTCAGCCAGTAAGATAAATTTACCAAGTAAAGCACTAGATAAGAATCTTCAGCCAGTAAGGTAAATTTAGTAGTAACAATTATGATAATTATGATCCAAATGCAGCATTTGAATTTACTTACCTTGGACTTCACTTGAAGAATCCTTTCAACTGTTGATGGATGATGATATCTAATCACTGAAACTCTCATTATTTTTTGCAATGATGACTTATAATAGCTTAAATAATATAGTTTTCTTTAACTCAATTTTTTAAAACAGTGAAAACGTTTCCCAAATTAAAACAATGCAATTTTAAAAAGTCATTTGAGTAAATTTGTCTTATTTTTTTTTACTTTTCTATATTAGTAATTTTCTATACTTGAGTATAAATATTTATCATGTGATATTGAACAATATAAGATGTGAATAAGCTCAACTGTACAATGAGTTACACCTATGTACAAGATCAGTTGCAGTCATAACTTTTGACAGCTATACAGGATCCTCAGTAACAAAATATTGATCGGTTTAGTTTTTTTTTACAGATTATCAACCTTTTTGCAGGTTATGTAAATCTAGAAAATATTTCTACATTGTAAGAATTTTTTTGAGATAATAAAAGTTGAATGATACAAATCTTACTAATTAACCCATACTTGGGGAAGAAGTGGTAGATTGATAGCATTCCCAATGGTATTTGCACATAAGTGAATATAATGAACCAGACTGCAATTGGGATGCTGCTCTCTGTTTTCCTTTTCCTATTCTGAGCCATTATCTATTGCATCATCTACACATTCAAGCTTACAGCATCTAATATTCTCAAGTGTTCACCTATCTAGGTGCTTACCAAGCTTGATGTTGCTTAACTTCAGTGATTGTATGAGAACTGGTGTAAAGCCTTACAAAATGATTATAAGATTGAGAGCTCATATAAAAGTGAAACGTGTAAAATTAGAATATTTTACAAATAATTAAAGGGATTAACTGTTTAATTAACTTATTAAGTACTGATAAACAAAAGTGATTGATTGAAATAAACAATTAATTGGTATTCCTTTTATGATCATATTTAACTCAAATCTATTTATGAATCAAATCTAACAGCCTCTTCTTGTCTGATTTTGGAAGCAAGGGTTTTGTCATCTGTATCAAGCATCTTAAGAAAATAAAATTAGATAAGCTGAGAAATTTTATGTGCAAAATTTCCCAGCACACTTTCAAAAACTACATACTGAATACACAGTTAAATGTTTTCATTAGAAACATTTGAACACACCTAATATAAAGATTGGGGAAGCTGTCTTTGTATTGAATCTATTGGAAGGTTACAAAAGTTCATTCTGCTAAGGAAAATGGAGAGGGCTGGCAAAATCTGTCAAATAAAAACTATGGTTACTCTTTTTTTTACCTAGAAAATATTGAGAAAATTACATTTTTGGATTTTTTCAGAGCATATACAGTATGAGATCTTTCAGACTATGTAATATATGGTTTGTTTCAACCTTTTCTTTCCAGAGATGTTTGAGATAGTTGCAGACCTACTCTGCAGCACAAGGTGAGGAACATCAAAGATTATTGATAGAAAAATATTGTGATCATATATATATATTGGAACAAAGGTAAAATTATTCAAAAACTTCATCTTGAGAAGCTGTTAACTTCCACAATTGTTTTCTTTAAAATCAATGGGTATAAGATTTAAAATAAAAATGTGATAAGAAAAAGAAAACAAAAAAGAAAATAGTGATTTTTTTGGTTTTGTTTTTATTATTAGCACTGTTTTTGTAGAAATATTGGCTAGGAAAATCCATAAAAAACACAGCAATGAAAGAGTCAGATGTGAAGTGAAATTCCTACTTATCCAGAAGATATTGGCATAAGATGGTGTCAGCTGTACTTACATTTTGATTCATTATCTTCACTTTGGCTGACTGCTTTGCTTAGATCAGTACAATTGCTATTTTGTAACAGAAAACAACATTCACAAAACAATCATTTAGTTTAAAAAAAAAAGAATTCTATTTAAATGGAGTCCTTTTTTTCTTTATTTTTTTACCAACAGAATCAACATTGGGGGAAATCCGCGAACAAATTCATGTTAAAAAAATCTCAGTCTTACTTTTCTACTTATAACCTGTATTTGAATCAAAGTGTCATTGCCAGGAGAAAAATATGGCCCATTGGAATAGAGTAGACACAGAAAAAGTCCAGAGGAAAAGACTAACCAAGAAAATGTTTGAGTTTGACAATGTGAATGCAAACGTTGATTGAATTCTTGTGTTTTCCTCTTTTCATATATAAAACAAGTTTCAGAACGAAAGAATTGTCTTTGATTGAAATTATTGTTGGGAATAGAATTTTATTTTCATTCATTTGCTTTGGAAAAAGCAGTTTAATATAGTCTCTAATGACCTCTTATGTTTAAAACCATTTTATTTGTGAGTGACCATTCACATATGATCAGAGATTATAGTTGCTAGATTTCCAGTAATGAAGATTTCCCCAAATAACCATTGTCTTTTGTTCTTGTTTATTTGGAAAGAATTTGATTTGTTTTTAATTCTGTAATTTTTTTCAGTTTATTTACAACCTTCACAAACAACTTTATTCATTTATCTATCAAATTTCTCTTTTTCACAAAGTAAATAATAAAAATGGAAAGAAACACACATTCAGGAAAATATTTCAGTTTACCATTTTTGTTATTGTTGTAGGAAATATAAAAGAAATCGGTGTAAGAAAAATCTGAGTTTTATCAGTTCAGAATGTGAGCTCTTATCAGGAGAACTTTCAAGAGAATTGAAACCGAGTAATCAATAAGATCCTAAAAATACTTCTTTTTGAACTTGCATTACAAGTCAACATTGTTGAGCATTTCAGTAAATATTACCTCTGTCCGATAATAGTTGTTACACTTTGAGTATGAACTGTGTATGCAAATCTGACAGCTATTCTGGGACGGAGGTAGCATCAACCATATTTCAATTGGTAACCCTTCTTCTGTTTCAACAGAGGATGATGTCATTTTATCTTTGAAATCTCATGAAAACAGATTACCAAAGAAAATATTGGATTAATAACAAAAAGCAATACAACGATGATGAATTTTCTAGACCTAAGACAGTTTTGTTGACAATTTGAGTGATCGACAAATGAGTGTCCCTGTCAGAAGAGACAGCACTAACTGGAATGGGCGCCAAATGTTTGGCACCAGCATCTCGCCCTCTCTTCCTTTCTCTTCAGTAAATGGCACCAAATCTTTGGTACCAGAATCTTGCTTTCTCTTCCTCTTTCTTCATCAAATGGCACCAAATGTTTGGCACCAGCATCTCCTTTTCTCTCTCTCCTCCTCTTAATGAATAAATATAGCAGAAGCTGGGTGCATATGTATGTGTGGAAAAAACCTTTGCTGACACCCCTGATTAGATTCTGTTTAGTGCTGCTCATATGGGGAAGGGGGAGATGTGGACGGCTGGAGGGGGGGCATCAGTTCAAGCCCCACTGCCCCAACAATTATCAGTTGTATAAAAGGCAGTGGCTATTTTGTTGGTTGGCAGGTCACTCCCAGACCGTTTTTTTTTCTAATAGACTTGGGATAATGAGCAATGATGATAACAATGATGAGGATGATTATAATGTTTGTGTTCCAGGAGACGATTCTTCACTATGATCCAGTCAGGATGTATTTCCAAACCTGTGTACGACTTGCAGGGTCGCACTGCATTGCTATAAGTCCACGGTTAGGGTAGTCCTTGCTATCAATACATAAATTGTACATGTGATGTTTCAGCATACTTCGTTTGTTCACGTGATCCCATCTCTAACAAAAAGAACAAAAAAGTTGTTAGTTTAAATAGTTTTGTAATATATACAGTAATTTGAATAAAAAAGGCAACATCAAAATAGTAGTCTTAGGTGATGTGGGTCATCATCTGACAAACTTTTTCAAAGCAATCAAAATGATTTTTGTGGTTTAATGGATATTTTTTGTTTAATCATTTCACCCCAAGCAAGGCATTTCACTGCCACTATTATGCAGGGGGTTACATAGGGGAAGGTGATGAGAAAGAGTGGTTAGATATAGAAAATGTCAGAAGGAGGGTGATAGACGGGTAAGGATGTAGAGATATCCAAGGCAACAGTTCGGGCTTCGCCATTCTTGTCAAGAGCCTGGTATATATACTCGGTGATCGTCGTTAGCATGTCAGCTGTAGACCTGTTGAAGCAGAATCCATACTGTTTGTCTGAGAGGAGCCGAGGTGGTTTAGCATCTTGTGAGATGCTGAACCACCTCGGCGTTGATAATGGCTTCGAACACTTTGCCAAAGATCGGAAGAAGTCTGATAGGGCAGTAATTTGCTGGGTCCGAGGGTTCTCCAGTGTTCTTAAATATAGGAACTACAGATTAAGACTTCCAACAGGCAGGAAAGCAGGAAGCAGATAGGCAGAAGTTGTAGAGCTTAGAAAGGATAGAAGAGAGTTCAGGGGCACATTTCTTCAAGACTATGATTGGGATTCCGTCCCCTCCGCTCGCTTTGTGAGGGTCAAGTTTTGAGATTATGTTAGAAACTAGTGAGGGTGTAATATTGGCTTAGAATTGGAAATCAGAGAGCCAAGTTTGAATTCCAGTTGAATTATATATATATTTAAATTGAATTATATAATATTTTTAAACAGCTACATATTTCAATACACTAGCAACATTAAAGAACAGAATGTTGGATGTCTTTTAAAATGTATTTCTTGTATTCTCATCTCTATTTTTTCAACAGATTCTGGATGTTGTGAATGGTGAGCAGGCTGAGAGGTTTTACTAGGAAATTTTTGAGATAGAATTTAGGCAACAAGCACAGTTCAACTCAAACATAGTTGGTTCCAGATCAACAATCAAGTACAACTTTCTCAAATATCTTGAAGTTATTTGGAAGATATGAGTCATCAAATGAGTATCTTTTATTTATTTAGTAATTTCCAACTACCATCTTAATTTTCCGTGAACATAAATATTGTACATAGACTATTCAGTATTTATCTTTAACATAAACTATGTGCATGTTTACATGATCTAGTCTTGTACAACATCATTTGTATGGGAACAAAGTTTTGTCATTCCTTTATGCTATTATTGTGTTAATGTGAATGATTTGTATAGTAGAATCCAAGTAGTTTGCAATGAATTCCTTTTACCCTTTATTGTATTTATCTAAGGCTTTTGCTTATGATCTATTTTTCCAGTAAAGTGTTGTTGTCTAGAGTAATCTTCAATATGAATAATTTGGAAAAAAATATGATTTTCAAAACATGCCTACAACATATAAAGCTCAAATCTGTTTTAAGAATAAAGTCCAATAATTATTCTTATAATCTGAAAAGCTATAAAAATTTCAACTTGAATTTATGAATAAATAATATAAGTATTGATAAGATGTCGCTATAAAAGCCTTTTGTGTGTGTGTGCATGTGTGTGTGTGTGTATGTGTGTATGTGGAGTTGTTTGGTAGTCTGTCATTTTTTCTTCTACTATCTAATTTCACTTACCTGAAAAGGGTTTGCATTTGAACACACCGTTAATGTAAGTTCTGTAGAAGAAGCATTATTAGGTAATGTCACGCACAGGCCAAAATGGTTGATATAACCAGATTCAGTGTAAAGCCAGCCCTAATAGGAATAGGAATAGAAATAACAGATCATTAAGAAATGCATAAATATATTGCCACACTATATAAATATATGTGTGTGTATGTGTGTGTGTGTGTATATATATATATATATATATATATATATATATATTCTTCTTTTGTAAATGAGTTGTTACGTGACCATGATTGGTGTCTTCAGGCAATTTGCAATAACTCAGAATATTAAAAAGTGCTACAATATAATTGTATTAAACACTTTTTAATACAAATGTGTACTGGTCTAATTTTATTATGACCAAAAACTAAGTAATTAAACAATCAATCAATCAATATATATACAATACTGTGCAAAAGTATTAGGACAAGAACTATTTTATCTTTTATGAGGCATCAAAATAAAGTTTAAAATCGCCCCTGTCCTAACACTTTTGCACACTACCAGTAATGTGCAAAAGTATTAGGACAGGGGTGATTTTCCTAAAAATCTCACTGAAATTTAAATACAGGGTGAAAAGCCAAGTAAATTGCTAATAAATATTGATTATTTAAAACTAGGTGTAAAAGAAATGTATTAAAAAGAAGTTATATTTAATTTTTTTTATTTTCTATTAAACAAGTTAGTTTGAAACTACTCTATTGAACACCTCTGGGATATTTTGGATAAAAAAATTGATAAATCTAATGTTACTTCACAAAACACACTTTGGGAACAAATACAAGCTGCTTGGCAGGAGATACCATTAGATACATTGAAGAAGCTTGTGATGTCAATGCCTGACAGAATGAAGGCTGTGATCAAAGCAAAAGGCTATTATACTAAATAATAGATTTACTTTGTAACAAGTATTTTTTTTCGTTGAAGCATTTGTTGAGTAAATCAAATAAAATTACTTGAACTAAATTGTTTATTTTCTGTCAATATGCCTCATAAATGATAAGATAGTTCTTGTCCTAATACTTTTGCACAGTACTATATATATATAAAGTTCCAGACCTGACATATAAATGGCACCACTAATAAAAAAAATCCATATTGTTTTTAAAAAGTAATAACCTTCAAATGGTATATGGCAAAATTTGAGCCCAATCGGATTATTAGTTTACAAATTACAGTTGTTTAAGTTAAGCTGCTGTTGCAAATTTTCAAAACAATGGAAAAATCTGAATTTTGTGTGTTGATAAAGCATTTTGTGTTTTTGATAAAATACTGTTCAAGCAAAGCAATGACTTGATAAGTGTTATTCGAACTCTGCTTCGTTGGAAACAATAGTTAAGAGGTGGTATGCTGACTTTAAATGCAGTTGTTCAGACACAAATGATGCTGAACACTCTGGTCGCCAAAAATTGGCAGTTGTTGCGGAAAACACCAAAAAATCCGCAAACTTGTTTTGGCTGACTGTAAATTAAAGTTGCATGAGATAGCAGAGGAGTTGAATCTATCAGAAGGCAGTGTATTCACCATTTTGCATGAACATTTGTCAATGAGAAAGCTGTGTTCAAAGTGGGAACAGTGTTTGCTCACAGTTGATCAAAAACAATATGCCAACAATTCAGAGTGTTGTTTGCAACTTTTTCAACAGAACAAGGAGGAGTTTTTGGATAAAGATGTGAAAATGGATGAAAGTTCAATCCACTACTTCACTCTCGAGTCAAATTGGAGTAAACAGCAGCAGGTGTAAGCTGTCCAAAGCACTCAAAGATGCAAACATCAGCAGGCAAGGTCTTGGCCTCTGTATTTTGGGATGTGTAAGGTATTTTGTTCATTGATTACCTTGAGAAAGGAAGAACCATCAATATCAAATTTTATATAGCATTATTGGTGCGTTTGAATTTTTTTTGCTATAAGGTGCTCAATATCGAGATAGAGATAGAGCATTAATAGAATTAATTTTAGAGATGATTTTTACTTAACTGAGCAGAGTCATGCTGAATTCAAAATTTTGTGAAAGTAACATTATGATATTTTCACTCGTCATGGCTTTTTTTTTTAACCTGCTCTTGTATCCTGGTTTTATTCTTATTTATGTAGATTGGTGTAGTTTAATATATTGGTATGTGAGAATCTGTAGAAACATTCTCAAGTTTTACTTTTGAAAAAGAACATTCTCCTGTGAAGTTGGTCAGCATCATGCACATGAACACTCTGAGTGCAATTTGTGAATACTTATTTCAAATTGTCTGAAATCATTTTTCAGTACAATACAGGGTAAGTCTCACAATTTTCATCAATGTAGTGCTTCAGATACTCACATTCATTTAAAAGATCATCATAATTCAGGTCTTTGTGATACATATTAGCCAGATGTTAACACTTTTTCATTAGTGCATCAGAAGCAATGGTTTTCAATTTATTGATGAAAGAAAACAGATTTCCAATATGTAAATAATCTCTGTATGTTATTTGTTACTTCAAAATTAGAGTATTCAAACATTAGCTTGTAATAATTGTTTTTTTAATATAAAATTCTTCAACAGAAAACAACATTTTTAAATATACACAGTTTAATTAAAAAATATCTGAAGAGAAATATGAATTATTTCTTTTGTTGTTGTGAAATGAACATCAAATGAGAAAATTATATGTTTTAATTAAGACAGCTGAATCACTATTTTTATTTTGAAATGAACATCAGAGCTCAGGACTAGTCACCATTTTGTAATGGTTGCAACAAAAAGAAAAAAAAATGATAAAAAAGGAAAATGCTAGAGTTTTATAACAATAAAATAATTTATTTACAAAAATAAAAATATAAATATATTACAATTAAACAATCATAACAATATTGATTCAGTCAAGGGGAAATTTAAGAATTAAATCAAACCAGAGAAAAAATAATAAATAATATTGTCTCCTACAGAAAGTTGACAGTAGTCTTGGTCACAAATATTAAAAGATAGAAATGGGGGTTTGACTAGTGAGTCGGTGCTAGGATTGTGTGAAGACTGATCGTTGGGAGTCAGGGTGAGTTCTTTGAACTTTTTGGTGATAGCAAATGTTTCTGTAAGTAAACTGAACTGGCTAGACAAACCAGCCTTTCCATTTATGTAGGTGGGTGGCTTCTTTGAAGAAAATTCTCACCATTTTCAGTGTCTTTTAGGTCCAAATGAGACATTCTCCCACTTTCTTTTTTTATATGAGATCCAGCTCAAATGAAATGAAACTTCCTATTATGCCATATTTTCATCAATCACAATATGTGTCACTTGCCATAATAATTTCTGTTTATAATATTTCCTAACACAAGTCACTTAACATACACAGGCAAGTGCCCATCGGGCCCATGTGTTAAGACAGTTCTGATATACAAGCTTTAGTCTAGTGTTAATAATAGTAAAACTGGTTGAACATATAATATGATAGTGAACTCTAATTTAAACTTGTTGAAGTAAATAAAGTAAGATTTTAATTTTCTCTGTGTCAGGATTTATATTAACAAATATATATTTTTCTATTGCGGAGGTAATCAAGGTTTCATTTTATTTATTTTATTTATGGAAATGCAATATGGAATGCTTCTAAAAATAAAAACAATATCATGTTCCAAGAGAAGTAAATGTGAATTTAATACACTTTTCAGATCAAATTTAAAAGAGACTTAAAGAAAAATTATACTGTCTACATGCATTGGAGAACACACATTTAGCAGGCAATGAACAAAAGAAAATCTAACATAAATTTTATATGGCATGTGCTAAATTTGATTTTCATTTTTCTTTGGGATGTACTGAGAGAATTAACATTGTTTTCAATTTGACCCAGGAAATAAAAAAGACTTTGACTGGCTTGTGGCACTAGCCACCAGGTGATGAAGTTTTTTATGCTCAAGGTAGGTTCATACCAGTCATGCATGAAATATACTATTTTTGAGTTTTCTCTATCAAGAAGAAAATTGGATACAGTACTAGATATTTTTGCAAATATTCTTACCATTTAAAAGCTGAACAATTCCTCTTTCCAGTGACAAACATACACCCTTGGGCAAATTAACTGAAACAACTGTTTCAGTTTCCTTTCTTTCAACATACGGTCAGTTTGAAACTCACCGGAGTGACAGGGTATAATCAATTTTTGTTTTTTCTCAGATTAGGTCATTTGCAGTGATGTGCAGTAATATGAATCTATTTTTGGGGTGTATGATGAAATTTGTTTGGCCTTGAAAAATACTGCATCATCTGTGATTGTGTCAAATTTTTAACAGGCCTGTACATTATTGTCGTCTTGATTACGGCCATTGTCTGTGATGGATGTTACTCCAAGGAAGTGTACAAAAGTTGTAATGTTGCATGAACATGTAGGCAAGTCTTAGAGAGAGATCACGGATATTATTGGTGTTAGTTTTTCAACTGTCAGTCATGTCATTAAGGCAAGGAAACAAAATTGGGTCCATCAGGAAAATGTGGTTGGAAGAGAAAAACAATGCCAAGAGATGAGGTATGATCAGGGAAAGTGTAAAAGACCCTAGGAAGATGTTCTTCATTTTGTTTTAGTTAATTTGCACAAGGGTGTATTATGAGGAATTTTATTTATTTTTTCAATTCTATTCACCCTCTACAAGGCCGAAGAGCCACTCGAGGTTGACAGTTACAAAATAAGAGGCATAGTTTATGGGAATATATGGGGAAGATAACGGTTGACCCTTGACTTGAATAGATTAAGATTGTAGCTATCAGGGAAGCATCCTCTTGGAAGATGGTTTCACAAAACAGCAGTTCATGAGAAGAAGCTGCTCAAGTGAAACTTTCATCTTACCAATGAGAAACGAGGGGAATAAAAACGTATGACATGGCAGGTCTTATCTGTGAAGGTTACCACTGGTGGAACCAAGGAATGTATTAGGATCTTGAATAAGTTCTCACTGTTTTCCAACAGATGGCGCATGTAGTTTCGGAGGGTAACACATCCATAAGCTTGAAATTCAGTGTATGGCCTTTTGCAAAGGTGTAAATAACTTTATTTTTCATAGCGTTAAACATGTCAGATTTCATACCAAAGAAAGTGCATTTGCAGGAATTTTAAAAAAGAAATCTTCAACTGAAGCACACAGAATTCTTATTGAGACATATGGTGACCATGCTCTGTCAGAATCAACAAGCAGAGACTGGTTTAGGTGCTTCAAAAATAATGATTTTGATGTTGAAGATAAAGAATGCTCTGGTATATGCAAAAAATTTAAAGATGAAGAATTGGAGGCATTACTTCATGAAGACTCATGTCAAGTGCAAGAGGAACTTGCAGAAGCATTAGGAGTTGATAACACAACAACAGTTTTGAAATGTTTGAAAGCATTAGGAATGATTCAGAAGCAAAGACATTGGATGTCGCATGAGTTGAAGCTGTGAGATATCAAAAGGCATCTGGCCATGTGTGAACAGCTGCTTCAGTGGTAACAAAAGAAAGTTTTTTTGCATTGTATCATGATCAGTGATGAAAAGTGGATACACTACGATAAAGCATAAAAATTCATGGGGTAAGCTCAGCAATGCATCAACATCAGCTGCAAAGCTGAATATCCATGAATCAAAGCTTCTGCTCTGCATTTGGTGGAATCAGCTGGGTGTAATTTATTATGAGCTGCTCAAACCAACTGAAACCATTACAGAAGCCACATGTTGCAAAACGGTTGAAAAACTACTTGGAAATGCTTAAATGGGAAGTTCTACCTCACCCGCAATATTTACCAGACATTGCCTCATCCAATTATCACATGTTCTTATTGATGGCACATGGCCTGGCTGAGCAGCACTTTCATTCTAATGAAGATGCTCAAAAATAGATCGACTCATAGTTAGCCTCAATAGATGTGTCGTTTTTTTCAACATGGAATTCAAATGCTGCCAGAAAGATGGGAAAAAGTAGCGGTTAGCGATTCGGTGACGTATTTCTTATTAATTTTTGTAAATAAAACATTTCTTTTCATGAAAAATCTACCAGAACTTATTTAAGGTCCTAATACTTTGTCTGAACTCATTATATTATAGATAATGTAATGACCATATTACATTTTACTGAGCAAAAATTTGGGCAAAAGTGTTAGTAGAGTCAGTCAGTTTTAGAAAATTTATCCAGCAATTTCCAGGTTGGTTTCCATTAGCTTATAATGCCTGAATAGTTCTTCTTTCTAAAAATACATGTGGCTTTTCTGTTGCAGGTAGGGGTGGGGCTCATCTACTCAAAAGATAGGCCTCTTTCTAGGGTTTGTTTACAGTACTAATCACCCAATCAGTTGATAAGAAACATCACTAAGCAGTTCAGCATGCCAATGTTTACTATCAAATGCATGATGCATGAAGATGTTATAAGGAGGGAGAACATTTTGTATGTAGGAGAACTGTGTGATCCAATTCAAGTGCTTCCTGAGCAAACCCAAACATATTCTGGAGAGCCAGGCATGATCAGGTTCTTCTCTAATAAGAGAAAATTGAAACAGAATTTAAACAGGGGGAATGAGAAGTGGCTCTACATGGACTCATCTCAACATCAAGTTCGTACTGTCTGTGAATGGTCTTGGAGGATCCTGAGTAATAGAAGCCATGTAATGTTGTTCCAAGATCAATGCTACTGCCCATATCAAGCTGCTGGATATGACAGCTATGCATGTTTCTGCATGACTCTACTTACTCTTACATGGCTCACATGATAAAAATGAATTTTTTTAATTATTATATCACCACAACATGATATAACTTTCTACCTCTCCTCTCTACCTCTTGAATTCCCTTGATTACTATATTTGGGACACTGTTGAAGGGGAGGCCCACTAGTGGCTTCATAATACCAAAGCCAAGGAATTATTAAATGCCACCAATTTGGATGAATAACCAACATGAATTAAAACCTAATGACCTTGGTATGAAGTTGCTTACACAGCCATTGTTGAGATTTCCTCTTCTTTATGTGCTGTGTCCCCTCAAAATATAGGCGATCATGACTCGCCACAGCTTCTTGTCTCTTGTAGCTTTTAATAAATTTTGTCTTTCTCTTATTTCTCCTAAGACTTATTCTACTAACCCTTATTCAAGCTCGGCAATTATGTCATGTGTTGTTTTCCACTGTCTCTCATTCTGTCCTGTGAATGTCAGATTTTCCAAGCCCCTTTTCCTCATTATCTGCTCTAGAAACTTCAACTGTTTCTTCCTGATTTTAAGTATAAGTTTATTATTTGTTTCCATTTTCTGTAAAATGTTGTGATTGCTCATGCTCAGACCATGGTATCCTCAGCATCCTTCTATAGAACCACACATCTCTGTTGCTTCAAATATCTTCATCTTTGAGAAGGTTATTTTATAATCTTTTTCTATTTTTCAAAGCTGGACATGTGTACAAATATTTTTTGAAAATGTACTGAAAATGTCTGCTTTTCTTTGCTCTCAATTACCAAGCACAGCTTGTATTCATTTGAAAATCATTGCTTTTTCTATACAACCTGGAATCCAAAAGTAACTTTCTATTCAATCATAAAATATTCGGTTTATATTGGTTTAATGATATTAGATTTTCATCAAATGCCCTGAGAGAAATTGTCTCAAATGTTATGATAGAAAGCAAATTAATCACAGCTCAGTTTCTACTTGTTTATCCTAAAAAAATATTAACATCTATTAAATTTAATTTGCAAAAAATGTCTTTCAAGATATTCAAATATTTATAAAAAACTTCAATACCTGGGAAAAGATAGATGTTATACATTGATCACATTAATTTAATTGTATTATCATAAGTCTTTCAAAGAAAGAAACATACCTGGTTGCCTCCAGTGTTATGGCAAAAATAAATGCTGATGCTGCCTCCGAGTGTGTGTGCAAGAGTGTCCATGCACATTTTACCTTGTTTGAGCATACCTGGTGTCGGATCTTGTTGGCCAGGAATTCTGAAAACAACAAAAATCTTACATTAATGTTGGCATTTTAAAATTATTTCTTTAAATAAGCTGCAAAAACCTATAAGGAACATAAACCTTCTGACAAAAATAATTAATTCAATAAAAATGAATTAAAAAAACATATCCTCTCATTTTATTCTTTTACAAGATGCTCACTAAATGACCTCAATAGGGAATGTTTGAAAGTAGGCTTAAAAGTAAAGAGCAATAAAAAATAAACTTCAATTGTAACATTTTGAAAAAGATTGTAAAAATAAATGAAAATTAACTGGAAGAAGAAAATTCTTAGGACAAGTTGAGACATTAAAGAAAGACCATGGAA
This sequence comes from Ascarosepion bandense, assembly GCA_037127315.1. Lineage (NCBI taxonomy): Eukaryota > Metazoa > Mollusca > Cephalopoda > Sepiida > Sepiidae > Ascarosepion > Ascarosepion bandense. The sequence continues at coordinate 1,395,404 of JBBBDQ010001908.1, read as the reverse complement.
ATGAAATAAAATGCTGTATAATGATTGCCCAAATGATTGATTTGTTTTTATGGCTTATCAACACTTTATAGGTTATTTAAACCAGAAAGTATTTTTAGATTGTAAGAATATTTTTTGAGATGACAATGATTTACCGATACAAGTTCAACTAATTAATCCATGGCTGGAGGAGGAGAAGATGGATTCTTAGCTTTCCCAAATGTATTTGCATGTATGTGAATATAACAAACCCAACTGGAATTGCAACTTGGCTTACTGATTTCCAATCTGAAGCCATTATTCATTATATCACCCACACATTCAAGATTACAGCGTCTCATATTCCCAAGTGGTCACTCATCTAGATACTGACCTGGCTCAACATTACTTAACTCCAATTCCAAGCCATTATCCATTACACCACCCACACATTCAAGCTTACAGTGCCTCATATTCCCAAGCGGTCACCCATCTAGATACTGACCAGGCTTGATGTAGGCTCACAGGCACATCATGTTGACAGACCTGTTTCTGTATAATTAATGATTACTGAAGTGCAGCAAAGTCAAGCCTGTTCAGTACCAAGATGGGTGACTTCTTGGTAACTTTGGTAATAAGATGGGTCCTGTAACTTTGGATGTGGGAGTGATGTAATGGATGATGGCATGGAATTTTTAGTAGGAGAGCTAAGTTCCAATTCCCAATAAGTTCATTATATTTTCTTACCTGCAAAATATCCTTAGGGAAGATATGAAATCACCTCTCCCCAACCATCTAGGGGCCTATTAATAAAACTTGTATCATGAAAATCTGGATGTGCGTTGTGGTGCATTCGATATCGGTTCGGAATGAGAAATCGGGGAGCTGAGTTCGAATTCCAGCTGAATTCATTGCATTCACTTACGTGCAAATACCCTTGGGAAAGCTATTAATCCATCTATTCCTTCCAGTTATGGGTTAAATAACAGGACATATTGGGTTCTATAGCCTTGATCAGCAACCAGTCTACCACAGAAAGCAATGGCAACCTACTGCAGGATAATCTTCTGCCCAGTCAGTCATGTCTCTTTCGAGACATGATCGCCCAAGCGTGTATCACGTATGGCAATTAACTGACTGATCATTAAAACCATTATTACATTTTCAAAAATAAAATAAAATAAAATTGTGTACAAAATATTTAGATTTTAGCATTTAATAGCCTATAGAAATTGATATTCCACAAAAACAGACAAAATACTGATTAACTTTGGTGATCATATAAGAATTGGTGTTTTAATGGGATACGACCATTTTGCAATGATATGGCAAAAAGCATGCAATAAAAATGAAGATATAATGAAAAGCACTTTGCCAATAAGCTTAAAATGTAAAATATATGATGAATATATATGGCTATTGATGATATATGAGGGAGAAACAAATAAACAAAATTTCTTGAAAGCAAAATTAGAAATGTACAAAGCTCAATAGAAGTTGGGGTAGGAGAGAGAGAGACAGAGAGAAAGAGCAAGATGGATTAGGAGAGAGAGAGAGAGACAGAGAGAAAGAGCAAGATGGATTAGGAGAGAGAGAGAGAGACAGAGAGAAAGAGCAAGATGGATTAGGAGAGAGAGAGAGAGACAGAGAGAAAGAGCAAGATGGATTAGAGAATAAAGCAAGATAAGAGATATCATGGAAGGAATTAAATGGCAAACGTGAATCCGTGTAGGTCATAAATTAAATAGAAAAATATCTAGTATTTGTCTATATTTCTGAGATGAAGTAGAATTTACGCTATTTACATTGTTTCGGATGATTGTCTCATCTTTACTGCCATGTTTATGATGTTTCGGCCGTTGTCTGCCTACCTTCTTCAAGTGCTAGGAATTTTGAATATAGAAGGATTATACCCCAGTGATCCTAATAAAGAGTTTGGTTAAAAATTACTAGCATCTGAAGAAGGCCAGAGCATACAACGACCAAAACGTTGTAAACATGGCAGTAAAGATGAGGACAATAGTCTGAACAATGTAAATGGTGAAAAATATCTAGTTGTATTAAGTGGGAAGTAATAATCACTCCCTTCAAATTCAGAGGACTGAGGAAAGAGAGAAATTTGCAAGCCTCTGTAAAAATTCTTTTTGGTATAAAAATGGGGGAAAAATTTAGTTGATCAGAAGTTGTGTGAAAGGTTTTATTTCAGTTCCTCATGACCAGCATTGAAGTTCGTGCCAGTGTAAAACTACTTGCCAATTATACTATCAGATTCTACCCAAACACGTGACACTTCAAAGAATTTTCTCAACAATCCATTAAAAGTAAATATTTCAAGCTATCTCTCTTCATCTATATGCAGCCATATATCCCTTCAGTTAGCAGCACATTCTCTTACCTTGGATAAACATTTTTGAATATCATTAACATTTAATCTGTTGTAAGAAAATTTCCAATTCATGATAATTTGTTAAAACTGCATACTTTAAGAACTGATTTATTTTCCTGAAATGATGTTATATACTCAATAACAAACAAGCATGTATATATAAAAATATATTAATATTTTTATTAATGAACGCTGGACCGTGTCGCCTAGTGGACAGAGAGTTGAGGGAGCGCTTTTCTAATGGGTTGACGAATGCTTCTAAGGGTCGACGTTGACGAATGGACGAATGACGAATGCGTACCCCCCAATAGCATGTATGCTATTGGGGGCAGCTGTGAACTGCTTCTCTACTGCCGACCAGACTTCTGGAGACTCGTCTGTGACTTCTTGTTTCGAGGCCTTTATATATCTTCCAAGTTTTGCCTCGATTCGCGACGCCTACTCGACGCCTACGTAATTTCTCAGAGTCACTTCCGCATCTGTCGGAAATAGGGTCAAACAAACATCCGTTCCTTTCAATGACCGGAAACACCCATGCTTCCTCAGCCTTCTCGGGTTGGGCCAGATTATTATATTACAATGAGTTACTGGCACTGTCTCAAGCATGTAAATTCATGAATAAATTCCTTATTTTGTTTTGTTAAAATTACCTTTGTGTTTCCTCTTCATCATCTTCTTGTCATGGATATCTCAACTGTTCATTTTAGCAACCACACTACTATATAGTAAAAGGTTGTTAATATGTTGCTCAAAGAATAACAAATTTGGAAAAGATAAGATAAACAGCTGAAATAGAAAGGTTTGCTTCTAAAACATGACACAGAATAACATTGTCAGATATGTCATGGAAGAATGTGAGAATGGCATTTCTCCTGTATTGGATAAGCAATGGCTGCAGCCACTGATTATTGATATAAAAGAAAAACAAATTAAAATCAAAACAAAAAAAAGAGAACTGCTTTTATGAATTTGGTAAATAACTTCAAATAACTTACTTGAGTTCTGGGTATACATTGTTCAAATACCATTTAAAGGGCTTACAATGTAATCTTTTCTTTAATTCTAATCTTTCTGAGATGCTGAAAAGAAGAGGAAAATAAATATCAATAAAATAACATTTCAGACAATAATTTCATATCCATGTGATGAGTTATTTCAAATATTAATAAAAATAAGATTTTACAGTTTAGACATAACAATATTGAATAGTTAAATGAACAGAATTTCTTTGATGTTAAAACCTTTCTCTGGTCAGAATTAAGTAGATAAATACAAAATGATATAATTCTGTTTTGGTTTCAACTAATGCCTTTATTATTTTGAAGGTCTCAGATTTCAAGATGTTTTCCTCTTAGTTTTTGGAACCAATTTAAAATTACTTGGCGTGAGAGAAAGAGAATAAAGCAAGAGATATAGATTAGAAAATAAAGCAAGATTAAATTAGAGAGAAAGAGAGAGAGAATGCAAAAAAGAAAAAAAAAAGAAAGCAAAAGAGAGAAAGAGAAAGAAAAAAGAGAAAGAAAAACAAAGGGAACCAGACCTACTAATATGGAAGCAAATGCAATTTTTTCTTTTCTTTTTGAATATTTTTTACAGTTGAAGTTACACAGGATTCATTCTTTTTTTCTTTTTTTGTACTTTATGGATAGAAGAGGTTACCTATAATATTCTCCAAATTTTGTACTTAGAAGTGTTTTTTTACGTTTTATTTATAATTCCATATTATTAATCTATTTACATATTAACAAAAAGAATTATGATTTTACTAACTCAATTTTTACTAATTGAATAATTTTAATATTAACCCTCTGTAGCACAAGATCTACATCTAGGGTTGTTTTAACTGAAACCTTGACATATTCATAAAATCAAGTATCTTTTTATAAATATTTAGATTTTGAAATATCAGAGAAAAATAATATTCTGAAAATATTATCAATAGATATTTAACAAAACTGTTATATTTGATTTCTTTATTAATTTCATTTTTGTTTTTTGTGATGGGAGTGGCAGTAATGTATAAAACAGTAATGTTAAACAAAATTTATAAATTTTATACAAATATTTTTTAAACTAAATCTCTCCTGCATTAGCATCAAACCAATATTTTTTACAATCTGAAAAAAATTAGTAGTAGTTGAGTAACTTTACAAAGGTCAATTTCAATACTTTCATACATTTTAGTATATAAAAATATTGATGCAAAAAAGTTATGGTTTTTTTTATTCAGATAATTTAATATGAAAATATGCAGTAAAAAAATAAAATGAAACAAAATTGAAATTTTTATTTTCATACAAGTTTTAGAATTCTAACCTCACATTAAAAATTATTGCAAATTTATGTGATGATTATAAAATTTTGCTGATGCTTGGTGATTCAGGATATGTTTGTGTAGATGAAACCCTTGTTTCATTTACTCTAGTTTTAGTGAGTAACAGAAAAATAATTATTCTGGGAAATGTAGTTATTGCCTACCACACAATAAATTAAATTATATATGTCTCATTTCAAATCTTATTTTCAAAATTAAATGTTCAGATGGCTTGCATGATATTTATTTTGCAATTTGAAGGTATCGGAATATTGATTACATTTCTTAAACAAACAATAAATGACATAAAATTCTGTGATAGATATTTTTTTTATTTTGTATAAATAAAATGATACATGAAAATATTTTAACAATATAAAAAAGAATACTTACTCCCCATAGGCAATGTATTTAGATGATGGTACGGCATTATAATAAAACTGCTTGTATTTTCCCATCCATACTTCAGCAGCTCTCCGAGTATTCCTGAAATTATAAAAATACAAGTATTTTTTAAACCATTGTGTCAAGTTGTCTACCTTGAAAATATCTTACGAGTATACAAATAAAAGGGAGACAACTTTATCGTCCGCTAATATTAAATATCGAAATAAAATTATACATAAATTCTTGTTCTTTATTAAGTTTCAATATCCATCGTTGTATAATAGCAATTTTTTCTCGACGATAAAACTATCACAATCTATAGTAAAAACAAAAAAAAATGTAGTTTGAAATAAAGATCAGATAATTTATCCGAGGAACATTTTTGTTTGTTGGATACAAACATATTTCTAAGTAATTATTAAAAAATGGGAAAGTGACTATATTTTATTTTTTCTTTAGAAAAATTTCCGCACAAATATTACAATGCTAAAATAAAATGACTATTGGAAGAGCTGCAATTGTTTACAGTCACAATACAAACATTTTCACAAACTATTTTCATTTATTTATCTTGGAATGCAATGTTTGATCCAAGGGAGACAATTTCAACACTAACAATATTAAAATTATCTATGCCTTTCTATATTGATGCATCAATTTGTCCTACACGCAAACATTTGTTTGGCAATTAACTATGCAGTAATTTCTTGATCCAGTATTCACTTTTTATTAGTTTCATAAATATATATTTAACATCTCTTTAAAATTCGTTCTAGGAAATCATTGTTTAATGTGATAAAGACAATGTAACAAAAAATTTCTTTGTAGTATGGCATATTGTTGCTTTTGATTACTTTGACTTCTGCACATTTCTATTTTAGTCACTCTTTATTCAGTTTCAGTTCAACAGTTTTATAAATGGTTCATGTCTTTTACCAGGTAAGACAAACTCAAGCAAAAAAGGTATGAAGGCAGATCGCAAGTTTCTATTACACATTTAATATGGATGAATTCTTGGATGTAACTATTTACAGGATTTAAAAGATAACTTTTATCCAATATTGTCCCCATGAGCATCAAATTTGGAAATATGGCTCTTAATCTCATTACTACAGATTTTCTTCACATTTGCCAGACACCCCAAATTGCATCAATCAAAAATCCATAAAAGTTTGTTTTATCTGTATGAACAGCTCTTCAGTGGTAGGAGTGATTACAGACACCAGGTTTTCCATGCAGTAATTTAACCCTTTTATATTTCTTTAACAAATTACTTCTTTGCATATCACCACATCAGTTTGTCTGTCATGTAATTTGTTGTAGTATACAATTTTTTTTCTATATTCTGATAAAAGTAGGTCATCAGCAACTTGGAAAAAAATGGCTATCAATCTTCTTGGTTGATTGTTTTTTATGACTTATCAACCTTTTTGAGGTTATTTAAAGCCGAAAAATATTTTGGATTGCATGAATTTTGAGGAGATAATGTTTTTTTATACAAGTCTTACTATTTAACCCATAGCTGGGAGGAAGTGAGGTAGATTCATGCCTTTCCCAAGGATATTTGCACTAAGTAATGAACCTGACTGGAAGTTGAACTCAGCTCTCTGATTACACATTTTGAGTCTTCCTTTATCACACTACCTATACATCCAAGATTACAGAAGCTTGTATTCCTGAGCAGTCTTTCATCTAGGAACTAACCTAATTCAACATTTCTTAACTTTGGTGATTGGACAACCAACAGCTGCCAATCTTAAAAATTCGACTCAAGTTTTGATTTAGTAATAAATCCTTTGTACAAAAAAAAAAAAATAAAATAAAATAAAGAAATTTGCACACTATTTTTTTTGTTTCCTCTTTGAATATAATTTGCAGAAGGTTTTTGAGCAGCAGTGTAAATATATTGGTTAGACTGGATCCATCAGACAACGAAAGGTCAACCATCTTAAGGAGTACTTTGATTAATTATCTTTATGCATTTTTTAATTCCTTTGACAATCTTTGAATAGGAAAAATTTTCAATATTATACATTAAGCATGTGGTTTTTCATTTCACCATTTCTTTCTCTTTTTTTGATCAATTCTTATATTTTGCAAAAGTCTTCACATTTTGCACAAATCTTTATATTTTTCAATTTAATTTTTATAATAGAGCAAACTTCTTTTGTAGACCATTTATAACTATATTGAGCTTAATCTTCATTGGAGATCCCACATTTCTTGGTTTGTGATAAATTAAGATAAGTTTGGTAAATACCTCTCATGCTATGTGCATTGATTTTGTTTAAAAATTAACAATTTACCGAAAAGCTTATCTTGAAATAAATTCTGATTTATAGATTTTTACAAGTGAAAATATTGACTACAGTTTCTGTAGCAGAATATTGTATAGTTCACATTTCGTAACTTTGGTGATTGGACAACCAACAGCTGCCAATCTTAAAAATTCGACTCAAGTTTTGATTTAGTAATAAATCCTTTGTACAAAAAAAAATAAAATAAAATACTGTATAGTTCACAGGTATTATGAAGTTTCACATTATTATTTCTGTCTTTTTATTTCTGTTGTTTCTTGACCACATCTCCTAAACTGTCATTCCATGATTGTTAATAAGCAGTATGAAATGAAGATAAAGCATAAGCCCCAACGAGATTTGATTTTAAAACTGTTTTCCTTTAAGCTTTTTCTCCTTTTGGGTACTGTGCCATTTGAATTTGTTGCATTCACTTACGTGCAAATACCTTTACGAAAGGTATTAATCCATCTCTTCTTCCTCCAGCTATTGGTTAAGTAACAGGACAGATTGGGTTCTATAGCCTTGGATGGTAAACAGTCTACTGCAGAAAGAACTGGCAACCTGCCTAGTCAGTCATGGATTGAAAGAGACATGATTGTCCAAGGGTGTATCACATATAGCACTTAACTGACTGAATGACCCTTTAATATGTGGGCAATCACATATCTCCACAACTTCCTATCCCTTGACATCTTAATCAATTTTTTTTCTGTTTTTGCTCCTGTTCTCTTATCATTCATTTACACAAATTTGTTAGGTAGGTTATTTGTGGTTTTACTTTGTCTAGCTTTCTATATGCCTGGTGAGTTTCCTCATGTGTTCCAGAAATTTCAACTCACTGATTCTGATTCAAAATATGTCTTTGTTGTTCAGATTTTCTTTAAAATTTCCTTGTTGCTCACATGATTCATCTAAGATATTCTCAACATCCTTCAGTAGAACCACATCTCTTTTGTCTCAAATGTCTTCATCTTTAAAAAAACTGTCCAGCATTCGCTGCCATATAAGCAAATCAACATTACGTAGCAGTACAGCAGCCTTTTCTTTGCTTCCAATGAAATTTTTCTTCTTCTTTAGTTTTTAAGAGGCATTTTTCCTATTTCAATGCAACTTCAGATTTCAGCATTATATGTTCTTTTTGTTATGTTTCGCATCTCAGTGTGAGTAGAAGTAGTCATGTCCTCTGGGATGACAGGCTTTTATTCGTCTTACTTCTCCAAGATCTCTCTATATATATACTGGTCTCTTCATTTGTATACAATCATACACTTCCCTAAATTGGAGAGGTCATACACCCTTGTTTCTTCTCTTGCTACTCTTAATTATTTTTGTTTTGTATTGTCATTCCTCTTGTCTCTCTTGTTTTCTCTTCAATGGTGATCTCAGTCTCCCTTCTCATATTCGTCCATCTTTTCATTCTCACTTTCTTCCATTTCCTGCTCCGTTTCACTTTTATAACTTTCTGCTTCTTCTTGTTCTTGACATTCCATTTCCACATCCTCCAACTCATCTCTGCTACTGAACTGATCTGCATGGGCCAGTATATTTTGTCCTTTCTTTTCCAGTATAGCCGTGTTCTGACTTTTTTGCATCAGGAAATTTGCATCTTCTGGATTCGTCTCTTTATCCTTTCTATACCACACCTTTTCTCTTGTTGTATAGGACATAGTTATGGGGGCTCTGATTTGTCTTCCCATGAATGCCAACAGGCTCAGTTTCCTTCCTTCATGTGGAATAGATCTGTAACTAAGAAGCATTTTTGTAAATACACTTCTATGTTTTTAGTAAGTGATGCGAATGCTTTTAATCCCATTTTCGGGTTTGTACCATTCTTTCCACAATGCCATTAGACTGTCGGTAATATGGTGGTGTCTTGTATGGAATGCATCCAATTTTTTTTAACCAAGCACATATTCTCATTGCAAAATTTGGGTGCATTGTTGGTGACTAGTATCTGGGGTAGTCCATTCCTTGAGGATATGGTTCTTAATATTTGTTTTATTTTGGTGGTTTTTCTGTCTTTTAGTCTGATAAATTCTGGGCATCTCCTCACATATTCCTCTACATCTTTTTAATATCCTGGCCACCACACTTGCAACTTTAGTTTTCTTTGTGTTACTGTTATGCCTCAAAGTACATTATCATGTATTCCTTTTAGTAGGTTTTATCTCAGTATTTGTGGAGCTACTATTACATCTTGATTGCATATAATGTCACTTTCTATGGTTAGTTTGTGCTTTGTTTCCTAAAAATGCTGCTCTGCCATTGAACAATTACTCTATATATCATTTTTTATTTTCTCTACTATTTTACTTAATACTGGGTTTTACTTTGTTTCTCTTTTGAGTCTATTTAGAAGACATGAGGAATAGTGTTCCCTTTTACATACGCTATGTCAAAATTGAATGTCATGATTTTTACTGCCCATCTTAAAATCCTTGAAAACATGATTTTTGGAAATTCTTTTCTTGCATTAAATATGAATCCTAATAGTTTGTGGTTTGATTTTAATAGGAATTTTTTTCTTATAAAAAGTTTTGTGCTCTTTCCTTGCTCCATACTATTGCTAATTCTGCTTTTTCAATATTCAAGTAGTTAGTTTCTGCTGACGTTAACCTTCTTGATATATACATAATTGGGTGTTCTTTTTGTGATAAAACTGCGGCAATTGCCTTCTCACTTGTGTCCATGGTTAACATTATTTCTTTTTGGACATCAATAACTTTTATTATTGGTTTGCTCCTCAGAATATTCTTTAGTGATTAAAAAGCAATGGTTTGTGTCTGTGTCCATTCAAATTCATTGTATTTTTTGTATAATTTTGCAAATAATTCTATTATATATTATTATCATGATAGTATATATGTACTATAAAAATTTATCAGCCCCTAAAAGGATTCTAATTATTTTTTATTTGTTGGAGTAGCTATTTCTGTTATTTTCTTTGTTAGTCTCTCATAAGTGATATGTTTTCTTTTGATATTTAATATCCTAAATGTAATATCTTCTTACAGTCAAAATTAATCTTTTGTAGTCATTTCATGTGCTCTCAATTTTTCAAATTTACAATATTTTGCTCATTCTTTTAATCTATGTAAGTATTGCATAATGGACTCCTGTGGTGCTTGTCTTGTTTCCAAAAACTTGGTTCTTTTCACTAATCATTTCTTTGGTTTTATGTTCTTCTTTAGGACTTTTATGATTTGCTCAAATGTCATTTCTTCTAAGTCACTTGGATAACACACTGTCAAAATTTTCTTCATAGATTTGCATCCCACTGTAGCAAGAAATAAAATGGTTAACTCATTTTCTCTTCCAGCGGTCTTTGATCCTTTCAATTTCTTTTCTCTTGCAAATGCCTAAAAAGTTCTCATCCATGTTTCTATGTGTTCAGTAAAATCATGGTTCCTATTGGTGCTGCCATTGTTATGTTTTGCTTCTCAATGTGAGTAGCAGTAGTTATAGCATAGCTCTGCATGTCCTCTGTGATAACTAGGGTTTCTCTCTTATTTCTCCATATACTTTCTATATATACTGGTTTCTTCATTTTCATATGATACTACACTTTTGTCTGTTAAAATACTTCCCAGACCTAATTTTTGACATCTCCAATTTGTAGCTCATATCTTGGGTTGCTTTTTCTGCTTATGACCATACATTCTTTTTTCTTGCAATTAATGTTTAGTCATTTTTTTCTCCCTTTTCTTTACTACAGATTTCTACTTAAAATCAAACTTGTCGGACTCTCTGTCTTCAGGTAGAGGGGAACTCAAACGGAGCTATGCTGAATGACAGTCTTTTTCTGGGGAAAAGTTGACAAAAGTCCGACTCTGCCTTATGCAAGATTTACAGGAAATCTTTACCTGAGTTTAATGAATCAGAATTCCTGAGTTAAAAACTGACCATGTGCCACATCCAGCCTCAGTGGGAACGTTTCTGGTAAATATCCACTTTCCTTTTACATTGTCTAGGAAGTTTTGCAGTTTTCTTTCTGTATCTACCATCAACTTAATGTTGGCAGCATATCTTATGTTGTTAAGATTGTGATAGCCAATAATAAATCTTGGCAGGAGTTCTAGTTCTTTTGAGATAACCTTGCTCTATAGAATGAATACATTCTATATTTTCCTAACCCTAACCCTAACCTTGCTCTATAGAATGAATAAATCTAGTGAGAAGATGTTATATTGTCTTATGCCACTTTCAATTTTATGAACTTTTTCACTTCATTTTCTATCCATATTTAAATGGTTTGTTCCCAGTAAATATTTTTGGGAACACCAGGTGCAGTAAACAATTCCATAAAGTCTGAAATACATTTTAATCATCTAAGAGAACCCATTTTACCTTTCATCAGCATGGCTGATGCTAACCTCCAGGATAGTGATTCATTGCTCCTTCTTGAAGTAGCATTTTCTCCTGACAAGAAGAGGAAATAGTATATAGAACCCAAGTTGATTTACTATGTCATGTTAGACAATTTTTCTCACCAGAATCTGTTACATGTTTTTGTCCTTGCTTAAAATATTGCTACCACATCTAGTCTGGTGCTCTGGCTATATATTTAGAGATGCTTGATAAAATCCAAAGAAAAATCAGCTGTGTTATTGGTTATGAACTGGAGTCTTGGCATCAGTCATTTTCCTACCACCAAACTTACCCCTTTGGTACCCAGACTTTATGAATTTAAGTGCAGTACTAGAATGGCAAGGATGTGCGTAGTGGTGCAGTAGATATTGACTCGGAATGAGAAATTGGAAAGCCGAGTTTGAATTCTAGTCAAATTTGTTGCACTCACTTACATGCAAATACCCTTGGGAAAGGTATTAATCCATCTCTTCCCTCCAGCTATGGGTCAAATAACAGAACAGATTGGGTTGTATAACCTTGGTTGGCAACCAGTGTACCGCAGAAAGTAATGGCAACCTACTGTGGGGAATATTCTACCCAGTCAGTCATGTCTCTTTTGAGACATGATCGTCCAAGCACGTAACACATATGACACTTAACTGACTGACTGACTAGAATGGCAACAAAGTCTCATCTTGGCTAAAATGGCTAGATGTAACTGTAATTTCTATGCTAATAGTTTCTTCTATTGCACTTCTCACTTGTGGAACTTTCTTCCACACAACTTTGATTTTCAAAAACTTAAATGCAATGTCAATTGTCATCTGCCTCCTTAATCCTTGTCTTGTTATTGTCCTCTCTCCTTAAAAGTTTTTCTCATATTCTCTAACACTCAGTAACCCCTTACGTTTTAGTAGCTTTATTACCTTGCTTCAGATGAAAAGATTAAAAAAGAAAAACATTAAAACTATTTTAATTTTCACATATCTTTAACTTTTTATAACCTTCCTCACTAACCATAATTTATTTTAAAATTTTGTCACAATCTACTGCTATAGTTTAATGTTTTAAGTTATAGACTTCTCAAATTTACTTAATACGGTAAAAGAAACAAAATGGACAGTTAAAATTAGAATATTGGGATAATCTAGGATACATTCCCAGTCCTTACTAGGGTGGTGGTGTCTGCAGATTGTGCCCAGAGAAAACTTTAGCCATAATATTGTTTTGAGAATAAAAACAATTACTAAAGGAAAAATCAGAAGGAATGTCCAGATGTAATCACACCAAAGATAATACAAACCTGGATGAAAGTCTTTAAGGTCCTTGAGTAACTCATCCTTCATTCTGAAATTTATGGTCTTAAGTGCAGTATTTAATTGGTGGTGAAGTCCCAGCATTTTACATTTGAAATGGCCAAATGTAACTATAAGCTCTATGTTAACAGTTTCTTTTTTTTTTTTGCACTTCTTGCTTTTAGAACTCTCTTCCAGCTTCTTGCTTTCTTGTCAACTTTGATCTTTGAAAATGTAAATGCATGATCAATTGTTATCTTCTATCTTAATTCTTGATTTTTTGTTGTTCTCTCTCCTTAGTAGTACTTCTTTTTCACATTTTCTCAAACATTCAATAGGTGTTTGTAGTGCCTTTGTTACTTTAGTAGGTGTGAGAGGATAAAAATATATATCTTAAATAATCAATAAAGGGTTGATAATATGTATAAAACATAATCTATCAATCCCATATGAATTAAATTTTCCACACAATTCAAATAGATCTTTGTGTTGTGTCTTATCAAATGCTCTTGGGATAGACACCTTTCCACATTTGTATTCTTGCCCTGCTTATCCATAACAGATGCTCATATATAATCAAAACTATTTCTATAACTGATAGTCTTTATAGCCTAATTGCTTCAGACTGACAGACATATGAAGGAAAAGGGAAGGATACAGTTTGAATAATTCTGGAGGATTATTCTTTATTTTTATGTGCTGGAATTTTTGATGCAAAAGCAACTGAAATTCAGATGATACAAACACTAGTCAACGATTAATACTTAGCAATGCTTAATTTATTACTACATTCAAATAATACTGTACAGTTCTTTTTTTCATCTCTTCTGTTAACCTATATTGAATCAACTTACATTAACAAATAAGTAAATTTTCTTTTGTTTTTATATTTATAAAAGGAATATAAACTATTTTTATTTACATTTCTAAAATTTAGAAATAAAAATGTTATTTTTAACAAGTTTTATTTGACATGTGAGTCTTTGAGTTTCAAATAAATTTTTACATCCTTTAGTGGTGGCATGAAAACTAAAACTTGATACATAAACAAAGTAAGATTTGCAGGGTATTATGGATGAATTGTCTAAATGATGCAAAAATGAAAAAACAATGACACCTAATTTTAACAAATATATTAACCAAAATTATCCACAAACATCTTGAAATACTAAAGAGCAAATGTTTTCAATAAGTTGATATTAACTTCAACCACAGCCTTCAGACAACTTCAGAATATTATGCATATCCTCTTGGTAATCTTGGAATTTTGAATCAAACTCTTTATCCAATCAACAGGGATACTTTTCTTGTTCCACTTTCCACTGATGAGGGAAATTTAACATTAAATAATATTTCTCAGTTTTGTTCACCTTTGTGTTACTTGTCTGCTTCTTCCACTGAATGAGAGTATATTTTCAGCACTACCAGACCCAGGGATTGAACTCAAAATGATTATTAAACAATGCTTAGGGATTATTTCATATCACTTAATACTCGTCAGTTATATTCACTTTTGTGTCAATGTCGCTTTCCCATTTATTTGAACCAGAGTAAATGACTTTTCAGCACTACCAGACCCAGGGATTGAACACACAATGGCCAGGGACCATGTTTAGGGAATATTTCATATCACTTAATACTCGTCAGTTATATTAAAATTTTGTGTCAGTGTCGCTTTCCCATTTATTATATTGAACCAGAGTAAATGACTTTTCAGCACTACCAGACCCAGGGATTGAACACACAATGGCCAGGGACCATGTTTAGGGAATATTTCATATCACTTAATACTCGTCAGTTATATTAAAATTTTGTGTCAGTGTCGCTTTCCCATTTATTATATTGAACCAGAGTAAATGACTTTTCAGCACTACCAAACCCAGGGATTGAACTGACATCAAAGGAGGTTAAACATGACAGCAGCAGCAATGGCAAAAAATTATAAGGTTTAAGTTATAGATTCAGGATTGTCCTATAGGACAATAGATTTGTGGGTTAATGTGCTGTTTTGTGAATTCATTTTCATTGTCATAGTAATTGTGAGTTCAATCTCTGGGTTGGATATTACAAACTTAGACTCGATGGAAACAGGATGGGCAATAATTGAGCAGACAAGACATCTTTAGATATGTACAGTGGTATGAGAAGAAAATAAATTCTAGATTGAATAAATGGTTCAGTTTGAAATTCCTTGAAGGTTACTCAGATCAACAGAGATCTGAAGAAGGCAGGAAGGTACAGTGGCAGAAACACTGTGATAGCAACACCAACAAATATATAAATAAGAATATCTTTTTTGTTCAGCATGAAGCAATTATTAAGCTACTACTTAGTTCTTTATTAGAATGAATCATTTTCTTTGCTGCATTAAATCAGCCATTGTCTTGACATTTATTATACAAAGCATTTATTTATTGTTTATCATTAGAAATGATAAAACTTCAATGTCTTTGGAAATTAAAGTTAGTTTTAGTTATTTTATAAGTTTGATATATACAAATTACAATTAAGCCTTATAAGATTTAACAATATCATATTTCATGTTTATGAAACTGTATTGATTAAGATTAGATTGATTTACATTATTTACAGTGTTTTGACTGTTGTCCTCATCTTTATTGTCATATTCACAACATTTTTAGCCATTTTACACTTCACCCTTCTTCAGGTGATAAACATTGGAATTTTAAACCAAAAACAAGATTGTTTTAGTTCCATGTGTTATGCCTCTTCTCGACATCTCACTTCCTTATTTCGTTTTAATAACACAATTCTCTTAGTTTTTGTTCACCTCTCTTGTGGCCAGGCAATTTTTTTTATAATTATTTCACCCCAAGCAAAGTAGGACTGTCACTGGTGCACATGGGTTTACAATAAGAGAAAAGAAAAAAACAATGTACAGTGTATGTCAAAGAAAAGACAAAAGAGAGATGGAAATCAGAAGACAGAAGGTGGCAATTGACATTGCATTTAAACATTTGGAGATTGATATCCAGAGCAACAGCTCAGACTTTGCTGTTCTTATCAAGAGCTTGATATGTCTATTTAGTGATGCCCATTAGTAAATCAGCAGTAGACCTGGTGAAGTGGAAGCCATACTGTTTGTCAGAGAGTAGGGTGTGGGATGTGAGATGATAAACTATTTTAAAAGTTGTAACAGCCTTAAACACTTTGCCAGAAAGCAGTAAGAGGCTGAGAGGGCGATAATTAGAGAGAGGTCTGAGGGCCCTGCAAATATTTTAAGAACAGGAACTACAGAGGAGGACCTCCAACAAGCAAGAAAACAGGAAGCAGCAAGGCAATAGCTATAGTGTTTAGAGAGGACAGGTTAGTGTTCAGGGGTGCATTTTTTTAGGATGATAACTGGAACCCCATCACCTGTACTTGCTTTATTGGAGTCAAGCTTAGAAATTATGTTAGAAATCAGAGACAGGGTTATATATACATCACTCAGTTGAGTCTCAGTTCTAGGTAGGAATTCAGGTGTGGGTACTCCAGATGAGTCAAATGCAGAGCCACCAGTAGTCTTTGGATCTAAACTTGTGAGATGCTATATGCTGCTTTATTCTATCAGTAAACAACAGCTTAACATCATTTAGAATATGCTTGCATTCAGAATTCAGTAAATTCAGAAGTGATTCCTATGGGCAATGATGGCTGAGCAAGCAGAAGAGAACCAAGAAAATGAATGAGATTTTAGTCAAAATTTCTTGGCTGGAATGAAAGCATCAATACTGGATTTTTCCTAGGAGAAGAGCTCAGACACAGTCTTCAACAAGGAGACTAAAACTTTGTTCCAAGGGACATCACAAAGGAAATCACAGAACGATTCCCAGTCTGTGCTTTGGTAACAGTAAGATATTCTGCTGGTAAGAGGTTTCTGGGAAAAGTGGGAGTTGAACAAGACATTAAAAGAAACCACTGCAGGATCAGAGTTGCAAAGAAGGCAAAGCTGCATGGCATGGCAAGAGATTGGGATAGAAGTAAAATAGGAATCTAGAAGGAAGGTATATTCCTCAGGGTTACGAGAGAAACATGTAGGGAAATTCACCACTTGCTTCAGAAACTGAGTGATAACTCAAAACTGTTAAGTTCCTGGATTATTTCAGTCAATGATTTTATCCACTGGGCCATGTGAACAATGTAAATAGTTACAATACCTCATCTCAGAAATATAGACAGATGTTGATAATTTCAACTGAACATAAAAATGTAATAATGTTGCATTTAATCCTGTTTATAGGGTAACATAGAAAGTATCTTAAAATAAGAGAAAATCACGTAAGTTGCATGCATTTCAAGTAAAAAAATACATTGTTCTAGTGATAAAATCATTAACTAAATTTAGGGTCCTTATTTAAATAGGAAGCTCAGAGCAGTGATCTGGTACAGTTTAGTTTTGTTGGTTATCTTATGAATGTAATATCCTGATTTCTACATGTTCCCTAAAATTCACTAATATTAAGTCTTGTCATAATCAAATGATCATGCAAATGCCAAAAATCTATTCTTTCTTGTATCTTAGAGAACTTCAGGCCATTAATGACTTAGTAACATTTTGCTTTGATATCAAATTCTCTGTGTTAAAGGATATGTTTCACCTAATTTGTTAACCAAAATGCAAGATTTTTTTTCAAGTAACACCCCATCTTACAGATTATCAGAAAGTATACACCATATTTGTTAGCCTATACAGTGGGAAAAATAAATATTTCATCCTCCAGTGATTTTCTGAGTTTGCCTAACAAAAATGGGAATGGTCTATAATTTTCAGGGTGAGTCTGTTTTGAAAGTTAGACATAGTATATAAAAAAAATTCTAAAAAATCATATATTCATTTTTGAATATTTATTTGTTTTTTTATTAAAAAAAATATTTCACCCTTTATCAACCAGCAATGATTCAGGCCCATCAGACTGGTTATGTGATCTGAAGGTTAGTCCTATTACTGAATTATTACTCCTAATCAAGTACTCATTACTTGTATAATAGACACTAGTTCACAGAATCCTTTAATGAATCAGAATCTAATCTCTCCACAATGGGCAAGATGAAAGAATTGTCTAAGGACATTCAGGACAAAATTGTATACCGACACAAGACTGGAATGGGCTACAAGACGATTGGCAAGCAGCTAGGTGAGAAGAAGTTAACTGTTAGTGCGATAATAAGAAAATGAAAGAAACACCAATTAACAATCAATTTCCCTTGATCTGAAGCTCCACACAAGATCTCCTAATGTGAAGGGAACCTGATGATGAGAAAGGAGAGTGTATTCACCATTTTGCATGAATATTTGTCATTGAGAAAGCTGTGTTCAAAGTGGGTGCCACTTTTGCTCACTGTCAATCAAAAACAACAATGCATCGACAATTCAGAGTATTGTTTGCAACTGTTTCAATGCAACAAGAAGGAGTTTTGCATAACTATGTGACAATGGATGAAACATGGATTCGCCACTTCACTCTAGAGTCAAATTGACATTCAGCTGAGTGGACAGCAGCAGGTGAAAGCTGTTTAAAGTGACCAAAGATGTAAATATCAGCAAGCAAAGTATCTTGTTTTTGATTACCTTGAGAAAGAAAGAATCATCAATAGCAAATATTATATAGCACTATTGGTGCATTTGAAAGAAGAATTTGCCAAAAAACGGTTACAAATAAAGAAGAAAATAGTGATCTTTTACCAAGACAATGCACTGTGTTACAAGTCAATCATAACAATGGCAACACTACATGAATTGCACTTTGACTTGCTTCCGCATTCACCCTATTCTCCAGATCTGGCCTCCAGCAACTACTGGCTGTTTGTAGACCTCAAAAGAATGGTCCAAGGAAAGAGATTTGGCTCTAATAAAGAAGTGATATCAGAAACCGAGGTGTATTTTGAGGCCAAAGTCAAATCGTTCTACAAAAAAGGCATCAAATTGGTAGAGAAGTATTAGAATCAATGTATCATCCTAGAAGGAGACCATGTTGATGAATAAAGTTAAATTTTACCTAAAAGTTGTTGTTTTATATTTTAGGCCCGAGATTTATTGAGTGATGTGGTACTTTAGTATGTCCTATAAGTATCAATTTGTTCAAGCCTTATACTTACTCAATTTGAACTTTATTAGATAAATCTCTCAGCATAATACTGGGACACTAATATATTGGGTGCAGTCTAATATTGACATAATTTGTTTAAATGTGAATCCTATATACAAGGGGAATCAATAAGTCTGCAGTTTGACACAATAACTGAATTGTGAACCAAAATTTTCTCTGTATAATATTCAGTGGAGAAATTTGGAATTAGTTGTATTGACAAGGAAGAAAATCATGTTAAAACCAATATTTTTTTGTATAGAATAAATGTATTTTTCTAATTAAGTATGGCTATTGATCTACCTGTATCTATAAAGTTACTTGATGCTTCCTCATAGGTTTTGGTGCCGAGTCACCTTTGAAGGGCTTTGTAAGGATAATTATAACTTCCCAGATTAAACCTTATAAAATAAATTGCATTTTATTGACTAAGAGATGAAACCTGGTCAAATTCAAATTTATTTTTACCTGTTTTATGCATTTCATTGTAATAAAATTAGGTTTCAATAAGTTTTGTTAACATTTATATTATACAGTATTTTTAAAACTATTTTACCAAGTAATATTATCTTTTTCTATGTGCTGTGTCCCTTCAGGATGTAGGTGATCATGTCCCTCCACATCTTCTTACACCTTAACACTCCTTTTCTTGTTACTTCTCTCAAACCCTGTTCTGCCATCTATTTGCTCAAGTCCATCAAGTATGTCATGTATTGCTTTTCTGTTTCTCATTCCTTCTGTCTCATGAGTATCAGATTCTCTAGGCCCTCCTTCCTCATTGCATGTCCCAGAAACTTCAGCTGTTTTTTCCTGATGTTAAGTTTCAGTTTCCTTTTCATTTCCATCCCCTTCAAAACCTCATTGATACACTTTTTAAAACTATTTTTACTAATATTATACAATTTTGTCATTATTTTTACCAAGTAAGAAAAACAGTTTTAAAGTATTTTTAATAGGTAATAGGGTATCATTTAATGATGGATGACTTTATCATATTACTCATTCATTATAATTGTCATTATTTCAGAATTCTCTCTTGTACCTCTTTTTAGCATCTGATAGTAAAACAATCCCATCTAAAAATAATTAAAATCAGATTTTAGTTGCTTTAAATAAATTTGTTTATAAGTATCATTTAAAATACCTCTACAATAGGTAGATAATGTATTGAGGATAGAAGACTGTTGTTTACCAAAGATTTAATGGGTCAGTGAGTTGGAATAGTGCTACAGAAGAGCAAAGACTCCTTTAAAGAAAAACTTGACCTTTTGCTACCACCAATAGAACACATGAACTGCTGATAGGAAAATATGATGACAGTCTTCCAGAAAATTTATTTATTTATTTATTTTTAACTTTATTTTTAGAAAAACTACAGCAGTAGTAAAAAGACAGAAGTGTATAAAATTCAAATATTGCAACAAATCTCCTCCACAACCTGCTTTTCAAACTTGTCCCCCATCCAAAATATCTGTCTTGTAATGACTTCCTCAAACGTCAGTGGGACTGTACCAGAAATATGACATTTTAGAGCATTACTTAAAACCAAAATGAGATGTCAATCCTCTCTCAAGGATTGGGCCTTATGAATCAAATTAGATCAGAGTAAGTGAAACTTTTATAACATGATTTCACTTAGTATTTGTCTATACTTCTGAGATGGGGGAGTATTTACATTATTTACACTGTTCCAACTGTTGTCCTTATCTTTATTGCCATGTTTAGGATGTTTTGGTCATTGTACACTCTGGCCTTCTTCAGGTGCTAAGAATTTTGAACTGAATCTTTTATTTCTATCAATGGGGTATATAATTCTCATTCCATGTGCAATGCCACTTCTGGATACCATGTAGTTATCTCACTTTAGCTCAATTCTCTATTCCACTCAGGCTGATTCTTAGCAGACAAGGCTTGGTGTGCCACTCTTTGAATTGCTTCCTTGTGGATATGATTAAACCACTTATAGGAAAGTCACCATCATATGTCCAAAACTCTGCTAATTTTGGGATAACTAATCAAAGATACTCACATCCAATGCAACCAGATGGTGAGCTTGGATGTGCTGGGTTTGTTCAGCAAGGTACCCATGGTGGATGCATGAACAGCAGTCAGAAACAGACTAGACTCAGATTCATCCCTAGGAAAATAGATAACCTGTTGAAGAGGTTAACTTTCTGCACACAAACAACACACTTCAGAATGGGATGAGACATATATCAACAAGATGAAGGCTTAGCAATAGGCTTGCTATTATCACCATCATTGGCTTACATATACATAGAATACTTTGAACAGATGGCATTAGAATCCACAGCACCAAAATCAACACTATGGCTGAGATATGTTCATACTCTGGCCACACTAGGGAAAGCTTTAAATACTACTAGACCATGTGAACTCAATAAGATCATCAACACAATTCACAAGGGAAAAAGAGAATGGCAATAACCTAGCATTTCTAGATGTACTAATATCTCGAACAGAAAGTTGGTTCAAGACATCCATATACTGCAAGCCTTCACCAGAAAATACCTCAATTTCAACTTCCACCACCAATACAATGTGAAGAAAGGGATCCGTCCGCTGCTTGTAACATCAAGCAAAAAGTCATAAGCGACAGCCCAGAGACATGTGAATAGGAATTGCTTGGTAACAACTACTCAGGGTACGTGACAACAGCTCAAATAAACATAGAAGAAAGGGTGAAAGAGGATAAGAACACTCAGAAAACAACCTCAATCTGTCTATCCTATGTGAAGGGGTTATCCAAGAAAATGCAAAAGATCTGTGGTTCATATAACATCAGAACAACCTTTAAAAGTGGTTCTACATTTGGCCGCCTCCTTAAGATAAGGCTGCAAAAACATTGCAAGGCCATAATGCAAGGGGAGATAGAAAAATCAGGCATAGCTGACCACATATGAAGAGAGAAAGGGGATCACCACTCCCTATGATATGAAGTTGAAATGATTGCTAAAAAAACCATTGGAAACTACATAAGCTTGAGGAATCAACGCATATGCTAGGCTACAAAAATTTCCTAAGTCGGCCAAGCATAGAAATTAATACAATATGGAGTGCTAGAGAAAATCATTAGCATCAAAAATTGCAATATGAGCTTTGGTAAAAAATACTTACTTAGACATTAGGTTTATAAGTCCCAGAAATTCACTTGCTGTTGTCCTCAAGGACACATGGCCCAGTGGATAGAGGTGTTAGTTAGTTCCAGTGACTTCACCCAAAGAGTTGTGAGTTCAATACCTGGTTACAGCAATGGTGAACAAATAACTTAGAAAGTTGAGTTAAAGGGAAATGGCTACATTGCATCCAGAGGTAGCACTGAACATGGAGTGATCAAAATAAAGTGTTTGGTTCAAAATTCCTAACATCTAAAGAAGGCTGGAGCACACAACAGCTGAAATGTCGTAAAGATGAAGAGAACAGTCTGAACAATGTAAATAATGATTTCCCTTTTTAGTTCTATGTATCTTTATAACATTCCAGTGGAAAAAAATCCAAGATAATGTTTGAGTTCATGCCTTAAGTGCATTACTATAAGTTTTAAACCCTTACAGAATTTTGAAGATAAAATCTTGTTGCATACTCTCTTTGATTATATTTTATCATTATCCTGATTTTCTTTAGATTGATATGAAAAACATTAAACTACTAACCAGAAATTGCAAAAAAAAGTTTTAATATGTGAGTCTTTTTTATTGAGTTTTTTTTCATAGAAAAAATCTTAAACAGTACTTTTCCAATCAGTCATAAATGCAGACTGATTTTTCTAAGTTGATATATTTAGGAATTTATGTCTAAAAGGGACATTCATTAATAGACTTCCAAGCAAAACATTTCATCTGATCTCTTTCAAATATAAAGAATAATGTGATTTTCACATGCCTTACACAAGAATCAATATGATTTATATATAAAGGATTTTACTTATACAACATTGAACACAGAAGATTTACCATTGTGTTGATTTGATTTCAGATTTCAGAATCCTTACAGTATGATAACTGCGAAACAACTTTATGAATGTAATTTTAGGCTACATTTGAAGAATACCTAAACATAATCTTTGACCCAGTCAAAGATCATAGATCTGAACTATTTATTGAATAATACTTTATTTTGAAAATCATTATCCTCAGAAACTCTTGGATCACATTTAAATTTCTGGAGGATTTAAAAAAAGAATTTAAGTACATACACTATTTGGAAATCTGGATTTTGTTTTGCCACGATAAACACAGACATAATATTGAAGTATAGTTTGATAAATATTTCCAATAAGTATCATTAAGAAGTTAACATTTGATTTTCTGGTGACTGGAAATAAACTATGGCTAAAAGTTATAAATTTGGCTTTTGGCTACACAATCTGGTAATCATAATAAAAGCTTTCTTTTAAAACAATGTTTCAGAAAAACAGGTTTTTCAAATCCAGTTAGCTGTTATTGCTCTTTACAGTATTGATGTCGGCTTCCTTCCTAACCTTTTATTTGAAGTGGTGTTGAATGTTAGCATCTTGATTATGCCCTCATGTTCTCTTCCAGTTACATATGCTATCAAATTTAGTTGTTGCTGCTATTGTTATTCCTCAAGTGATGTGTTTTCTTTTATTTGGCATAGATCTTTTGTATGGGGTTATTTAGTGCCGGTACATACTCAAATAAAGGAATATATAGAAATTTTGTTTTAGTTTCAGACAGACACAAAATAATTTAACAACCTGATTAAATTGAGCCCTTGACTAAAAATCTATGTTTTTTAACCATTAGTAACCATAGAAAATGTAGTAGCCTTTGAGTTAGATGATTACAGACATGCAAAAAATATATTTGATGAACTATAATAAGATGTATGCAACCGTTCAATGGATTTCAGCTTGAAATAAGAAACTGGAGAGTGGAGTTGAATTTGTTGTATTCACTTACGTGCAAATATCATTGAGAAAGTTATTAATCCATATCTTCTCCATCCATCTATGAGTTAAACAGCAGAACAGATTGGGTTCTATAGCCTTGGTTGGCAACCAGTCTACTCTAGAAAGAAATGGCAACCTACTGCAGAAAATCTGCCTAATCAGTGATGGGTCGAAAGAGACATGACCTCCCAAGCATGTATCATGTATGACACTTAACTGACAGACAAACTACTGATGAGCATGTGATGAAGTGGTTAAAATATTAGTGTGTTGATTATGTGAATGGTCAATTTGTTAAGCAAGTGATGTCTTGATAATATCACTCTGGAGAGATGGTAACAGTATGTGGAAATATTGTAAAGTGCTTGAAGCAAGTGAAATTGAGTAGATGAAACTGTTCAGAAGCCACAGATGACTGTGGTAGCAGAAAATAACAAGTCATTGTGATTGAGGATGTGAGCATGCTGGCCTTGTTCAACTGCTGATCATACCAAATTGTGTAGCTTATGGGCACATCATGTTAAGACACCAGTTCTTGTACAATCGTCACAGTTTAGCAATGGCAAGCCAGTTAGTACCGAGATGGGTGATTGTTTGGGAATACCAGATTCTCTAAGCTTGGATGTGCAGATAATGTAATGCATAATGATTCAGAATTGGAAATCAGTGAGCTGAGTTCCAGTTCCAATTGAGTTTGTTATAATCATTTATGTACAATTACCCTTAGGAATTCATGAAACCAACTCTTCTTCTCCCAGCTATAAATTAATTGGTAAAACTTGTATTACTAAAACCATTATTATCTAAAAAAAACAAATTGGACTTAAAATGTTTAAATTTTGGCATTAAATAATGTATAGAGGTTGAAAAGCTGCTAAACAAAACCAACCAACCAACCAACCAACCAACCAAATTGTGTGCTCTCTATTGTAAGCTGTAATAAAAATCTATTCAAGTTAGTTGCAACAGGAACCAAGCATTGACACTGAGTATTGAAGAAACACAATGTCTGTATAGGTGTCTGACAGACAACTCACTACCCTAGCAGATGAGCATATTCAGAAAGTATCAACCATTATTATTATATTGAAATTCTGTTTATTTCTTTATTAGTCAGTAAATTAGCATGTACATATGTTATACTCTGCCATTACCTCAGATAAATTTTGACTACATGGAAAGACAATAGATTCTGTTTGGTTTCTGTCAAAAAAAGGCATATATAAGAAGAAAGAAAGGGAGATAGAGGAGATGATAATGCTTTCATGTGTTTAATGTCTGCTTCAGTGAAATGAAAAATGTTATTTCTAAGTCTTTTTATTTGTACCCTCTTACTTCTTTAAATAATGACCTGCATTCATAATTATGATTGTTATTGCAATACTTGGTTAACGTTGTTAAGCTCAAATATTTAACAGGGAATTTTCATGGGTATTTTATAATCATGAAATTTGCAAGCATCTTATTTAGTCATTGAATTAATAATTATGATTCATCAGAAAGTTTAAATAGAAAAACTGTTGTAAGCATCTTAAGAATTAAATTTAAAAAGTATTTTAAAATCCATGCATTCTATTTATAAAAAAAAAGGATGATGTATTTTACTGAAAGTAATGATAAAAACTAATTTTTATAAAATATATTAATTTCAGAAAAAACTGTTGTCCTCATCTTTGTTGTCATATTCCTAATGTTTCAACTGTGAATATGACAATAAAGACGAGGACACCAATGTGAACAATGTAAAAATATTAAGAAGATTTCTTTGCTTTAAAAACCGAGTTAAACAAAGGAAATCTAGTGTCATCCATCAGCACTATATAAGATATAGATCACTATATATTCCAATAAAGGGAATAGCATAGCTAGTGGGTTGCAAGCGGCAGGGTGGGCTCCTTCCCGGGTGACATTTTTATGAAGGCATCACTTGGGTGTCTGGTATATAGGCTTGTATTGAAATAAATAGGAAAACTGTTGTAAAAATCTTAAGAATTAAATTTAAAATGTATCTTAAAATCCATTTATTTTGTTTATAAAAAATGTACCCTCATTTCTTTAAATAATGACCTACATTCACGTTTTTGATTGTTCTTGCAATATTTCGTTAAGGTTAAACTCACAAAGCAATAGAATTTTCACAAGTATTTAATAGTGATATTTTATAGTCTATCATTAAAGTAAGAATTATGATTCATCAGAAAATTCAAATAGGTGCCTGCCAGTTATTATTTCTGACAAATCATCAGGAAGTGAACTTTTGACTTTTGCACTCACTTTTATGGAAAATAGAATAAAGAGGTATTATACAAATAGCTTATCATCAAAATTGATTACTTAAAGAGAAGAGATTATTCTTAGAGAAACTGCTATTTGTGGTCTGAAGAAGAAATAAAGACCTCAAATGTTAGATTTTGTATCATTTTTATGACCACAGCAAGACAGGAAACAAGTAATAGTGGAGAGAATAGAATCTAAATCAAAATAGCTGCCTCGACTTTAGTTATTGAACTAGACAGGAAGTCCTGTAACTGAGAATTGGAAATGGTCAGTCAATGAAATCAAACAAAAAAAGAATAGACAGCAAATTTGAAGCTAATCTCTTTCTTTCACTTTTGTACATGTACATACAGGCATATGTACACTAGTTTAATACCTGTCATTTTGCTGATGACTACATGATAAAATTTAAAATCTAAATTACTGGTCAATTTATAAGACAACATTTATTTAAACAATTTATTTAAAAAGAAGTTGTAAAAACATCAAAAAGTTGTGAATATTGGCTTAAACTCTTTTCCTGTTGCACAGGAGTTGTGGCTTGACAGAGAAATTATCTCTCATGACACAGATGTCTATTTCAGTTTCATTCATATTGTGTGAAAATGTAAGTTTGCATGTCTGCATCTATATTTTAATCCAATGATAAACCTAAAAATATTTCTGTAAAATTTAAAAATAAAAAATTAAAGAATAATTTTATTTTTTACTGAATCATTTACAAAACATTCTATTAGTTATGGTAATTTTAGGGTTTAAAAAAATTAAGTTTTTTTTCCTTCACTTCAGCTATGATTTTATTGTTCAGTCAAGGGTATGGGTTGTCCAGACTTTAGTAAGAGGGGAAGTATTATTTCAAACTCTGTTAAATTTTGTGCATATGCATGTTTGGCACATTAAACAGCACAAACATATGTAAATTACATACATGCACAACAGATTACATATATACATGGAAATTCACACACAGACATTCTGTAACATACAGAGAATCATCTTTTCTTTGACAATATAGATTGCATACATATATATATTTAGACATGTATAAATTGCATATATATATATATTACTGAAATTAGCGAAGATTAATGAAACTTGGCTATGAACAACTGACAATTTGAAATGATTTGTTTGAACATTATTTTTTATTGATGCTTGTATTTAAGTAGATATTCTGTTTTTAATTAAACAGTATTATATATTTATATCTACCGGCCTGATTATTTACGACAAATTTTTATTACGAAAATATGTGTCATTTGGCAGGATTCGAACCTGCGACCCCTATCTACATAGGGGAAGTTGCCATGTGATATGGCACGTCTTAGACCTCTCGACTACGAATGACCTTCAGTCTAAACTTGATTAAAACCTCGTTTAGACTGAAGGTAATTCGTGGTCGAGAGGTCTAAGATGTACCAGACCATATGGTAGCTTCCCCTATGTGGATAGGGGTTGCAGGTTTGAATCCTGCCGAATGACACACATTTTCGTAATAAAAATTTATTGTAAATAATCAGGCCGGTAGATATAAATATATAATACTGTTTTATTAAAAACAAAATATCTACTTAGATATGAGTATCGATAAAAAATAATGTTCAAACAAATCATTTCATATATATATATATATATATATATATATATATATATATGCCGATAGCTTAGTGGCAGAATATCCAACTGATGTTTGGGTTTCAATCCTGGCTGGAAGCAATTGGATGTCTAACTGTACTGATGAGCTGTGATACAGAAACTCAGGACTGTCTGTGAATGATTATATATATATATATATTCTTCTTTTTAATTATTTCAACCCAAGCATGGCAGACTGCTACTGGTGTGCAGGAGGTAACATAAGAGGTGAGTGATGAGACAGAGGAACAAGTTATGAGGGTGTCAGAAAATTTGTAAGAGAAGGATGAGAATATTGGTGTCAAGAGAGATGCATGAGAGTAGAGTGGAAAGGAAGAAGAACATGATACAATGGTTGTCATGGAAAGGATGTGAGTCAAGAAGATAAGAGATAGCAGAAGACATTTCATTGAAATTCTTGTCAATTGTAGCTGTCAGGGAAGCAAAAACACAGAAAGGGACTTCACAGGCAAAAAGTGCAAGTTGTAGAGTAGAAGTTGCAGTTGCATTTGAGATATATATATATATATATATATATATATATATAAACTGCATCTAGAGATTATATGCAAGTTATGAATCAGTATAAAGAGTTGCGTCTTTAATGTTAAAAGTCCTATTATGATGTTGTTTAGATCCTTCTCAATATTATTAACTTAGATATATAGTGATAGAGAAAACGATTGTTTTTGGTTGGAAAAGATTTTACTAAGTTAAAACAGACTAATTTGACTGTCAGTAGTTTATTTGCAACTATTTATTTTGATACTTTTACATTATTATACCTTGTAAAACTAATGTAAAAAATAATATGAAAAGATTTTAGAACAAATTTGTCAATTTCTTAAAGGAAAACATAAAAAAACATTTTATTTTAAAAATAAAAGATATATTAACAAAAAATAATAAGAACCTTCTAAAATTTATTGCACAAATGCTCCTTTCTTTTCAATAACTCTTAGCAACCTATTGTCAACATCTGATGTTAGATTTGCAATTTTAGCGGCTGGTAAGTTGGTTGCAGCAACTTTAACTGCCTCCCAGAGGTCACACTTACTGTTGAATTGCCTTCTATTAGAATAAATATCTCTCTTGAGGATGCTCCACAAGTTCTCAATGGGATTCAAGTCACAGCTATTTGAAGAGAATCTTCAACAAATCCCTTTTCTTTCAACCAGGATTTAGTAAACTTTGATGCATGACTTGGTGCATTGTCTTGCATAAAGATCATAGATCTATGCTTGGCTAAAGACTGGTTATCTGGCCATTAAAAGAAATATTGCTCTAGAAAATCACAGTAACTTTTGGAATTCATTTTAACCCCGTCTTTCACTTTAAATGGACCCACAAGGTCATTACCAATAATCCCAGCCCATATCATGATCCCACTGCCACCTTCTTGGCATTTAAAAAATTTTCTTGAGTCATGTTGCTTGCAAACCCATCCTTAAGCCCATTCATTGGGCCCATCAAGGGTGATCCTTGATTCATCTGTAAAAAGCACTTTACTGAAATCAGTTTTTATGTATTCTTTTGCCCACTGCAATCTTTTTTCCTTATGTTTTTTGTTAAAATGGGTTTCTTTATTTGATTTTTTACATCAGCAAATTTTCTTAATGCTTTACACCTTGTTTCCCTTGACACCATAGGAGCTCCAGTGGCCTCAAATATTAACGCACTTGACACATTTGGGCTTCTTATTAATTCTCTTTGGATATGTGATAGATCTCGCTTTGTTAAATTCCTGAATTCAGCCTGAAACTTTTGTTCTTGGTTGAATTTTCATTTGACATATTTTCTTGATTGTTCGATGATGCCTTTTCAAATCATTAGAAATTTGAAACGAAGACGTTCCTTTGTTAATTTCTTTGTTTATATAGTTGTTTTTATTCATTGTTAGTTCTTTTTTACAAGCCATAATACTAAATTCTAGTTCTTGCAAATAATCTCTTGATACTGCAAACTACTATAATTACTAAAAAAATACTAAATATCAATCTGAAATTGAAAATTGGGACTTAATTGCTTTCATGCTTACTCGCTATACAAGATAGTACAAATTATTTCACTGGATAACATATCTATGAATTTTACATAAAATATTTGACAATACCTCTTTTGCATATAATCTCTAGACACAGTTTATAAAGAATAATATGTATATTTATTAATATATATATATATATATATATATATATATATATATATATATAATCTCAAGATGGATGTGCATTATGGTGCAGTCGATTTCTTGGAACAAAAAATTGGGGAACCAAGTTTGAATTCCGGTTGAATGCCCTGCAGTCACTTATGCACAAATACCCTTGGGTATTATTCCGTCCCTTAATTAAAGTGCAAGTCATGACTTCTATCATCACTTCAAAGCCCTGCAGCAATGGACAAGTAGCAAAAAGCGACAGGTGTGAACCCACTGGTAGTCACAGCCACAACTCTGCTGCAACAGGCTCTTCCAGGCAAAGATTGGCCTTATCAGCCACCTCTGCACCCACCCATAAAAACCCTTAGTGACTAGAAGTTATGGTCTTCCTTGCCTGCAAGGGATGAACATAAAAATAAATATATAATATAGGCTTATAATTTATGTATCATATAATAATTCTGCTTGTTAGTTACTTAGTTCATCCGTCCATTACACCACTTACTCTTTATTTGAGCTTTTCCTTCCTCACTATCTTATTAAATGCTACTCTCTTCAGCCTTTTTCTCACCATTGCCAAAATGGAAGGGTAGTCAAGAGTGAGAGAGTAGGAGGAGAATGTCTATAGCATTACTGTAGCAGCAGCAGCTTAAGCTGTGAGTACATGTGTGTGTATTGTAGAATATAGTAAAAATAGGTAGGTTTGTTGTTGTATTCCGCAACCTAATAACAAAATTTCTGGCCTCTTTTACACCCTTGGCTATTACTCAGTTGGTCTTTTCTGTTTACAATGGACACAGGAGCCTTTAAAGTAACTTTAATTATTTTTAAACATTTTTAATCCCTTATAACAATTTCGAAATTTTGTCAGAAAGTTTTGTTTTGATTTGGGTTAGTGGCTAAAGAAACGTTACAACTGTTTGACAATGGAAACATAATGATTGCATCCCCCATTTTTTTTGGTGGCAAACACATTAATTTGGAAATTCTCGCAAAAATTAAATAATTGTCAGATCTTAATGAAACTATCAGTACTCATTCACAAATGAATTAAATTATTTTTTAAATTATCATTTTTTACAAATCTTAATAAAAATATTTTTTTACTTCTGTTACCCTCCCTCCACGTAAATCCATGAAATCTTAATAAATTTTTTATTCATGGCTAACTTTTGTTTTACTTGTTCAACACAGGACTTACTGGGGAATATAAATCATCTATTCTTTTTATTTTAAGTTTGCAATACTTATTCAAAAATCTTCTCTGAAGAGTAAAATAAAAAATATAATAAAACTCTGATATAATTTAATTTGATAAGCTTTTAATTGCTGGAATAAGTAATAATTATTAAGAACATTATACTCTGAAGAAAAAAAGAATTGATTAATAATAAAACGATTTTTATTAAACTTTTCAATTTTAGATAGGCAATTCTTAACTAAAAAGTCTACTCGCAATCAATTCTTTGAAGATTTTAAAAATATTTTTAAAACTTTATATATTATTAAATTATTTAATAAGAATAATAATAATAATAAAAAAATGAAAACGTTTCTTTTAACATTTTATTATTTTATTAATTTATTTTACTACTATCATTTGTAGTATGACAAAGTAAAATATTTCCTGGAAATCATAATTATCCTTCCGTGGAAATTCCATGTGTTCCACTAGTATATATATTATAAGCATATAATATATATATATATATATATATATATATATATATATATATATATATACCCTGATTGAGCACTTTGGAAGAATGGTAAACTTTGAAAAACAGTACTACTCTGGCATGTACGCATCGCTCATTCAATAATGGATTAGAGCACTCTGGCTATTGGGTGGGTATAATGACAATATACATGCTAAAAAGTCTGCCTTCTTCTACCGAACGCCCATAGCTCAGAGGTAGAATCACGAACTGACGCCAATTTGGTCGGGTTTCAATCCTGGGTTAAAAGCAATTGGAGTATAACCGTACTGATGAGCTGTGATACAGCGAAACAGATCTGTCTGCGGATGACTATATATATATATATATATTTTCTAGACATATTCTATTAAATATAAGAGACAATGAATGTCTATTATGTTTAATCATGAGCCGTTCTAAACGTCGTATTTTTGCTTTAATTTCAGTTGAAAATAAAGACAAAAATTCTCCAACATTTGGATAATTATTTATTGGTTTTCTTCTAAGCTTTCGGCTCACATGAGCCATCTTCAGAGAGGTAGTTTAAACTGAAATATTATAAAATCCACCATCACCGACGATTTTATTTTGTGTTGACATAAAACTCCGCTTGGCAACGGCAATAGTTACCAAAAATAATAAACGCAGTTCTTAAGTTTGCGATGCGGTTTTATGACGTCACACCGCGGGATAGCGCGAAATGACAACAAAACCATCTAGTCAAATGCAATGTAATATGTTATTTCCTGTTTTAAAGTTGATTTTATTGAGTGTTGGTTGTTTTGATTTGATGTACATGGCCTCCAATATCTGCAGGTTCCTCTTACTGTGTGTATGAGTAAGGATCACCGTATTGTTGACCAAAATCTGTCTGATATTACCTACATGTTTATGTTTTTCAGAGAAATGTTGTTTAATAGTACTCTGATCAGAAAGATGACATGTAAGTCTACGGGAGAGCGTGGTTGTGGTAAAACCAATATATGTACTAGGTTTTTGAGTAGTATCAGAGATGCAATCTCTGAATGGGCATGTAAATTGGTACACTACATTGGTTTTTTGTAAAGAATTTAGTTTAGTGCCTGTTGGGTTATTATAAACTATGAGGTCAATTGTTTTAAACTTTTTATAATATATAATGAGTTTAATTTGATTATTACTATCCACTGGTTTAACATTTCTACGTATTATGTTTTTGAGAGTTTTTTCATCTTGTTTATAATTATTATGTATTTGGTTGCAATAGTATAAGTTAATAGTGTTATGTTTATTTTGATGTAAACCATTATTATTAATATTATCATTATTGTTAGAGCTATTGTTAAGTTTGTTGAGATACATTTTAATTTGTTGATCAATAACGGAGTTAGGAAATCCATTATTGACTAGTGTTTGCTTAATGTTGTGTAATTCTTTATAAAATATAGATTTGGAAGAAGATATCATTTGTGTGCGTTGAAGTAAGTTTTTTATAACAGCTAACTTATATCGTTGGGGACATTCACTATTATAATTAAGAAGACACGAATTTATGCTAGTTGGTTTCCTATATAGAGAAGTAGTAAATTTATGTGTGCTAGAATCAATGAATACATCAAGGAATGGGAGTTTGTTATTAATATTAAGTTCTAATGTAAATTTGAGGACGGAGTGACTTTCAAATTTGTTTTTAAGATATTTAATTTGATCGATATTCTTAGCTAAAACAAAGATGTCATCTATATATCTTACATATATAGAGGGTTTATTGTTGTCATTAATTATTTTATTTTCTAGATTTGCCATATAATAATTAGAAAAGAGGGGACCTAAAGGAGATCCCATCGCAATACCATCTATTTGTGTATAAATATTGCCTAAGGGGTCGTGAAAGGGTACTTGTGTGGTGCATGCTAATAATAGTTTTTTTAATATAGTGGGTTTGATATTGATTGATGGGAGAGTAGCATGGTTGTATACATCACGGATAATGATGTCAATTGCACCACACAAGTACCCTTTCACGACCCCTTAGGCAATATTTATACACAAATAGATGGTATTGCGATGGGATCTCCTTTAGGTCCCCTCTTTTCTAATTATTATATGGCAAATCTAGAAAATAAAATAATTAATGACAACAATAAACCCTCTATATATGTAAGATATATAGATGACATCTTTGTTTTAGCTAAGAATATCGATCAAATTAAATATCTTAAAAACAAATTTGAAAGTCACTCCATCCTCAAATATTTACATTAGAACTTAATATTAATAACAAACTCCCATTCCTTGATGTATTCATTGATTCTAGCACACATAAATTTACTACTTCTATATAGGAAACCAACTAGCATAAATTCGTGTCTTCTTAATTATAATAGTGAATGTCCCCAACGATATAAGTTAGCTGTTATAAAAAACTTACTTCAACGCACACAAATGATATCTTCTTCCAAATCTATATTTTATAAAGAATTACACAACATTAAGCAAACACTAGTCAATAATGGATTTCCTAACTCCGTTATTGATCAACAAATTAAAATGTATCTCAACAAACTTAACAATAGCTCTAACAATAATGATAATATTAATAATAATGGTTTACATCAAAATAAACATAACACTATTAACTTATACTATTGCAACCAAATACATAATAATTATAAACAAGATGAAAAAACTCTCAAAAACATAATACGTAGAAATGTTAAACCAGTGGATAGTAATAATCAAATTAAACTCATTATATATTATAAAAAGTTTAAAACAATTGACCTCATAGTTTATAATAACCCAACAGGCACTAAACTAAATTCTTTACAAAAAACCAATGTAGTGTACCAATTTACATGCCCATTCAGAGATTGCATCTCTGATACTACTCAAAAACCTAGTACATATATTGGTTTTACCACAACCACGCTCTCCCGTAGACTTACATGTCATCTTTCTGATCAGAGTACTATTAAACAACATTTCTCTGAAAAACATAAACATGTAGGTAATATCAGACAGATTTTGGTCAACAATACGGTGATCCTTACTCATACACACAGTAAGAGGAACCTGCAGATATTGGAGGCCATGTACATCAAATCAAAACAACCAACACTCAATAAAATCAACTTTAAAACAGGAAATAACATATTACATTGCATTTGACTAGATGGTTTTGTTGTCATTTCGCGCTATCCCGCGGTGTGACGTCATAAAACCGCATCGCAAACTTAAGAACTGCGTTTATTATTTTTGGTAACTATTGCCGTTGCCAAGCGGAGTTTTATGTCAACACAAAATAAAATCGTCGGTGATGGTGGATTTTATAATATTTCAGTTTAAACTACCTCTCTGAAGATGGCTCATGTGAGCCGAAAGCTTAGAAGAAAACCAATAAATAATTATCCAAATGTTGGAGAATTTTTGTCTTTATTTTCAACTGAAATTAAAGCAAAAATACGACGTTTAGAACGGCTCATGATTAAACATAATAGACATTCATTGTCTCTTATATTTAATAGAATATGTCTAGAAAATTACTTGCTGCCTCGATATACTAAATATATATATATATATGTGTGTGTGTGTGTGTGTGTGTGTGTGTGTGTGTGTGTATTATATGCTTATAATTTGAGCTTTGAGTTAAAAATTGATGCAGGGGTTGGAAATGGCTCAATTTAAAATGTTTACTCGCTTTCTCTTTCATCAATATGTTTTAATTATATTCAGCCAAGCACCTGATTTAAAGTGCCGAACTTTTGTTCCTTAGTCTTTTACTATTGAACCATTCTCATAAATACAATCATTTGAATGAAATGGACTTTTATATCTCAGAAAGCCTTCAGTTTGGCATCCTCTACTTTATGTGTTGAGTTGAAATAGGTTTTCTTTTTCTTACTTGGTACTTATGTTGCTTTGCTATTGTCATTTTTATTAGTACTGGTCTGACAGACTGATTTGAAATGAATTTCTCTATTCTGAAGGGATTTAGGGTTAATGAGCCTCGTCTAACCAAGTGCTTGGATGGAGCCTCGGCCTTTATGGCTTGCAGCCATTGATCTATCACTGAATCTTGCCCACTTGTCTAGTTGTTAGTAAGCTGCTGATATATATCTTACATGGTGAAGTTTAAAGATAGGCTTATAGTAATCCTTAGATATTGGAAAGTGACATTCTCTTCTGATGTTGCCAACAGAAAGGGATTTGTTCAGTGAATAGTAAGTATTGTTGAGGATTCTTAGCTTTGCTGCCTTAAGCAACAATCAATGGTAACTTTATCCTCACAATACCTACACAATTAGCTCGAAAAAGGTGCTTGTCTCTTATACAGAACTAAATTTATAAAGTAACTATTTGTCTGGTCATTTATTCTATTTTTTTATGGGTGGTAGCACTTGTTAGTGTTCCCAGCTATAGAAAAATAGTGAAACTTCAAGCAAAAGCAAAACATTAAGAAAGTATACAAACACATTCTTATAGTAAAATACTAGTAATATATTTTTTATGTTTATATTTATGAGATGAGGTATTGTAATGATTTATGCTGTTTACATTGTTTAGACTGTTGTCCTCATCTTTGTTGCCATATTAATGTTTCAGCCATTGTATGCTTTGGTCTTCTTCAGGTGATTGGAATTTCAAATTGAACCCTTTATTTTACCTACTGGGGGTAGATTATTCTAGTTTAACATGCCATGCTTCTTCTGAATATCTGAGTATCAGTTATTTTCCTTTAACTCAACTCTTCAAGTTATTGTTCATCGTTGCTGTAGTCAGTTATTGAACTCACAATTCTTGGGGTCAAGTCACTGGATTACTTCAACCAACACTTTAATTCACTGGGCTTTAATACTTGATACTGAGATATTCATAAGAGACATGGAAGATGGAACTAGAACATTTTACCCTTGTTAACAAAAGAAAGGGTTTGATTCAAAGAAGGCTTGTGCGTACAATGACCAAAATGTCTTAAGTATGGTAACAAAGAGGAAGATAACAGTCCAAAAAATGTAAATACTGTAAATAATACATTTTTATATAAAAAATAACAAGTTCTACATATTTATAGCAAAATGACCAGCAATATATTTTGCCTGTAGTTAAAGGCATATCAGTTCAATTCAAAATCTTTTTAGTTGAAGCAATACAAAAGTGTTCAAAATATTTAGATTTTGGCATTAAAGAGGTTGATATGCTTCTAAACAAATTCAACCAACCAATTTGTTAGAATTACTCTTTAGATTTATATATTTTCTCTATCTACATCTAAGCCCTAAATGTGAAAATGAAATATTAAAAATATGAGATATTAAATGGGATCTCTACCCACCTCAAATATGGCGTAAATATTTCCCCCATATCTTGTGTGCAAATTTGAAGTAAATGTAATAGGGTTACCAATTATAATAGAATTTGGTTGAAAATGTTAACAAAATTAACATAAATGAATTCAACACACATGGATTGTGTAGTGTGTGTATGTGTGAGTAGTAGTAGTAGTAGTAGTAGTAACTGTTTCACATTCTTCACTGCCACATCTTTCTCATAGTTGGCTCACTCAAATTTATTCCTTGCCATTCATAATCCTTGTTTTTTTCCTAAAAAAAAAAATCTGCCGGACAACTCTAAACTTAAAACTGTTAGCGGCCCTGAGACCAAATCATGAGTTACTCTTTGGCAACATAGTATCCAAAAACCTCCCGATGTCTAAGGTACAATAACCTGACACATCCTATACCTCTTCAGGCTGGTTTTGAATTCAGTTTTCCCCTTTTTTTTAGTCTAGTCTAGGAAGAAAATCTAGTCATATCTGCTATTTTTGAAAACATTATTTTAAAACAATTGAAATGATTCTGACATTAACTTTTATTTTAAGTTTTACAATTATAACAATGATCTAAATTTTACTAATTCTTGAAAATGACTATATTTGACGGCATATAAGACACATTACTGTATAAGACACACCCTGATTTCAACAGGGCAAATCAAGAAAAAGTTAGTTATAAATAAAATTAGTAAAATTGTTAGTAAATGGTACAGCCTAAGCTATACTTATGAGGTATGATTTTGGTTAAACAAGCTATGATTACAATTAAACAAAAAATAACAGGAAAGAGAACACAATCCTATAAAAACTTTATTATATCAAAAGGTAAAAAAACAAAATAAAAATCAAGCATATGGCATATTAGATGCAGGGGAATTTCAAAAGATATTTTTAGTAAAAAATGTGCTCCTTATATGCTGTTAAATATGGTTGTTGTAAAGATCATCTGACAAAAATTTACAAAAATACTTAATTTCTGCAATTTTTTTTTTTTTTATCATTTCACCCCAATCAAGGCAGTACTGCTACTGGTGTGCAGGGGGCTACATAAGAAGAGATTGAAAGTTTACATAGGAGGAAAGCAAAAAGAAAGAGGAATCGAAAAGGAACCGGTTACAGGATGTGTCAGAGAATGGGCAAAAGAAGGATGGGAATACTGGTGTGAAGAGAGTTGCATTAGATTAGAGTGAAAAAGGGAGAAGAATAAGATTCAGTGGGTGTTGGGGAAAGAATAAGAGAAGTATAGGAGTCGAGGGGATAAGAGATGGTGATTGACATTGCATTTAAACTCCTGGAGATTGTAGCTATCAGGAAAGCAAAAGAGTTCCACAGGCAGGAAGTGCAAGAAAAGAAGTTGATGGAGTAGAAGTGGTGGCCACATTTGGTTGTTTTGATTGTAAAAGGGCAGTACCTTGCTGCCAGTCTGGTTACTCAAGTAAATTCTTGTAGAGGGGGCACCAGAGAGCTAAGCTCATTAGGGAAGAAGCCATGAAAATATTTGTAGAAGAGACAGAGGGAAGCCACATCTCATTGGTGAGAAAATGGCTGGAGTTGAGCAGCCAGATCAAGATTGATTATATTGCAGATTCTCTTCTGGATCTTGTTGAGAACCCTGAGATGAATAGCAGAGGCACCTTACCAGACATGTCAATAATATTCAATGCATGGATGGATGGTTGATTTGTATATGTGCAAGATGGACTCAGGCAAGAAAAACTTCCTGGCTTGACACAGTGACCCAATCTTCCTAGCAGTAGATTTAGCTATTGATTCAATGTAGTTGTATCACTTGAGGTTGGCTGAGAGAGTGAGGCATAGGAGGTGCAGTGTATTACTTTCGAGGAGACTAGCTAGATCCATATTAATGGAGGCAGGAGGGTCTGTCTATGGTGGTTGATGGATAGCAGCCTTGTTTTGAAAGCATTAAAGTTTATGAGCCATTTCTTACCCCAGTCCACCACAGATTGGAGGTCCTTCTCAAGATCAGCAGTGAGGTTTTCTTTGTCTGCCTTGGTAGATTTTTGACTGAGATGGAAGTAAATAGTGGTGTCATCAGCATAAATGCCTACATGGGATTTAATCACATCAGGGAGATCATTGATGAAGATCAGAAAGAGCATTGGGTCTAGGATGGAGTCCTGGGGGACAAACACATACATGTGATAGGATCTAGAAGCATGCTTGTTCAAGATGACCTCCATTATGTGGTTTGATAGGACTGATTAGATCAAACCAGGCAAATGTCCAGTGATACCATAGCCCTGTATCTTGTGCAGAAGGCTGGCATGCCAGACCCTATCAAATGCTTTGAATATATATATCCAGTGCAACAGTTTGAGCTTTGCCGTTCTTGTCAAGGGCCTGGTATATGTACTCGGTGATGGTCATTAGCAAATCAGAAGTAGACCTGGCAAAGTGGAAGCCATATTGTCTGTCCAAGAATAGTTATGGGCGGTGAGATGTTGAATTATATCAGTATTGATGATAGCCTCAAACATTGGTAGGAGGCTGATAGGGCAATAATTAGAGAGATCTGAGGGTTCTCTAAGTTTTTAAATACAGGAACCACAGAAAGGGACTTCTAGCAGGCAAGAAAACAGGAAGCAGTGAGGCAGTACTTATAGAATTTAGAAAGGACAGAGGAGAGTTCAGGGGGCACATTTCTTCAAGATAATGACTGACTTCAAAATTTTACTATTTCAAGAATAAATCTGAATATAATTGATATTTTTCATTTTATACACTGAATGAAAAATATATGTATACCAAAAAAATTAAAATTTATCTTCACTAAGAAAAAAGTATGTGTGGATACATTATCAGAATGGAAAGCATTGCTGATAAGCTAAGTACAAATTTTGGCCACGTCTGTTGTATTTATTTTCACACTAATGCTCTTGGGTGAGGTATCTCTTCTCTCTTTACCTATGGGTTAAATATCTAAGTAGACTGAGTTCTGTTACCTAATGGGGGCAACCAATCCAAGAGAAGAACAACTAAATACAAAACTGTAGAGAAAGCAATAGGAAACTGTTCCACAGTCTTTCCAAATAAATCCTAGCCATTCCCAGAAATTAAAGAAAAAAGAATCTCTAAAGAGCCATAATTGCCTACATCCTGAAGGAACATAGCATTTATTTCAAGAAGAGGTTAAAAACAGCCAGATCATACCAAGTAGCCTTGCTGATAAAATATATTTTCTATAAAATCTCTCTCCTGTTTATGTCTTTCCCTTCATCTTATAAATTTTCTGTATCATTCTGTAAATGAAATTTTATTTAATATGAATGTAATTATAGATTGTTTTTCTGATTCCACTTGTTTTGGTATGTTTTCTTCAGATTCCAAGCCTGCTCAGTTAATAGAAAAGAAATATCAATAGACTGTATATAAAGTTATGAATACTTAGCATGCATATTATCTGTCTCAGTTATAACAAAGAGGAAATGTTGTCAACTGCTTATGCAGATAAGCACTTGTAAAATCAGTGAACCCAAATAAATAGCAATGTCTACTTCATTCTGACAGTATCACTCTTTAAGTTTTGCTTGTAATTATCTGCATAAACAATTTCTACAGTTGTCTTGTTTTGTGTCTTGCTATGATTTTATCAAGCAATTTCTACATCATTATTTTCTTTATGTCTGCCAAAATATTTTCTGAAAAATGTATTTTGTTTCATTAAAAGTCATCAAAGAATATAGTTCACATAAAAAGAAAAATCATTATATTGTCAATTTAAATTTAATCTTTTATTCTTTAATTCAATTTTGTTCAAAACCGTTTTTGGTGTTTACTGTTACAATGACTAAAGAATGACTACGACTGAAAGGTTTGTGAAAGTCATTGAACTGTGCATTTATATGATGTGAGAACAAAAGCTTAAGTTCACAAAACTGACAAGAGACGTCTAATCAGAGACTAATTTGCTGCTTGGTTTAAAAATAGGGAAATATTTGGCAGCCTCAGTAAACACCAATAACCTGAGAGAAAGGATTGAGAAAAATGACTAAGTTAGTGACCACATCAAACAGAGGTTACAGGTTGTGTCAAACTTGACTCAGAAAGAAACCCTTGTAGTCAGATAGAAAAGATGATAGATGTTGCTACACAGTGGAAATACGGACATTTAAAAGCAAGGAAGTGGATGATCTGAGAGGAAAATCTTTTATTAAGTGTTTGTAAATTGGACTCGTGTTTCATTGAAGATTACACTGAACAAATGGATGGCTTCCAGAAATGCATAAAGCTATGACTAGTTTTATTTAGCAACTTGGGGAAAATGTCATTAGAAACAAAGAAAAGACTGCTGTAAAGGGTACAATATCAGTCCTTCTATAGGTTAGTGAATTCTAGATAATTTCTTCACAGATAAAAAGGAGACTTGAGGCAACAGATGCGGTTCTACAAAAGGATTTTGAGATTAGCATGGATAGATTATAGGAACAATGAGGAAGTTTCAAGAAAAATGGCAACAAAACAGACATCTAGTTAGAATCAGAAAATTAAAGTTAAAATTTCTAGAACACATAATGCGTAAAGAAGGCTTGGAGAATTTGATACTTGCAGGATATACTGAAGTCAAAAGGGACAGTAGGAAACAGTGACCTACCTAACAGGCTTGTGTAAAAGGATAGCAAAATAAGGGCTAGAGTAGATAGTAAGGAAACTAACTTATAGTTACAAATGATAGAAAGTTGTAACAAGTCATGATTGCTTACATCTTGAAAGGATATGGTACATAGAGAAAGATATTATTTACATTGTTCAGACTGTTGTCCTCATCTTTATTGCTATATTCATAATATTTTGACCGTTGTATGCTCCAGCCTTCTTCAGATGATTGAAACTTATAACTGAGCCCTTTATTTCAATCACTAGGGTATATGTGTTCTTGACCCATGAGCCATGCCACTTTCGGATGTCGTACTTATCTCTCTTTAACTCAACTCTTTAAATTATTTGATCATCACTGCTGTAGCCAAGTATTGAACTCACAACTTTATGGGTCAAGTTGCTGGATCTAACCAATGATTTTATTTACTGGGCCATGTGTTCTCAGAAGTATAGACAAATATAGAGAAAGATGTTTACTTAATTTCAATATACATATTTAAATGTATATATTTAAACATATCTTCCTTTAAAAGATTTTTTTGTCTACATTATTATTAGATTTATTGTATGCATGATTATATTTTTCTACATCATCAGTGAATTCACTACATAATGTTAATAAAACTTGTTTAAAATATACTGTAGCTGAATATGCTGCAAAAATTTCCTTATCAAAAGTTTAATACCTAGTTTGTGCTTGAGTTAATTTTAGAAAGAAGCCTATTGGAATTGGTGCTCTTTCTACTATTTGATGTCAGGCTACTCCAATTGCATAATTACTGCTATCCAACTGATATTTAATACAGTCAGATCATTGGTGAGCTAAAGATGGAAATTTGCTGATTCTGCTTTTAATATTGTTAAATAATTGCAGTTCCAAGTCATTTAATGTAAATGTAGTATTACTGCATATAAATATTTTTTTTTGTTAATGATAGAAAATTTTGGGATTAACTTTGTGCAAAATTGTCTGCAAAGTTTGGCATTAATTTTCTATAAAATTTACCATGCCTAAGAAACAATGAAGAATGTTACTGTCCTGAGAAGAGGCAAAATTAAGCAATGCACTAACATCATTTGGTGTAGGTCTAGTACCTTCTGAACTAATTTTATAATCAAATGCTGACTTTGTTATTGAAATGTTTTAGATTATTATCATGTAGGATTTTTATAATAGTTTCAATGTCTTTTATATATGCTGAAGAATCATCACTGAAAATAAGAATATTGTCAATGTCTGTAAATACAGAGTCAACATGTTGAAAAGTCTTTGAAAAGTGGATGCTGCATTCTTTAGTCCAAATAGAATCTATTTATATTCATGCAATCTGAGAGAAGAAATAAGTGCTCTTTTTATATGATCTGGGTGGATTTTGATTTGATTTTGTTAAATCTTTTGTTAGCTAGTTTATCAGCAACTGAATTAATATTCAGGA
Source organism: Ascarosepion bandense (assembly GCA_037127315.1). NCBI lineage: Eukaryota > Metazoa > Mollusca > Cephalopoda > Sepiida > Sepiidae > Ascarosepion > Ascarosepion bandense. The sequence continues at coordinate 1,352,255 of JBBBDQ010001908.1, read as the reverse complement.
TGGATCACTTTTGTAATAGTGTTTAATGTGCAGCAATCACCACAGCATCTGAAATTACCATCTGGCTTTTTTATAACAATGAAGAGGGTGAGCCCATTCACTATCGGAAGGTGTATTGGCACTATTGTTTTCTAATTTCAAAAAATCTCTCTTTACTGCCTGGGTTTTCTCTTCTGATCTTGTCTTGACTGTCTATATCAATTCTATGGTATACTTCTAAATATGTGTTTGTTGGGTTGGTATGTTGGGATATATTTTTATAAAGTCTTTAATAAAATCAGGTATATTATTATTCATAACTAAGTTAATAGAGTTGAATGTTTGTACTTTCTTTGATATTGTGAGATTGATGATCATTCTCTGTTGGCAAGCTATCAATAAACCAAAATTGTTTAGGAAATCAATTCCTAGTGGGAGGTACTGAATGTTTGGTACAATGGATGAATGCAGACAGAAAAGGTCATTGAAGGGTTAGTAGGTTTACCTTGGCTTTAATTTGCTTGTAGCAGCATATGTCTGAGCCTGTAGCCAAGTAATTTGTCTGCTAATTGTCCCAGACTGGTTAAGTTTTAATCTTTTTGTGTTGCTAATACTGGGGTGATGAAAGATGGTAATACTTGTAAAAATGTGTGTAAAACTATGTTGTTGCCTATCTTCAATCTTTTGGTAATCAACCACATTTCCTGAGGCTAAATTGATGGTTAAGCTGCAATAATGGAGGTGGACATTAACTTATCTAGCAGTTCTAGCTTGGTTGTGTATGTGTTTTTCAATTAAAATCATTTTTAATTCATCATAATTGTAAGTATACAAAATGTTGCTAGGTATTTTCACCACTATTTCCATTGTAAAATTTGGTGATTTGTGAAGTTATGTTGTTTTCCAGTTAGAATTAAGAACCAAATGGTAATATTAGTTTGCATAAATTCAGGTATCTTGATTGTTATTTGTTGGATAGTTGGCTTGTGGTGCTCTTACTCAATTTTATTTTTTTGTATATGTGTGTAATATATATATATATATATATATATATATATATATATATATATATGTTGTAAAAAAGTTATGGAACATGTAAGTTTTGAACCCACTGTTCATGCATTTTCTTTTATAAACATAGAGCTTTATATTGTAATGTTTGTTACAATGGTTTATAAAACCAATGTCTATCAATGCAATATAACATCAATAGAAAACCCCACTATAAATAAAGCGTATATTGGATCTACAAAGAACACCTTTAAGCAGCGCTGGTACATGCACTTAACTTCATTAAAAAACAACTTATATCAAAACCAAACATCTCTTTCTACATATTTTTGGAAATTAAAGGATACAAAACAGAAACCCAAAGTAAAATGGAAAATCCTGGAAAAACCTAGAACCTGCAACTCACTTAATGACATCTACCCTTTATGCTTAAGTGAAAAACTACACATTCTAAAGTACCCCAACAACGGCAAATTATTGAACCATAGAGACGAATTAGCAGTGGTATATAAACATCGAAATATTTTTCATTAAAATTTAATTAACCAAAAATACCTCATTCACATAAAATGATCCCCTCCAAAACGGTAATAAATACCCATGTTTAAACATGTTTAAACCTCAAAATAAAAAAAACAAACAACGTATAAATAAAAGAAAATAAACTCAAACATTAATAGCAACTTTATTCCATCCACTCATAGATAGTAGTAAAATAAAAAGTATCTACCCTTCCATTAAAAAACCTTACATTCCAATATAAAAATTACCCAGACAAAACTAAAAAGTGACCTGTCCAAAACTAAGCTACCCTGCACCCCTCTCCTAAACCAAGGCTGTATCACTATGCCTACAAACTACCAGCTAAATCATACTACAATTGCACCACATTTACTTACATATCATATTACCAAAAATAAATTGTTTTCACCATTTAATTTTCATTTAACCTCATCACCAGCATGCACAAAGTTTTGTGTAGTTATACTATGATTTTATAAACCATTGTAACAAATATTACAATATATATATATATATATATATATATATATATATATATATATATATATATATACATTAGTGGCCATAATATAAGCAATGGAAACAACAAAGACATAAATATGTGTATTACTTAAAAAGTAATGCATGATTAGCAATGAAATTTTTACTGAATAAAGATTAGGGTATAATGCGTAAATATTATACAAAGTTACAAAAATTTACATAATAGTCTTTTTTTAAATAAAGATTAAATGGAACAAAGG
>JBBBDQ010001908.1:1295000-1345000 GCA_037127315.1 Ascarosepion bandense | reverse complement strand
CAAATCTTTTACACAAAACTACTGTCCTTAACTCCTACTTCTTACTCCTACTCCTACCAAAAGAAACGGTTCCTTATTTTGCTGCCCAATTTTGGATTCTTGGCATCAGTGTGTCTACCCTTTTCTATTTTTAGAACATTCGTCATTTTATAAACCATAACAAACATTTTGGATTTAAAAACGTTTGCTTATAAAAACAACATAAAAAAAAGAACACTATACAAAATGTGTAAGTAGTAAGAAACTTGTAGAAACACTGAGAATTATTTTTCATCAATGGATCTGTGGTTAATCCAAGTAAAACATGTGAATTTTATATTTTGATCATATATAAATATCAATTCACTAGACTTCTATATAAACAAAGTATATTTTTTTATAAATTTCATATATATATATATATATATATATATTTTACATAAATATGTATAGTTGATTTGGATATTATTGTATTAATAATATATTATATTTTGACCCTGTTAACTTTGGCATTGAATTCTTGGTTTATTTAATTTGAAGCTTTATTTAAATGAAGCTTATTTAAATGAAGCTTATTTAAATGAAGCTTTATTTAAAGCTTCATTTTATTTTAAGCTTAATTTAAGCATTGTGTATATAACAGCGTGAGAAAGAAATATGAAGAACAAATTGGAAAAGGGTACTCAAAATGGGATTCACTAAAAGAAGCGATGGTGACCTCAGCGAACAACATAGCCCAAAAGGAAATCAGACGCAGAAGAAAAACAAGTGGATGACCGAAGAGATCCTCCACATGATGCAAAGGAGACAAAAAATAATGCCAAGGCACGGAGCAGAGTACAAAAACTTTACAGGGAGATAAGGAACAAATGCAGACAAGCCAAAGAGGAATGGCTCAACAACAAATGTGCAGAAGTAGAGAGACTGAGCAGTAACAACAAAGCAGAAATGCATAAAGAGATAAGAGAACTGACAGGACAAAAAACCTGCTCCTCAACAGGATGCATAAAATCCAAGGAAGGAACAATCATATTAGAGAAAGAGGAAATACTCCAGTGATGGGAAGAATATATAAAGGATCTCTTTTACGACAAGAGAGAACAACCGAGAATACACAAGGAGATGGATGGACCGGAAATACTGAAATCCGAAATGGAAGCTGCAGTGGGCAAAATGAACAGAAACAAAGTACCTGGTCCAGATAGCATAGTGATAGAGCTGCTGACAGCCTTAGAAGAATGTGGCATAGAAAAAATTACCGACATAATAAACAAAATTTATAGCAGTGGAATAATACCATACGACCTATGCAAGTCGATATTTATAGCGCTGCCAAAGAAACCTGGTGCAAATGAGTGCGAACTACACAGAACTATCAGCTTAATGAGTCATATTACAAAACTGATTGTCAGAATCCTGATGAATAGAGCGAGAAGCAGAATCAGGCCAGAGATAGGGCAGGAACAGTGCGGGTTCGTCAAAGACACTGGAACAAGAAACGCCATATTCATGATTAGGATGCTCTCTGAAAGGGCATTACAAATGAAGAAAGACTTGTACCTATACTTCATTGACTACGCGAAAGCATTCGACAAAATACGACACAAAGAATTGATGGAGATGCTAGGCAGCCTCGACATTTTCGGCAAAGACATAAGAATAATCAAGAATCTCTACTGGCAGCAAATGGCCTGCATACGGACAGGTAACGACCTCAGTAGATACACAAAGATAGAAAAAGGCATCAGACAAGGATGTGTCTTTTCACCGGATTTGTTCAACCTATACAGAGAGAATATTTTGAGGACCCTAGATGACACGCCAGGGTTTGTTATTGGAGGCCACAACCTGAACAACATAAGGTAGGCAGACGATACAGTGCTGATTGTGAACACGGAAAGGAAACTACAAGACTTCATACAGAAAGTAGCAGTGGAGAGTGACAAGAAGGGACTACAAATAAACTTTAAGAAAACTGAGTGCATGGTCATCAGCAAAAGATACAACCCAAAATGCCAAATACAGGTGGGGGATAACAGAATCAAGCAAGTACAAAAATTTAAGTACCTAGGAAGTGTTCTAACAGAAGATGGAAGGTGCGACACGGAGATCCGAAGGCGAATTGGCATGGCAAAGGACACATTCCAGAAGATGAGCAAAATACTAACACACAGGAAAATCTCAATAGAAACGAAGAAAAGAGTGCTAGACTACTACGTGATGTCAGTTCTTCAATACAGCAGTTAATGCTGGACAATATCATCGAAAATGAGGACAAAACTGGAGGCGGCCGAAATGTGGTTCTACAGAAGGATGCTACGGATATCATAGCAAGCAACGAGGAGGTGTTGGAAAGAATGGCAACAAAAAGGAAATTGATGCTGAGCATCAGGAAGAGACAACTGAAGTTCCTGAAACATGCAATGAGGAAAGAGAGCCTGGAGAACCTGATACTGACTGGTCAGATAGAAGAAAGGAGAGACAGAGGAAGGCAGCGGAAAACATATTTGCAGGGTCTGATCAGGTGGATAACGGAACGGGGGTTGCCAGGAGCAACAGGCTCAAACATACTAAAAGCCACAAGGGATAGGGAGACGTGGAGAACCATGATCGCCTACGTCCTGAAGGGACAGGGCACATAGAAGAAGAAGAAGAAGAAGTATATAACACACTAAAACCCACCTTCCTCCACTGGGTGCCTATAGCTTAGAGGTTAGAATCACCAGTTGATGTCAATTCAGTAGGGTTTCAATCCTGGCTAGAAGTAATCGGATGCCTAACTGTAATGATGATCTGTCATACAGCAAAACAGAACTGTCTGTGGATAACTATATATATATATATATATATATATATATGGGATGTAGCAAGAAGCAGTGTCATAGTTATAATTCTCATCCATTCTGATTAATAAATAGCTTTCTCTGATGTTGAACATCTTAAGAAGCTAATTCTTAATTTGAACATACATACTTACCAGCAATGAAGTCATTTGATTTCATCTTAGTGAAATGCTTTAAGAGTTGTATGTTCATGTAAAGAGTATTTTAATATTCTTAATCAAACTTGATTATTTGGCGCACATAAAATATTTTAATAATAACTATCCATTAGAATGTTGGCAAGAATACATCAAACAATTTTCTGAACAATTGCAAAGAGGGCAAAAAGATTAGAATTTCATTCAATGTGTCATTACAAATGAAAATGGTGCTTGATACAGTAGACCTGACATAGGAGACATATAGATGTGAGTGGCATGTCTTTGACGGGTTAGAACATAAGTCTTTTGATCATGTCACCTGGCTCTGAATCTCATTGTTGTCAATTTATCAAGGACTGATTTCTTGATAATGTCAACATGAAGAAATGATCCTAGCATTTGGCACCATTGAGAATTGACTGAAAAACTATATCATAAGTTGACCTAAGTCTGATGAATAAAACTGGGTGAATGATACTGAAGCTATCAATGGTTGTGCTAGTCTGAAGTCACAAGTCATCATCACCAAAGAGTTTCAGCATACTGTCTTTGTTCAACTGTTGATTATACCAGATTATGTTCTCCCTTATTTGTCTATATTTCTGAGATGAGGTATTTTGATTATTTACATTGTTCAAACTGTTAACCTCATCTTTAATGCCATATTCATGACTTTCTGACATTCTTCAGGTGATTTGAATTTTGAATCACTGGGGTGGATGGTTCTCATTCCATGAGTCATGCCAATTTAACTTCTTTCACCACTGCTGTAGCCAGGTATTGAAATCACAACTCTTTGGAGTTCCTGGATCTAACCAAAGCTTTTACCTACTGGGCCATGTCAGGAATATGGCAATGAAGATGAGGGCAATAGTTTGAATAATGTAAATATGTTCTCCCTCTTTGAAACCGTTACTAAGATGCACTCATTATAGTTGCAATGTAAAGCAGAGGTTGACTGTGGGTGTTGAAGGGCCCTAAATGTGCCTTGGCATTGAAGGGCCCTAAATGTGTCTGGGCATTAGCTAGCTATACTCAGAAACAAGAAAAGTTTTTACTTCAGAGTTTTCTGTAAATGAACCTGAGTAAGTAGTTATTAGCTTCTGTAAATATAGACATTATATATATATATGTGTGTGTGTGTGTTTTTCTTTTTCTTTTCTCTTAGCCTATTTTACCAATAGATTTGACAAGATTACATGGTGCATTTTAATTGACACTGTCAGAAAGCATTTACAGCCAAAAAGCACTTGTAACTGTTACAACATGAATGCTTCTGCATATATTAGATTATTTGCATACAGAAGTTTTCCTTTTTCTTTTTACAGTATTAAAAAAAAGGAGAAATTATGGTGAATAATCATTTTTACAGTTCTTGGACACAAAATTTTGCTTCACTTTGTCTTCAGAGCTAATTATTTGTTACTTGCTGACTGAATATATCTTTCATCTATTAACATTTTTTTTCTAATATTTTCTCATGACTACTAGGTAAATTATGTCTGCCATATGAATAAAATAAAAAAACACTATGCCAATAAAAAGTTCTTTTATGATATGTTATCTGCACATCTGACCAGTCTGCTGGAAGCTTTATTTAATGATCACATGTCAGGAAAGACAGTTCTAATAAAAGTAAAGATCAACAAAGAATATGTTAAGAGAAAGATGTTATAATCAAAGAAATTATACTGAGTATTTTTGTACCAATGACCCAAAAATACTTATAATTGACATTTATACTTATTTATCAGAAAAATAAAAATCATTTGATATTTTTTTTAAATTCAGACAAAAAATAAATCCATACATTTTTTTCTTGTTCAATACATAAAAAAAATACATTTTTAGTACTCCAACATGGTGTAATGGTTAGCAAACTTGTGTTGCTAGATCAATTAGAGGCTGACTATTGTGTTCAATCCTCACTGGGTACTCCATACGTTTGGCTTTGTGCTTAGTAAATTGCTATAGTAAAAAGACATTTGTCTGTGTGTATATTTGTCCAGTTCAAACTACAAAACTACAATATTTAGACTTATAAAACCATATATCTTCTAACTGAGCATTTGCCAAAGAATATTTTGGTAAACAATTCATTTCCATGCTCTTTATATAAGCAAAGGCTTTTGAATTAAAAAATGTGCAATATTTATCATTAGAAAACAGCAATAAAAATGGTTATATTTTAGCATTTTCAATTTCTGACATCATTTAATTATTTTTTTTATAATTAGTGGCAGAGATAATGAATTAGTGAATTGTAGAATATGCCTTATGTTAAATTAATCCCTCTTGGAAAAATGGCAGTATTTTTGTAAAAGTACACAGATGGCACTGTTAAGTTATTTGCATGGAAATAGTTATTATTACTGGTAAATCATTGATCTATCCTCTCTCTCTCTCTCTATCTCTCTCTCTCTCTCTCACACACACACACACACACACACACACATATATATATATATATATCTCCCACTCAGAGAGAAGAGGGAATACCATCTTGGAATGAACAGAGAGTAAAAGGTACATCCTGCAGAAGTTTAACATGTCTTACATTTTGCTTAATAAATTACAATGTTTGAAAATTAAATTATTAATGAATTATTTTATTTATTGCAAATGGATAAAGCCAAAAAATGCTCACCTTCAAAAATCTTTAAACATGTTTCTGTTTATTTATGTATATAAAGCCTCCATCTGCCCATAAAATGGGTAGGGCAAGTAATTTACAGTCCTTTTCAGATAGATTGGAACCAACCAACTATTCTTGTCTTTTCTTGTTAATAATTATTGTAAACTTTGTCCATTCTGTTTGTTGGACAGTTCTGTTACTTATTTTGTATTTGACCAAAGCAACTCGCTCCACAGTTTCATTCAATCACAAATTTGTCCAGATGATCAGTATTTTTTTGGTGGGGGGAATACCCATGGATGATTGCCATGTTTTAAGTTGCAAATGGAATCCTTATGATTTTTGTCCACACACAGTTATCTCCCCATTTGTTACCCGGAAAGGAAAGAAATTTGATGAAATTGATACAGCCACCCATCAGCTTCAAACATTATGTAAGATTTAATGACTATTTGATGTTAAGCACTTCTGTGATCCAGAAATGCTGCAAATAAAGTATTGGACAATCTCACTAATTATTTAATAACTTGTGGTAATGGATATACATCTAATAAGGTAAATCTGTTAATGGTTTGAGAGTAGTCTATAACTACTTTTTTTTCATCACTTTCAGATGATGTTACTGCACCTTCCATGGAAATTTACTCTGTGCAATTATCTCTTCTCTTTCTGTTCTTCTTTTTCGTTATTTCTCATTTTATAAATTGCTTATCATCAGGGGAATGTCTTCTTAATTTAATAGCCACTGGTTTGCAATCAGCCATTAAATTATTAAAAACAGATGGGTATTGGATGTTAATGGAAGGCAAGCCATAAACGCTTTAAGCCTGTTTAGGACCCCCAAAGGGAATTTTCATACTGGAACGTTTAAGAAAATTGTACCCAAATGACATCACAGCATAGGTTTTCCATTATTAGATTTTATTATGTATAGTTGTTTCTGTACAAATTTACTGAAGCTGTTTCCAACAATCATAGCTATTCAGCTGTAACAAGAGGTAATTCTCCATTTGTTAGATTTCAAAATCAATATAATTCTTAGAACTCCCTATATCAACTAAAACATTTATAAGAACTTCATTAATGTTTGCTTTCTGTATAGTTTTAAAGTTTGGAAATGTAGTTGATACAGTGTCTACTGTTAGGGATGCTATCAGAGAAGTAATCAGATGCTTTTTTAAAATGGTAATCTTAGTGGATCAGCAGATTTTTAGCAAAATATTCCAATTTCTCATATTTACGCCACTTTGTATTTTGATCAGAATGTGGCTTGAGAATGGAGACTTTTACCCCCAAATAACATCAGGTATAAAACTGAAGAAAAAATGACAGGCTGTTCATGGGAATCTGAAAATGAAACTTGTGCATGAAGAAATTTGTTTTTCTTTAATTTTTTTTGTTCTTCAGATTTGTTGCCAAGTATAAGTACAAAAACAGAATCAAAGAAATTAAGATTGTAAAATTGAAGGTTCTGAGGAGTGTAAAACTATCTCTTAATTACTGCTGTTCCCTAGTCCTCCCAGACCAGATGTGGGTCTCAGCTATGCACAAATATTGAGCCCCACCAAAAACAAAAACACTATGAAAGTATAAAGATACATTTTAATAGTAAAAATACAAGCAATGCACTTTTATAAAAAAGACCAGCAATATGTTTTATTTGTAGTTGAAGGCATGCAATCATGTCCAAAATATATTTATTTGAAGAAAATTATGTTCAAATTATTTAGATTTCAATATTAAATAATTCAAAGTACTTAATATGTTGCTAAAAAATCAACCAATATGAACCCTTTCATAGCATTAATCAATTTCTTAAATCAAAATATAGCTTAAAAAAATGCATAACATTACCTCTAGCAATTATATCCACACAAACTTATATATGCCCCAAAGCTGAGTATCATCTACCATGTATTCAATTGTGAAAGCAGAACAACATATATATTTTTATTTCTTCAAAGTTTAAATTAAATTTTTGCATTAAATGACCTGTAAGGATTTGATTTGTCATTAAACAGATCAAATAACTAATAAACAATTGAGTTAAATTGAATCTAAAAGGAGGAATTATCACTGACCAAACTTCATGATGTATATTTGTTCATAAACTTTCCCCAAAATGCGGATTTCATTTTCAAGGAGAGCCTCCCTTGTATACCATTGATAAAAATATCCAATATGAAGTTGTCTCATATCATCTCAGCAGTCATAGAATAGAAATTGTTGTCTTTAATGTTTTCAGTTCTTTTAAGTAATGCTCTACTCTATCACTATTTTTGTTGTCTTCACATAGTGAGCAGATATCTAGAGAACACTTTTTAGGCTTTATGCAAGAGACCTGAAGTGAATATAAGACTTCTTTGGTGAAGGAACATTCAGCAAAAATTTCATAAACAGAATAAGAAACGGAATTAGTCAATAGGCTGAACATGTTGGGCACTCTGTTCAGATTTTCTATGTACCAGGTACCTTCAGTATGTGGGTAATCATGGCTCTCCGCAACTTCTTGTCCTTTGTATCTCTTAGTAAAGTTTGTCTTTTTGCTATTTCTCTTAATCTCTGCTAACTTTTTGCTAACTAAAAACTTTGGCTTGGATTAGAGTAGCATTTGTTTCATAAGTGGTTAAGTTTATTATTTCTGGAGTTTATAATTTGACAACTACATTAAGAGAGAGTTATTCCTATAAAGTATTTAGCTAGAAAAATAAGTTTCAAGTACATGAAAACTAACAAAATTATTCAGGTATAGGTGAATATTGTATGTTGTGGCAACACAGATCAGACTGAGGTTGATTCCTTATATTTTAAAGATGATTTTTATTCAATAGTGTGTTCACAGCATTCACAATAATAATATAAGTATTTTTTATGTTGATTCCAATCCAAAGGAATGACAGCAAAAATATCCCTCTCCACAAATTTATTGACAAAACATACAGATGCATACTGGGATTCCTTCCAAGCCAATTGTAGTGATTGGGGAAACCTTCTTTTGGGAGTCTGTTCCACAACTTAACAATTTTGAGAAAGAAGCTGAGTGTAATTTGAAGGGAATGACAATTTGTATTGAGAGATAAAGCAAAAAAAACAAAAAAAAACAAAAAACAAAACAAAACAGAGAGAATATGGTAGAAAATATTTGTGCATTTCTTGTTCATTTTTGCATAAGAAACTATTTATATGACATTTAGATAAAAAATACATGGAAAAGATATGAAGATTAGAAGGGATAAGTAAGAGAATATTATATGTCATGTAACTATATATTATATAATATATTATATATGATATTAATTTTTAAAACCTGTGGTCTAGCTTAAGTAATATCAATAAACATATCTATAATATTTTTACTATAAAGTAGGTTTTATGGCACAAAGCTATCCAATCTTTGAATAAGAAGTCAATAAATAAATGAACAATGTAATTAGTTCTATTATTCATTAGACAATAATATTGTATAGAATAGCTGAAATAAAACAGAAGGCTTGATAAATAAAAGCATCAAAAGAGAAATGATTAACTGACAATTTTTTATTTATAAACTGGTAATTATCCATTTTTGTACAACTGAAGTGAAAAAAGAAATATAATTTAGGCAAACCAAAATATTGACCATGATAAATCTATTGACCAATACTGCTTAATATTTTTATGGCAACATGAACTGTTGGATTTTTATGAAGATGGTGATACTAGATGTGATACTCAACATGTTTGCACCAAAAGGTGGTATCATTATTATTTTATAACTTTATTAAGCAACATAACCTTTTGACCATGCCTAATTATATATATATATATATATATATAATTCCAGGCGAAGAGGACTCAAGGTTTTACTATTTTGAGTGCCCCGACATTTATTTTATTATGAACAGTGCTCAATATAATAAATATTATCAAGCTTAATATAATTATATAGTTATGAATTAATTGTATATTGCGACACGGAAATTTCTATGTTTCGAGACAGATTCTCATCATCAGGTAATGTTTGATGTTGGTTGTACAGATGATTTACATTCAAATACAAAAGCCTTTGGTTTGCTGTGTATTTATGTGGGAAGATATAAAATTTACATATGTGTTTCTTTCAACTAATCAGAGCAAAGATTCATTTTGGAATTTGCCCCCAAAGAATACATACTAACTTTTTCTCTTTTTTTTTTCCTTCCCTTATTTTACTTTTCTCCTTTCTTCTTCTCCCTCCTTCACAGTTTATTCAGGCACATGAACTTCATATACATGTTCTGACAGTTTATTTTCTGTTTTAATACTTGTTCTATAATCCTAATAAAAACTTTGTGTTTGTTAAGATTTTTTTAAGTTAAAAAATATCCTTTTTCCATTACTTTCACCAACAGAAACAAAAAAATTAAAATATCAGTATTGACTGATTCTAAGCAATCTTAAGGATTTTATATCTTTAGTTCTGACTTCAGAGGTGAAAATTCCTATTACAATTTTTGTTGTCATGAATTGGTGTTAGACATGTTGTTGGAAATGGCTTATATCATTTTTGAAGTGTCTGTTGGTGTAAAGAGTTATGTTCTAAACTGTTTCTGCTCCCTTGTTTTATTGCACTTGGTGCAAATAATATGAAGGAGATTGTTTGAGTAAGAATGAAAACCTGAAATCTAAAAAAAAAAGAAAGAAAAATGATAGTATTTAAATAATATTTCTACATTGATAGGTGAGAATCTGAATGAGTTGAATTTTTTACATTCACTCACAAGAAAAGATATTAATCCATCTTCTCCCACCAGCTAAAGATTGAATAGCAGGATAAATTGGGTTCTATAGCCTTGGTTGGCAACCAGTTTACCACAGAAGAAAATGGCAGCCTACTGTGGCAAAAATCTAGTTAGTCATGGATTGGAAGAGACATGATCACCAAGTGTTTATCACTTAACTGACTGACTGAGGTAATCTCTATCACTCTCCCAAATCACCATACAATCCAATTGAAGAATAGATATCCACCGCCTCAACACACTAGACATTACGGCTGTGGTTTTCATAGCAAGTAGGTTTTTAATGGAATGGAATTGCTATCCAATGCTAACTGTTTTTCAATTCAGTGTTTTCCTTCTCCTAGACTGGTTGTTAATCAAGGCTGAAGACCCCAGTTTTTCCTACTATTTAACCTATAATTTGAGAGAGAAGACAATAATTCAGGTTTCCCAAGTGTGTTTGTGCAAAAGTGAATGTAACAATTGTAATTTAAATATGGCTCACCAATTTTGTATCTGAGCTGCTAATCATTACACTACCTTCTTTTTATCATGTACTGTGTCACTTCAGAATGTAGGCACCCATGGCTCTCTACATCTTCCTGTCCCTTGTAGCTTTTAATATCTTTTGTCATGTTATTTCTCCCAAAACCTGCTCTGCCATCTATTTGCTTAAGCACATCAAGTATGTCATTTGCTGTTTTTCCTTGTCTCCTTTTTCCTCTATCCACCCTGTGAGTATCAGATTCTCCAAGGCTTCCTTCCTGGTTACATGCCCCAGAAACCTCAGTTGTCTCTTCCTGATGTTAGTATACTTTTTGTTTCCAAACTCATCATTCCTCACATGTTCAGTCCATGGTATCCTCAGCATCCTTCTGTATAACCACATTTCTGTTGAGTTGAGTTTCTCTTTCATCTTTGAGGAGATTGTTCTGCATTCATTGCTATATAAGAGGACAGATATCGCATAACAGTTCAGTACTCTTTTGTTTCCAACAAAATTTTCCTGTCTCAGTACTTTGCTTAACTTTTTTTTTTTGATCATCTCAATATGCCTTCAAATTGCAGTCACATTTTTTAGGTATTTAAATTTCTGTACCAGCTTCATTTTGGTATCCCTGACCTGGAATTGTCATTTCGAGCTCTTCTTTTTGCTGATGACTGTGCAATCAGTTTTTTTGTAGTTTATATTTAGTCCTTTCTTATTGCTCTCCTTCACTACATTCTGTAGGAAGTCTTGTCGTTCCCTCTCTGTGCCTGCTAACAGCACTGTGTAGTCTATTGATGGGCAGTACGAGGGTGGGTGAAAATTTCATAGACTGACTATGAACTTTTCAGACCATTCTTTTATGGCCTTGTGATTCTAATGAGAGAATTTAGAGTTTAGATATCTAGCTAAAACATTTATACTTTAGCGTGAAGAGTAAATGTTGTTTGTTGCATTGATTATTCAGCAAATCAATAAGTAGGTTCATTTTATTTGTTGGTTGGTTGATGAACATTCATAAATTGTGTATTGATGAATATTTAAATGGATTTGTTATAATATAAAGTGAAGTTGTAAAACAGTGAAGTAGATGTGTGAGTGGTGAAATGACATATTGTCAATCTAGTGGAAATTTGAGCTGAAAACTGATTAGCTTGGTTGTAGCTGTCATATTTATATGTTGGTATTGGTTGCAAAAATGGGTTTCCAAAATGGTCTCAGCAATCTTTCCCATTAGTTAGAAAGGGAATAATTGAACTAAAGTGCTTCTAGATACTGTTTCAATCCCATGATGACAATAACAAGTTCCGCCATTTCACTTGTGGTCTTCAAGTGTGCAAATGTTTGTTGAAGAAGGAAATGATTTTGTCTACCAGAATGACTTTCTGATATGAATTTTCTGTAAACCTATTTATGTTTCAGGAAAGACATGTAAAAACTATTTTCTTAATTCTAAATTATAATTTTATTGATAATGTAATATGTATAATAATATAAATAACATTATATTTATAATAATATATGTATAATAATATAAATGATATTATATATTATATGTATATTAATATACATATTATATTTATAACATTATATGTATATTAATATAAAATTTATATTTATAATATTATATGTATAATAATATAAATGATATTATATTTATAATATTAGGTTGTCCCAAAAGTTTGTAAACACTTACGAAATGGGTCTATCTGGTCCAGCACAATCGAGACCAGCAATGGGTTCAGAAAGGGCAAGAGACACCGTCGGTTCCAAAACAAGATCGATTCAACAAGAAAGTCATGTTGTGCGTTTGGTGGAATTTTGAAGGAATCATGCATTTTGAGTTGGTTCCGAATGGTCATGGCATCAGTGCCGAACTGTACTGTCAGCAACTTGAGCGGGTCTACTAAAAGTTGAAGCAAAAGTACCCGGCTATGATCAACCGAAAGTGCGCTTTGATGCAGCAGGACAATGCCAAGCCACACACCGCCAGGAAGATGAAAGACAAGTTTGAAGAGCTGGATGGCATTGAGGTTCTGCCACATCCAGCCTACAGTCCTGACTGTGCTCCATCAGATTAAGGCCTTTTCAGCTCAATGCAGCACTTTCTGAAGGGCTGCCGATTCAACTCGTTTGATTAAGTCGAGAAAGCGTGTCAAGAATTCTTTGATTCAAAGCCAGCTGAATGGTACTTTGACCAGATCTGAAAGCTGGCAGATAAATGGCAGAAAGTCTTGGAAAATGATGGTCTTTATTTTGAGCAATAATTTTTGTTGTTTTTGTGAGTAAAATTTCAATTTTTTGCAAGTGTTTTCTGGTAACCTTAGATTACTTTGTGAGTAAAATTTCAATTTTTTGCAAGTGTTTATGAACTTTTGGGACAACCTAATATATTATTCATAATAATATAAATAGTATATGATGATATGTATAATAAAATAAATATTATTATATTATCAATATTCATAAAATTATATGTATAATAAGTAATATTATATTAATAATATTATATGCATAATAAATAATATCATATGCATAATATTTATATTATATGCATAATAATATAGAGAATATTATATTTGTAATATATGTATTATAATATAAATAATGTTATATTTATAATATTATATGTATAATAATATAAATAATATTTTATTTGTAATATTTATATAATTCTAAATAATTTCTATCACTGATATATTTTGTTAATCTCATTTCTTTTTTTTGCACATATATAATGTGAATTGTTCTGTAATTTTAATATAATTTTTTGACTTACTGGAAACATTGTTGATGGTTTTATTAACAAAATAGAACAGTTAATAAACAATAAAGATTTTATTTTATTTTCATTTGAACACACTGTGTTTAAATATTAAATGAAGACTGTTCATTTATGTCTAGGATAAATATTTAATTCTTGTACTAAATAAATAAACCAAAAGATTTAAAAGTATATATAATGTATAATGTCATATCAAGCAAATCAATGATTTTATAATTAAGTGATGCTGTTAAAATGTTAAAAGATATACTAAATTATGATAAATACTGATAGGTAACCTTGACATATGTGGGAATGATATTAGAATAAACCAGAACCTGTACTTGCAGCAAACTGCTTGCATATGAATAGGAATGAATTCAGTAAATGTACAAAAATGAAAAAGTGTGTAAGACAAGGATGCATCTTTTTGACAGACCTTTTCAGTCTATGCAGTAAGGCGATTCTGAGAGAACTTGAAGTCCTACCAGGATTCATTATTGGCACTGTCATTCTTATCAAAATAAGATATACAGATGATACAGTGTTGATAGCAGACATAGAAAAGAAACTCCAGAAACTTCTACAAAATGTCAAAGCAAAGAAAAGAAATAATACTGCATTTTGGAAGGTAAAACAAGAATGGCCATATTATAGATGAATTTAAAATATTTAAATGAAGAAAATGGCAAATCAAAATTTTATAATAAATTAGATACCTTATTTAAAGGAGCCAGTTTGTATTTTGATTCAATTCATTTTTTTTTAAAGTAATATTGAAAACTTGAAAATATGTTGGTTCACACTTATTTAACCCTCTAGGGCCATTCGTATCATATTTGATACAGTATTTCCCTATAAGGAAACATTTGGTATTTCCCTATAAGGAAACATTTGGTATTCATTGACTGAGCAGTTAGTACGGCTTTCATTTGAAATTTATAAAATATTTCTCTTAAAAAATTTTTAAGGAAAATATTTCTTTCAAGGCTTGTTTTCATACTGTATCAAATATGATACGAATGGCCCTAGAGGGTTAATTGATTTTGACTACCTTGGGACAAAACTGAGAAAGCATAATATTAAATTACTAAAATCTGTATTTTCATATGTAACCTTGAAAAAATGAAAAGTTTGTGAGACTCATAATGAAGGGACAAATTTTCAACAATCGTAAAAATGAAAAATGTATTGCAATTTCACTTTCACTGATAATATAGTTTCAGCAATTTATATTAAGAGCTGAATACACAAACTTCAGTCAAAAAAGAGAAAACTTTGAAAAACCAGAAATACTGGATAAAGTTTGTTTTAGCCATTGGTCAAGCATGCAACCATTTCAGTGCTGCAATAGAAAGGGCTAAAATTCAAGGAGAACAATGATAAACATATTGTTCTTTCTCCTTTTTTTCAGAGCCTGACAGTAAACTTTCCAAGTTTTATGTCTATTACTGTGGACCAGAAAGAGTCAATAAGAAAATATAACAAATATTGTGCTAATCAGTCAAAAATCAAGTGAAGATAATACTTCCTTTTTGGACAAAACTTTGGAATTTAGTTTTAAACATTGGGTCATCAAGAACTGTTTGTAAAAATACACATTTGAGTATTTTCTGCAAATATTGCCAGATAATATTAAGACAAACATCAAAGTGAAAGAAGCTAAAAGTAATTATAAATTTACATATGAAGTATTTCATCACTCGGTCACATTACACTTTGAGTAGACAGTGTTACTAATGTTGTTGAGACAGATATCTTTCTCTTCCTTGGCAAAGCTTCTATGAAGAAAGCAAAATAAAGAATAAATTCTGAGAATGACACTGCATTCATGCTTGGAAAAAAATGAAAAAGTCAGTAGATTTTTCCCAAGAATAACAAAGTAAATCACTTTTTTGGAAGAAATTGCCAGTAATCATACTCAAGAGAAAATAAAGATTGCCACTAAATTCCGTAGACAGTTAAGCCACTCAAATGGAAATAACTATGTGACCTGGCTATATATTCAAGTGTAAGAGATAATTCAAAAAAATAATCTGAGGACATAGCAGCTTTCCGTGAAATATGCATGAGATACAAAAAGGCTGAATCTAGACCTAATTTGTTTCCCTGGATACATACATTAATGAAACGCTGGCTAGGGATATAAAGGTGAGCCTTGGAATCAAAGTAAAAAGGGTCTGTAAACTAAGTTGTGAAATTATTACTGCATTCTTCAGTATTTGACATAAATTGAAACAGCAATATCAGCATTTACCAGCAACAGACACAAATTCTATATTTCCATGATTTAACACAAATCTTGAATATGGTTCCAATGACACTAGCCCAAAGCCCACAGAGTAATGGATTTAGTTAAAGACACAATACTTGGAGAAATTGTAAAGAAAAATCAGAAGATAAATTCTAGCTTCTGCATCGGCAGAGAGCACAAAGAAAACCTTTCATAATGTCAATGGGTATAGCTTCAGCTGATTTTTGGAAGAAACACCAACCTTCCTGCAGTTTTAAATGATTTGCCTCATGCACTAGAGGGCAGAGCAAAATTGTAGCCAATCATCTCAATGCAATGCATTTAGTAAGAATATTCTTCATATGAAAACCTGAAACATGCACCTTGTCATAAGGTAAAACAATCTATCACAACTTTATAATATAGGAGAGATATCATTGCATTTCTCTTGAAGTGAAGTGGTCCTAACATAATAACTGGCAAAAATATAAACAAGTACTCAACTGAGGTACATTTGTAAGAGTGCATTGTTTCTACTTGTTGATGCATTTTGGAAGATATACAATAATTTATGGCATTGATTCTTTATCCATTGAGCACAATGTTTCTTTCATTGCACCAACTAGTATAAATACTAACCAAACGAGTGGGAAAACAGTGAGCTGTGAGACTGAACCAGATGATGACGTGAAACACTTAAAGTTTCTACAAAAGTGGTTGAACTTTCTAAGTGAATAATAATAACTTGTAAACTCTTTAATCCAAAAAATATACTTTTATTTATTATATTTAAAAAACAAAATAATTTAAAAGCTTAAATTTCAGTGTTCTCTCTCTTTCATGTACATATTTAGTCACATAAACTTCAACATTACTTTAGTCCATTGAATTCTTAAAGGATAAATGCATCACATCAAAATTTCTTTTCCTTTTTGTCATTAATTTTCCTAAACATTTTAATAAAAAAGTGGAGAACAAATCTTGTAAGAAGGACAAGCAAAATCACAGAACTGATCAACTGATATGTTTTTAACAGCTTAACCCTTTGATACATACTTTTTAGATTGCAAGAATAATTTTTTTCTGTTTGTATATTCCATTAACAATTTTCTTCTAAATAATGATTTTTCAGATACAAGTCCTATTATTTAACCCATATTTTAAAAGAGAAGAGATAAACTCATACTTTTCCCAAGTGCATTTGTGCAAGAATAAACATAAAAGACTCAATTGGAATTCAAACTCAGCTTTATAAATTTTCATTCCAAGCCACTATTCATTATCCCACTTGCACATCTAAAGTTACAAGAAAAAATTAATTTATTATGAATGTTGATCCTTGTTTGGTTAGATTTTGGAAATGGAGTCTCAGAATTAAACATAAATGATACCAAACAAACTTTTGGTAATAAAGATATAATTGTTTAAAAATTTTATAATGATATTCACCCTGTACAAGGCTTGGCAGCCACTCAAGATAAAGGGTTACAGAGTAGGAAGCATGATTTAAGTAGATATATAGAAAAGTTAATGGTTGATCCTAGACCTGAACTGGTTAAGATTGCAGGGATCAGAAAAAACTCTCTTGGGAGTTGGTTCCACAGATAAGCAGTTTGCAGGAAGAATATGTTCAAATGGAACGTACAACTACAAATAGGATATGAATAAATAAGGGTGTTTGCTAGAATGTGCATAGCATGGCAGGTCTTAGCTGTGAAGATTAAAAGTAGTAGAACTAAGGAATGTAGTTTGTCTCAGCTCTTTCCATGGGAATAGCAATAGAGCAGTGAAAAGCATTTTATCTATGTGAAAGGAGTTGGAGAGTTGAAAATAATTTGTAACTCACAAGGATGTGGAGATAGTTTTGGATTCTGTCGTGCCTGTATATGACAACAGTATTCCATTTTAGACCTGATCTGGCACTTGTAGAAAGTAGAGGATAGCAAAATAAGTCATGGGTGTGGTACAGGAAACTCACCATTCCTGTAGTAATGTATTGTATGTATAAGTTCCACTTGAAGTCTAGGTTGAGTTTAAGGCCCAATAGGTGCCCAAGGCATGGTGCTTTCTTCAGGGAACATCTATTCATTGTGATCAGTGATAGTTCCAGGTTCAATTGTCGATGATGGAATGTAACTAGTTTGGTTTATGAGCCAGTTTCTTCCATTAAGATGCTGGAGCTGCCAATCTATATGACATTTTCTTTTGAACAATTTCTCTGAAGATTTTAAGGTGCAACTAATGAACAATTCTTATATTATAGAGTTTGAATACTTACAGGAAAAAAAGGAATGCAGTTTGACTGAGTACTTTCAATGGAAGTAGAGCAAAGAGAGGCTTGTGATGTCTCGTTTATGAGAGTGGGGTTGCAGGGTGAAAAATAATTTGTTACCCAGAAGGACACAGAGATGATTTTGGACTCTATCAAGAATTGTGCATTGCCTGCCCAAATATGAAAGTAGTTCTCCATAACCACTGGACTCTAGCTCTCTCCCCACCCCCATATAACCTTCCCTTTCTCTCCACCTATGTATCTGTCATCGCACCTGCTTTCTCAGCTTTCTATTGTTCCTTTCTAACTAGTTTGTACTCCTTACTCTTTTCTAATGAATCTTTTTACATTTATGTAGCCCCCTGCACATCAGTGGCGTTTCCGCCTTGCTCGGGGTGAAATGATTAAAAAAAAAAAAAATTTTAGGCCTGATCTGACTCTCTTAAAGTAAAGGATAGAAGGAAGAGTCAGATACTTACTGGAACAGCACAGTGATGGATTGTTTGTACAAGTTCTACTTGCAATCTTGAGGTTTGGTTTAAATACAAATAGTCGTTTAAGGCATTTAAGGAAATTAAGGCTCAATAGTTGCCTGAGGGAGTATTCATTCATCATGATTGGTGGTAGTTCTGAGTCCAATTGGTGATGATGGAATATAACTAGTTTGGTTTATGAGTCAGTGAATATAATCAGCCAGCTTTTCAGCCACTGAGGTGTTAAAACTCGGTTAGAGAGGAGACCAGCAGACAAACTCTGTTTATCTAGAGTTTTGGAGGTGCACTTGTAGACCATTGTATCATCAGCAGAGTTATTCACAAATGATCACTGTATACTCTGAGATCATTTATGTACAGTAAAAAGAGGGTTGGCCTGAGAAGTTATCCCTGTTGATTGCTAGAGCTTCTGAAGGATTGACCATTGATAACTACCTTAAGAGACCTACTCTTTAGGAAGGAATTTATAATTGAGAAAATGATTCCATAGCTAGCGAGCTTGTTTAGCAATCCTTTATGCTACACTTTGTCAAAGGCCTTTGAAATATGTAATGCTATCGTCTTTGAGATGTATTTGTTTTCTAGAACATCACTAATTCTGTGAGTAATGGTAGTTAGGATATCAGCAGTGAATCAAGCTGATCAAAACCCATACTGCTTGTCACTCAAGAGATTGTTCATGTTTAGGTGATTAACAATTTTCTTGTTGATTATAGTCTAAAAAAGCTTGCTAATGACACCGAGGAGACTGATGGATCTATACTGAGAGGGAGATGAGCACTCACTTACATTCTTGAAAACTGGACATAAGCAGATAGGATTAAGATAGGGTTGGTACTCTTAAGCACTGGAGATATTCTCAAGGATACTGATTGTAGTTAGTGAATAGAGATAATGGATTAAAGAAAAAGGAAATACATAGTTGGAGTGAAAATAGAATATTTGAATAAGTAAGTGGTCAGCTAAGAATATATTTACTAAACAGTTATTAAGGCAAAACTAGTAGCAAAATACTTTGAAAATAAGCAGGCAACATTAGTAGTGCTTCCCCTGCGTGATACGGAGAAGGTTTGACAGTTGAATGGTTATAAAATAAAGTTAGAAATATCCCTCAAAATTGTTACAATTATAGTTCTTCTCTCCATGATGAAGCGTATTTGTCACTTAAATTCTAGACATTAGGTATAAAATCCACTATATTCAGTCAATGATGATGCATAAAGGTGAAATAACAGGAATATCATGGGCATTAATGGATGAATAATTGATTCCATAACAAAGAAAAGAGACTTTTCACTCAAGATTCTCATATATGTGTCTAAATCAAAAAAGATCCCTGCTGTAAAATAAATAGAAAATTTTTGTATTCCTGACTTCCAAAAAGAGCAAGAATTATTCAGATGAGTTATGGCTATTGACTAAAAGATGTTTGATCATTGGCCCTTGTTACTCAAACACATAAAAGCAGAATCGTACATTATCATAGGGCAGCTTTTCTTGTGTATCAACTGGGTCTAGAGTCAACTGACTGTTTTACATATATGATAAATATTCCATGTAAAGTTAATCTTATCTCTTTTCATTACAAATATTTGTCTTTTTTAGTGGCATGAGATTTCATTATGCAATGCAAGGAAGATTTTTCATCATACTATAAATATAATATAATCATTGATAATTATTTACATTATTTGGATTGTTGTCCTCATCTTTGTCATCATATTCACGATGTTTTGAACTTTGAACACTTCAACTTTCTTCAGATATCTAAAATTTTGAACTAAACAATTTATTTTGATCACTGGGCCATGTGTCCTCAAGGATTTCACCCAAAGAGTAGTGCGTTTAATACCTGGCAGTAGCAGTGGCAAACTTAGGGTGTTGAGGTAAATGAAGATAACTAAGACATCCAGAAGGGGCATTAACCATGGAATGAAAACAATGTACCTCAGTGATCAAAATAATTGGTTCAGTTAAAAATTCCAGTCACCTGAAGAAGGTCAGAGTGTAAAATGGCTGAAACATTGTGAATATGATGATAAAGATGAGCCAAATAACATAAATAATGTAAATACGTCATCTCAGAAATATATACAATCATTGTTAATTATTTTTTAATTTATAATGCATAAATATTTCTATGTATCATTAGAAAGATATAATTTCAAAAGAGGAACAAGATACTGTAAAACTATTGAGTGAGAGGAATATAACTCTGGAAATTGGGAAAAACTGAAAAAAAAACTGAAAATATTGTCATGATAAGAACAAGAAAAATGACTTTAAAATGTCAGAAAAAAGAGGTCTGATAAAAATGAACAGTAATAAATCAAGGAAATAACTGATGTTGATAATGAAAAGAGAAAAGATGCAGAATATAAAGAAAATTGGTAAATTAAATGAAAGCAAAGGAACAACCATGTTGAAGTAGATAAACACCACAAAGAGAAACATGAAATTTGAGCAAAGAATTCTTTTTAAACAGTAATTTTTAGTGATGAATGTAGAACTACATTTGGGAAACTAGATAGTTGAATTTTTTCTAGAAACTAGAATTAATGTCTGTTGAAATCCTCATGGTATTTAGTATTGTTGAAGTTATCACTAAAAATTTTTGAAATTTACAAACACTATTTTTGGTTCAATTTTGCAAACCAAGCAATGACATTTGAATAAACTGATTTGTTTGGAAAAATACTTTGACAAAACCATACTTCATAGTTTTTTTGTTTTTTTTTAATCATCTCACCCCAAGTAAGAAACTGTTGGAGTAGAAGTTACGGCTGCATTTTATCAGTTTCACTGTAAAAGGGTGGGATCTAGTTGCTAATCTAGTATCTCGTTCAAATTCGTATTTAGAGGGCACTAGTGATCTAAGTTCATCAGAGCAGAAGCCATGAAAGTATTTATAGAAGAGACACAGGGAAGCCACGTCGCGCCGGTGGGAGAGAGACTGCAGGCGGTCTGCCAAGTCGGTATCTATCACATTACAGACCCTCCTCTGAACCTTATCGAGAAGCCCAAGGAGAACAGCAGGGGCACCCAACCAGATATGGCAGCAGTATTTAATGCACGGGCAGATGGTAGATTTATAAATGTGCAGGATAGATTTAGATGGAAAAAACTTCCAGGCCCTACACAGAGAACCAACTTTCATAGCAGCGGATTTAGCAATGGATTCGATATAGTCATTCCATTTGAGGTCCGCTGAAAGTGTGAGACCAAGGTTTTTATACACTTTATTAAAACCAACTGTGCTTTGTACCAATTTGTATTTCTCCCTAAAATTTACTTTCAATAGGTCAATGCATAGCTACTTTAGAAGGTGTGATGGATGAATGGATACATAGACAGACTAATGGAAGTCACAGAATTTTATATATAGATAGTTAACCGACATGACTTAGAAGACAACAAGCAGAGGTGTTTTAAACTAATAATATAGTTTGTGAAATTGTAGGTCCTGTAAATGCAATGAATTATTCTTAGTTCTTGGAGAAAATATTTTTTAATTTTTTTTTAATTGTGTCGCCCCAAGCAAGGCATTTTACTTCCACTAGGAGGAATGTTGTGAAGAGTGAGAGGTTGCAGGAGGTGTCAGGAAGAGAGTAGGAGAGAGAAGAGAGTACTGATGAGAGTGGGGTGAATGAAGAAAAGCATGAGACAGAGAGGATGTAAGTTAGTGTGACAGGAGATGATTATTAACTTTACATTTAAATCCTTGGAGATTGTAGCTGTCAGGAAAGCAAGTATGTGGAAGAGAATTCCATAGGTGGGAAGTTCAAGAAAAAAAGCTGTTGGAGTAGAATTTATGTTTACAATTTACTGGCTTCACAATAAAAGGGTGAGACCTAGTTGCTAATCTTGTAGCTCAAGGAAATTTGTATATAGAGGGTACCAGTGAGCTAAGTTCCTCGGAGCAGAAGCCATGAAAATATTTGTAGAAGAGACACGGGGAAGCCACACTGTGTCGGTGAGAAAGTTGCCAAGTTGGGATCGATCCCATTACAGATTCTCCGTTGGATTTGGTCAAGGACACCTTAGTGGATAGCAAGAGCACTGGACCAGATATGGCAGCAATACTCAATGCATGGGCAGATAGTAGACTTGTATATGTGCAGGATTGTGTTTTGAGAGATGTATTTGCAAGCAATGAAGTACTGCAAATATTAGTATCAGACTATTCTCCTGAATTTTATGTACATGGCTGAGGTGGATAGGCTGCATACTATATAAATCTGCTCCATAACATTCTCAATCCAATGTGATCATAGAGAAGATGGTATAAACAGTTAAGATGACATTGAAGGTATTCTCACCCATAACTGAAAACATTGAGGTGTTTCTAGTCAAAATGCTTCTCAGTTATAGATTGATATCACATGTGGAGAGAAAGTTGAGCCTATTGACCCTCATGGGTAGACAGATTAGAGCCCTCATTACCATGTCTTTTGCCACAAGGAAGATTGTATGCTTTAAGACAAAAGTGCAAATCCTAAAAAAGCAAACTTCCTTTTGCAGAGAGGCAATAATATGGCTTTGATCAAGAAGAAAGGGTAGTATGTTTCGGCTCATGCAGATAAATTTAGAAAAAAAATTTGTTGGATGATGTCGAGATGGAAGACCAAAGTTGGGAGAAGGAAGGTAACTACAGTGAGGAGGCAGAGCAGAGAAAAGAAAGGCAGAAGTAAGAAGAGAGAAAACACTACAGTGATGAGGATGAACAAGAAATGGACATAAGTGAAGCAGAAAAACTGACGAAGAAGAGGATGAAGAAAGACCAAGGTTATCAACAAAAAGTAGAAGAGAGAAGCAAAATCAAGAATTATATAAATCAAGAGGAGTTAAATGAAGCGAGAGGAAATACAAGGGGATATGACCCCTCCGATTCAGGAAGGGTGTGGTATCCTATGCAAATGAGCTGAGTTGTATTTAAGTTGAAGCTCTATTACATCACACATCATGGTGTACCAAGCCCTGAAACTGTGAGATATACCAGACATAACACTATATCAACATGTTAAATGATAAAATGTTAAATTATTCAGATATATTGTATTATGCCAATGTTTTTTTATGGCCTATATCTCTTGGACATGTTTATAAATAAAAAACTGTGTTGAACATATTTTGTTTGCATAATAAAGCCTGACAGCACACCCAAAACTACTTATGATATCTGTCCTTATTAAAAGAAATATTGGTAAGTAGAAACTCACATGATATTTTGCTCATATAAATGTATCCTGAAAATATGACCAACATCAGGTGGTTAATACCAATTTTGCATAATAAAATCTGACATAGTCCTTTATAAGGCAGATAAATATAATTTGTTTAAAAGTAGGAAACTGAGTCATTCACAGATGTGTTTAAAGCAAAGAGTTACCCTGTGACAGTTCTTAAATATAGAATATAAAACAGAGGAACTTAAAATCTGTAAGTGCTTCTTATCTAAAATTAGACAACTTCAGTTCATGTTTTGCTTAGAAATTTTAGTATTGAAATAAAAAAAAAACAAAAAATTTTTAATAGTGATATCTAAAATTTTTAGTATCTTCAAAAGACTAAAATGTTTCATAAAAGCAAATATACACAGCAACAGAAATATAATTTTAACTTGACTTATAGCATACGTGCTGAACAATATTAAATGCCAACAGAATTATTTTTGGGATTTTTATTGAATACATTTTTATTTAAATCATTTTTCTACAGAAACAAAGTACTTATTCAGAGTTCGAACAGTTATTCAATATAAAGAGCAGATTATTGTCAGAATCTAAAGTACAGAATAAGAACCAAATATAAGAATAAGAAAAGAAGAATTGAAAATCATTTTCAAAAGTATTGGGCATATTTATTTGAGTAAAGTATATTAATATCTCACTTATCAATTTTTAAATATAAGAAAATAAAAGATATTAAATGTTTGATATGAACCAATTCATTCAAAGATTACAGAACTTCTCAGTAAAATGTGGTCATATATTAAACTAGGGGTAGTGCAAGTAAATCAATATTAATAATATGAAAATATTATGACAGGAATGAATCAATCAACTTCACGAATTACCTGGTATGAATCAATATGACCTCTACAAATAAATAACACCATTTATAAGCATTTCAATGTGGTGTAATGGTTAGCAAGCTTATCTTGCTAGATCAATTATATCTAAGTCATAAGTTCAATACCCACTGAATGCTTCACAGTTTTGGCCTTGTACCACATCTAAACTATGCTTAGAAAACCATTTGGGCACTTTGATGTGGTGTAATGGTTAACAAGCTTCTCTTGCAGGATCAATTACAACTGTTGAATCCTTGCCGGGTGCCTCATATTTTTGGCCTTGTGTCATATCCGAGCTACACTTAGAAAACCACCATAAACTATTCATGAATAGGTTTTATAACATAATAAAATTATTTTGAATTATTTTAATTACATGATTTTATAATTCTTTTAAAATTTATTTGTTTTGTTATATTAATTTTTATGATTTTAGTCTAAATTCTTGGATGAAGAATTAGTATTATTTACATTTTTTACTTTCAGACTAATGTCACCATTATTGCTGTTGTTATCACAATGTTTTGGCCATCGTTTCTTTCCAGCCTTTTTCAGGTTTCTGTCAATTCATGTAACCTCCAGGGAATTTTAAACTGAGCCTTTTATTTAATCTACATGGGACATATTATTCTCATGCCATTGTCTATGTCTAAGGATGTCTTGCTCAGTTAAGTTTGACCACTTTAGTAGGCCTAGCATAGAAATAAATAACATTGAAACCATTAATAAAGAAAGATAAATGAGAGCAAAGCTTCAGCAGTAGAAAGAAAAGTGGCAGCAAAGGAGTTCAAGCATGACTGCAGTAGCAGTGAATGTAATGAATTCAACTAAAATTTGAAACCAGTACTCTGATTCCTCAAGCCCAGCCACTATACATTACTCGACTGTGCCCCAAAGATGATAGTATTAATCCAAATATAAATAAATTCTCTGTCAAATGTTTATAATATATAAATATATATATATTTATAATATTGATTGTTTAATTATTTAGTTTTTAGTCATAATAACATTAGACCAGTGCACATTTGTATTAAAAAGGGTTCAATACAATATTACACATTTACAAATGTTAAATGTTACAAAATATAAGTGTCACCCCCGACAAAAAAAACCGGTAAAATCAGTTATTGAAAATTGCCAGAAGACACCACTTATGGTAGAAATCTAGGTTGCGTAATAACTTGTTTAGAAATGAAAAATATATTTATAATATATATATATTTATAATACATATATATATATATATATATATATATATATATATATATATATATATATATATACTGATAGAAAAATAATGCAGTGTTGGTGGATATTACCCCCAGACTCCTTGGTCAGGGGGTTCAGGTTGATTAGAAGCCCTGATTAGTTATTTGCAACCCTCATTATCTTATCTACCTACATTTATAAACATTACAAATTAAACCAAGCACAACTGACTACTGAAAAACTCTGTAATAAATAGTATTTAAACCAAATTTCAGATGCATAAATATGAACATTAACCTTTTTCTAATAACATATCTTCATGAGTTTGTGCTAAAAATTTTATAGAAAATAAAACAGTTGTTTTTAAGGTATTGCACAAAAAATACAAACTCTAGATATAAATGTACAAATGGACATTAATTTCCATCCATCCAAAATTTGGAAAAATATATTGATATATTATATCGTCAATATATTTTATATTAAACACTCTCTCTCTTTTTTTCTCTTTCTTTTTTATTATTAGTAATGTATGGATGAGGCTAAGAAATGATCTAATTGCAATTCCAATCTCCAAGTAAATGACAGTGAAAAAATAATTTTCTTTTTAGCCAGTATTAGCTACTAGCATTGTATGTTGTTTATATCTGGTATCTCAGTACATTCTGAGCACCAATATCCAGGGTTCAAATCCTGCGGAGATGTAATTAGCTTAACATCTTTTGAGGCTAGATAAAATAATTAGTATTGATATACTGAGAAAAGTGGTTAATTTGATCAGCAACAGAGGCAATGCCCATCCTTACCTTTGGGGAGAAGCTGGTGAAAGAGTGTGTTTTGCCTAGGGTTATTATAAAATATGTATCCTAGTGCATGCATACACAGAGAGAGAGAGAGAGAGATGTTAATCCAAAAATGTTCATAAATCAATATAATTATATATATATATATATATATATATATATCAAAATATAAAAGAATATTCTGAAAGTAATGTTTCTTATTTATCTACAGAAGATTAACGGAAGGCAATAACAATATTAGATAGAGTATGTTTTCACCTATAAAATGCTATTTTTCTATATAGTCACCACTACTGGTTATGCATTTTCAGCAATGATGAACAAGAGCCTGAATGCCATTGATAACAATATGAAAAATGGTTTGTCATATGCATCACTGTTACCACTGCTAAAATGCATTAAAGAACCTTCAACTCTAATTACATTCACACTTTGGCCTCAGTAAATATTTAGCAAGTGTCAAATGTTAATAAAAAAGAACAGTTTTTCATGCTTTAACACGTGCATGACCATGACATTACAACATATAAAAAAATTCCATTTTGGATAATTTTCATGTTCTAATGAATGCTAGCAATTTGTCAACCGTTATATTTGAAGCAGAAAAAATGTACAGTAATTTTTAGCAACACAGTTTTGCAGTTATTTTTTGTTACCATAACTCACGCCCCTGAAGATGATCTCGGAAAGAGATTGAAAGTATTTGGGTACTGTGAGAAATGAATGATAATGTCAATGCTACAGCTCATTTCTGATATCTTTCAATTATAATCCACGAAGGATTATCTGTGAGTATGAACGGATTTTATTAAAAATAAGCGGACGTATTGTTTGCAATTTATCTAATTTGTCATATTTTAAAGAAAATCTGATGCCTAAATACACAAATTTTAATATATATATATATATATATATATATATAGCAAACAGAAATAGGAGTTATTCCAATGAGAGAAATTGGTATAGGTGAAAGAATTGTATTTTGAGTTCAAGGTTAACAAAGACAAATGGATCTTGATATTTAAAGTCAGAAATTTAATTGCCTGAAGTGAGTCAACTTTGGACTTGAAACACATGTAGCTACACAAATATAATTATGGATGCTTAATGTATAATACAAAAGATAAATAATATTAATAATAATGTGTGAGTGTAATATGCTAAATATATGTGTAATTTTGGTAAATATACCTGTTAAAATGATACATCAATGTTATTTTTATTTTTGCATAATTTAGACAACATTTTATCCATTGCACTTCTCTCTCCTCTCCCCCCTCTCTCTCTATATATATAGATGGATAAATTGTCATTTAAATTATGCAAAAATAAAAATAACATTGACATCTCATTTTAACAGATAAATTTACCAAAATTATACAAAAATATATTGAAATATTAATGAGTAAATACATCCTATAAAATTGCCATTGATGTCAACCATGGGCTCCAGACGAGTTCAGAACCTCCTGATACATTTCTGGATGATCTCCTTATTTAAGTTGGTGAAGGCTGCCATAATCCTTTCATTCAGTTTAGATTTGGTTTTTATTAGGAGTTTTGTTGGTCTCTTGCTCAAATGCACCTCACACATAACAATCAAGGGGGTTATAGTCTGAGATTTTGGTGGCTGGATATAAGGGGTGATTTGGTCACAGAAATTGTCTGACCACCTTAATTATGTTCTCCTGCTTGTGTGGCATAGTGCAGAGTGAAAGAAATGAACAACCAAATGGGGATGGATTGAACAAGGGCTTTATTCGACAGAGATGGTACCTCGGACCGTTCGTCACTGTCCCTCAATATGGCCGCCAGGCAAGTTCCCCAAAATCCCGTAAGTTCACGTGAAGGGGAGTAAGTTTACAAAGGGTCAGTTCGAAGGTGTAGGGGAGACAATTCTAGGTAGCCTTAACAAATCTTGTCATTGTTTTATTATTTTTTTTATTTTTTTATTTATTTATTTTTATTTTGAAAGATGAGAAAGAAGGGGAAATGAGATATAGGGTTTGTGAGGATTAAATCATGGGATAGATTGTTCCTGTATATTTATCCTGCCCTCCTGTAGTACGCTTCTTAGGAGAAAAGGTGAGGCGCCTTTTTTAGTGAGGCAGTCGGCCAATTGCATTTTATCCTTGCACCATTTAAATTCCTTTATCTGTCCATCAGCCATCAGCTCCTTGATGCCACTGATTTCAATTCTAAGTCTTTTCTCTTGGACTGATTTGGATGATTTTACAGCCTCAAAGAGAGACTTACAGTCAGTGACACATATTATAGGAAGCTTTTTAGGATTAGGTTTGCCTGTGGTAAGTTCAGAAAATAGAGTGGAGATAAAAATTGCCATGTCATTTGCCTCAGACATTGAGATGGTTTCAGCGGCTAGGGTGCTATGCACAATACGTCGGATCTTCTTTGAACTCCACCAAATCGGAGAAAATTTTCCGGATTCACCTACAAGTAGGATTATATAGCCGCCCTGACTACCACCATCGGGTAGGTTGCCCATAGCAGCATCACTAAATACCATCAGGTGCAGGTCTTCGTCTTTTCCAAGTGGTTGGAATTTAAGTGATAGCTTTGATGATTTGGCTCTGGCAATGATTTTGTTTATCTGTAGTAGATCATGCACGGTGCCATTTTGATGCTTGTTGCTAACATACAAGTGTCGAACAGCAGGTCTGGCCGACTCTGATGTGACAGCCATAATAGCTGTCCCACCTTGGATCGTAATGATTTTCTTTCATTCTCTGTGAGTTGTGAGTCTTTTTGCATAGCTCTCAGAGAATCCACAACAACTGGTGATATTTCTTTGGTGTAGTCTTCTTGGTTCAAGTGTATTGTGTTATTGATGCAACTGAGTTCGATTCCACAATATTTGAAGATCTCACTGGCCTCTTTTCTTATGTTGAAGGCCTTTCGTATTTTATCTATAGTGCTATTGAATTGCTGATCACCTGACCAGATGAAGTCATCAACATAGCAAGCTAGTATGCCCATCAGGTAACCAGCCTTGGAAATCCAGTAGAAAACTGTAGGGTCCATTTTCGACATAACTCCATCATTTACAGTCATGACGGATTTTACCTTATTATACCAGTGGAGAGATGCATCAACCAAACCATAAACACATTTGTTCAGACGCCATATTTTATTGCATTTGGCTTCTTTGGGGGGTGTTAGGTATACCTCCCTGTTCATAGTTTGCCCCTGAAGAAATGCAGTCTTGATATCCATGGAATGTAGCTTCCATTGCCGCTGTGCTGACACTGCCATTATTAGTCTGAGAGACTCGTGGGCACAGGTGGGGGAATCTTTCTGTGTGTCATGTATTTCCTCGAATCCCCGTGCAACCAATCTTGCTTTGGGTATTATGCCGTCCACAGTTGATTTTAGGCTGCAGACCCATCGGGTGGATATGCACTTTTGCCCCGTGTCATTTACCTCCGTATAGACATTGTTTTCTTTCCAACTGTTGAGTTCTTTCATTTTAGCCTCATGAAATTGGGTATTGTCTATGACCATGACACTATTTTCATCATCGGGGGCTTGGAGGGTTCCGTTTTGCTTTAGGTTACTGACTTGGCCCAGGTCTACGGATAATTCTTCACCTGCCAAGTCAGCTGGTTCAATAATTCTGATGTTATACCAGCTTTTATTTTTTCCGTTGGCCTTTCCAGCTCGGCTAATTACTTCAGCCTGAATTTGCTGGTGACCTTCCTTGTGGGTATAGCTTATGGTGTGACCTGGCCTTATGTGAATCTTATCATTAGGTATTGTGTCATCTGTGTGGAGTGAGGCGGATAAGTTTTGAGGGCATTGTTCATCATCAGAATTCTCTGATGTATCAGAATTCTTTGTGGGGTCTGTTTGCTCCTCAGGTGCATGTTTGCTGGGTGTGTCTGGTTGTAAGTCAGAATTTTCTTTTTCATTGGTAGGGTGGACCAGTCTTAATCTGCATTTATGCACCCTCACCAGCAGTCCTCCATGTCGGACAAACACAACAGGTCCATCATGGCCAATTACTACACCAGGTCCCTTCCATTCCTTGTTATCAGGTCTCTTGTAGTAGACCTTATCACCAGCCATACAGGCGTCTGGTGTGGGTCATATTTGTTTGCGTAGGGCTCTCCTGATTTTCTCAGATGATTCAGCTTTTGTGAAGGCTTGTCTCGCAGAGTGCAAGGCATTTATGTGATTTCTCACCACTTCACTGGTGGTGGTACCCTCTAGGGCTGGTGGTTGATCAGTGAGAGTTGATGGAATATTAGGGTTCCTTCCAAAAACTAGCTGATATGGGCTGTATCCATGTACATTATGTAGAGAGTTTTTTGCCATGAGTGCCCAGTTCAGAGCTGTTTCCCAGTCAAGATTCTGTTCATGCTTGACTTTCATTAAGATCTCTGTTAATGTTTGGTTATGCCTTTCTAGTAGGCCATTACTCCAGGGAGAATAAGCAGCAGTGGTAATTATGCGTATGTTGAAGTTTTCGGCCATGTCTCGTACTTCATCACTGTCAAATTCACCACCAAGATCACTGAGAATTCGCTGTGGTGCCCCATGAATGCTTATCCAGTATTTTATGAAGTTCTGAACAAACATAGATGACCGCTTGGTATTTGTTATGCATCCAGCACTAAACCGAGTAAATTCATCAATTATGTGCAGGTACCATAGGTTGGAGTCCAGTTGGTGTAGATCCACAGCTACTGTTTGGTTGTGGTCGTTAGCCCATGAAAGACCAACAATAGGTTTGGGTGATGGCTTTGCATGTTTTCTACATGTGTCACATTTGGAAACGATATCCTCCAGTTCGTTGAGAATGTTGTAGTTGTCAGTACCTGCAGATTTCAAGAGTTGTTTTAATTTCTCAGCAGATGCATGCCCAAATTGTTGATGTAATTTTGTCAGCATTTTAACTTTATTGCTGTTATCCATCATCTCATTCGTCATTAGTACTTTTGAGACAGAAGTGTCGGTGATATCAATACAGTAGTGGCCAGTGGATGTAAATTGTAACTCTACTGGGCTACCAAACATCACAGCCTTGTCGTAATTCAAGTCTAGGATAGTTCCTGCTTTTTTTAATGAGGTTTTACTTAATAGAAGTGGGATGTCTGCATCGACCACTTCCACCTCTATTTTGCATCTGGTATTGGCTATTTTGGCAGGTAAGATAACTTTTTTGAAGGAGTTTACAATTTTACCATCACCAAAACGAAAAGGTTTGTGACTTTTAGTGGATGTAATGTTACACTTCGTACTGTCGGTATAGTGCTTAAGCCATTTTTTACCACAGACCGTCCTGGTACAGGCTGTGTCAATAACTGCAGAATTTAGTGACTCCACAACAAAAATTTCATTTTCAGAAGCGTTGTTCTGCATGAAAAGTGTAATGTTGCACTCATCTATTTGTGACCCTGAGTCATTTTTGTCCGAATTGGGATTTTCAGTAAATTTTACGAATTCATTTTTATGTGGACATTCTTTCCACCAATGAAGAATGCTTTCGCAAATTCGGCATCTACTAGCTTTCCAATATCTGTTAGGCAGGTGCGTGCCTTCCATCTTCTCACTGGGTTTAGAAAAAGAACGACGTGGCTTACGCCTCTTACCTTGATCGGTGAACAGTGCCGTCTCCTGCTCAGTCATCACAATATTGGCGTTTTGATTTTCCAATTGTGTGAGAGTGTTCACTTTGTTCAAGACGTCGCCAAAAATTCTCTTCATAGCTGACTTCATCCTGTCATAGCATAACTCATCCGACGCACATGCTGTTAGGATTAGCTGCCTTTGCTGGCTGGGTAGATTCGCATTATCCAAAAGTTTGCATGCTAGTACGGCGTCCGGCAGACTCATTTTATATTTGGTGCTCTTCTGATACCTCTGGTCGAATTCTATGATGTACTCAGAAATTGCCATTTGTTCTGGTCTCCGGAATCCGTCGAAGTTTCTGTATGCTTCGTACGCTGTGTCGATGGTTTCGCGCAGGAATAATCCGTCCAGTGCAGATATGAGAGTGTCCATGCCATTTTCGTGGTGCAACTCATCCCTGTTGCAGTTTAGTGCGGCTTTTCTTGCTTTCCCGGTGAGAGATAATGTCACGGCGAGGGCCTGTTTCTTTTTGTCTATATCTGTCATTAATTGCCAAATATGTAGTTCATTTTTCCATTCCTCATAGCTTTGTTCATTGAAAGTAGGCGGGTTTTTGTAATTTGAAGCCATAACTACGCTCTGCTACCATGAAAGAAATGAACAACCAAATGGGGATGGATTGAACAAGGGCTTTATTTGACAGAGATGGTACCTCGGACCGTTCGTCACTGTCCCTCAATATGGCCGCCAGGCAAGTTCCCCAAAATCCCGTAAGTTCACGTGAAGGGGAGTAAGTTTACAAAGGGTCAGTTCGAAGGTGTAGGGGAGACAATTCTAGGTAGCCTTAACACAGAGTCCTGTTTACAGCAGTGATCCTTTTGACTGAGGGCAGCACTACTCCCTCAAGGCACATGATGTAAGCCTTCATGTTGAGTGTGAGACTCTGTGGGAAGATAAATGGAAAAGGCATAATGTCATGACCTTTAATGATCCCCTTGAAACTCCATGATGTTGACTGGATATGTTATCTAACTCTTTCTGTATCTTCTGCACTGTCCTCAGATTGACACCCAAACATTCTGAAATGTTTCCAGGCAGTACCGCATGCTCTTTCCAAATTTCTGGTGGAGTGAATGGCTTCATGGTGCTCTTTTTCTCACAAATGGTACCCAACTAATCATAGTATACGGTGCAACTGACAAAATTAAAACTATTATTCTCAATGTGTGAAATTAAAAATGTAAAATGACAACAATTTACACATTGCCTTCTGTATATAGAAAATTGCTCGTGCATTTATGACTGTGGTTTTTGCATAAATAAGCACTTATGGCAAAAAATAAGGAAATTATGACACTTAGAAGTGATGTTCACTGTGGTTTTTAGTTTTAGCTTTTTCGTTAGCAATAAGTCTGGATCACAGATAAAATGCAAAACAGTTTAATCAGTAACTGTAGATTCTGGTTTTAAAAATATTATTTAACAAACTAGACTATTTGAATTAATGGTATAATGTTTAGTCTAAGCTATGAAGAGGAAAATATTACAGAATAACCTAATATTGATCAAATGATTATGAAATTCATTGACAAATAAATTTCAATTAATAAGCTTTGTTGGGCTTTTATGACAGCTTTAATTCTTTCAGGTATGGATTTCATGAATTTAAATCAATGTCGAAATGGTTTCATAGTTCCCAAATAGTGTTTAATAGGTTTATAGTGTGTGGAGCCTTCACATAGGCGATTTTTAATTCATTCCCATGATAAATTCTTAATCTGATTTAGATTCAGACAGTTCACTAACCTTGATTTTATATGCATTTCCTAAATAAGCACTTTAATCCCCTTTGATCTGTAATAAGATGCATTATGGTCCTGAAAAATCAACTTGATCATCATCATCACAATGATCTTCTATGAATTAAATGTGAAAATTATCCAAGATTCCAATGTACACATGTCTATTGATTGTTCACCATCTCTCTTGGCCCTTTAAATGAGATGCAACCTCAAATCATAAATGATTTAAGAAATTGACTTGTCTTTGTCAGGTGGTCATCTTTATTTTAATGCTACTAAACAAATATTCCAGCACCATCACCTTAGTCAATGCAGATTCTTGATTTATCAATGAATATCACTCTCATGTACATGCCATTGACTGTTTGCTGTCTCCCCAGTTCTTTAATTGACATGCAACCTCAGATCATGAATGATTTAGGATGCTGACTTGTTATCTTCAGGCAGTCATCTTTATATGTTTCATTTAAGTGCCACCAAACAAAAATTCTAGCGTCAACACCTTGGTCAATGCAGATTCTTGATTCTTCAAAGAATATCACTTTCATCTACATGCCATTGAGCGTGTGCCCTCTGCACTGGTACTTTAAATGACATGCAACCTTAGATTGTGAATGATTTAGGAAAGTGACTTGTTTCTTCAGGCAGTCATCTTTTTATGTTTCACTTAAATGGCACTAAATAAATGTTCCTGCGTCATCAGCTTGATCAATGCAGATTCTAGATTCATCAATGTATGTCCCTTCCATTCAGTCATCCATATGTTATTGTTTTTCCCTAAAACACTTTAACCTAATTTTCTTCTTTGTGTGTACTAGTATTGTTTTTTGTGTTTTCTGCATATAAATTCCATATATACTTTGGTATATAAATTTCTTTTATATTTATACCAAAGTTTTGACCAATATTTTTTTCTGACTAGGAACAACCAACATGTTCTGCTATGCTCCACTGCGGATTGCTTTCTTGAATGAGTTTTACAATCCTTTCCATTGTTTCAATTGATATTTTTTTTTATGGGGTTATGTTTCTTTTTAAGTCAGTATGCCCAAACTTTTGTTGAGTTATGCAATAATCTCTCAACTGCAAACCTTATCTGCTTATGTAAGCTTCCAAATTGATATTTATTTTAAGAATGTGAACTACAAGATCATTTGATGATTTTTCCTCAACATTGGGTTATTTCATGATATTTTCCTCTAAATAGAACAAAAAT
Organism: Ascarosepion bandense; assembly: GCA_037127315.1. Lineage (NCBI taxonomy): Eukaryota > Metazoa > Mollusca > Cephalopoda > Sepiida > Sepiidae > Ascarosepion > Ascarosepion bandense. The sequence goes on along the minus strand of JBBBDQ010001908.1, from coordinate 1,309,716 downwards.
TATGCCATTAATTGGAATAATTTAAACTAGTTTAAGATATATTTTATAAAACATGATGTTCAGCTATTTAAAAACATTTTATCTTTTATTAGTTTATTTACTGTTAAATCAAAAATCTAGGTGAGCATCTTTTGTGGGTTTTTTGCTATGAGTTTTTTTTTTGTGTGTGTTATGCAAATGAATAACAAAGTGGAAAACATTCTGTGTAATGTGTCTAATCTTCTAAAATGACATCATTGGACTAAAGTAATCATTTTATTGATGGAGTTATGTTTAAGACTAACAGACTTCATGTTCAGACATGTCTAAAAAAAAGAAATTTAAAATTTTAACATTCCCACATTTTCAGTATTTCCTGTCAGTGCATAATTATAACTGACACTTGTTTTTATATTTCTCCCTCTCACACATATATAATTTCATCAACAAAAACATTATTTTATTCTGCTGAAGTCTTTCTAGAGAATAAAACATGTTACTGATTTTTTCCACTTTGATTGTCTAACATTGTTCTGATATATAGACATTTATATATCATATTCTTGCCAAAAAGCTTTAGTTTGATCTCATTTATCCATAAAACCTTTTGCCAGAACATTTCTAGCTGAGCTGAGATTGTTTATAAACATTGGTATTTTTCTAGGCATTTTGTCATGAAGACCAGCATCAATCAAATTTCATTGCACTGTAGTCTTATGCACATGGATTGTGACAATGGCTAGGGAGTCTTGGAGAACTGCAGAGGTCACAGCAGAATTTGCCTGGGAATTGGCCTGTCAGACTAGATGTCTATTTACTCTTACAGTTATTTTTTGTAGATGGTCACTTCTTTATTATGATGTAATCATACCAAAGGCCTTCCATTTATAAATAATTTGTCACATGGAGAAGACATGCACTTCAAATCATAATGATAGCTTTTTGTAGCCTTCTCCATCATTAAAAGCTTCAACAATGAGATTTTGAAAGCTATTGGGAGTTCCTTTAATCTTTAGTCTCTAACTGCAACCTTTTGCATGCACAATGAGTTATATTGGTTGACTGCTGTATACATAGCTTACCAAAAAATGAACATATCATTTTGAGTTTTACAAGTGCACAAAATGTTATTTGCTCTGGCAATCATGTAAAACAAAAATACAGGGTGTAAATGTGAATTATACAGGGTGTAAATGTACGTTTGCACCTCTTAATTATTAATTAATGTTTTCATTCCAGTTTGATGAAAATGTTTGAAAGTTGTAATTTATTTAATAAAGGTTTTTCTTGATGGCCATACAGTTTATCTAAGATTTGTTGATTATGTAGGAAAATGGTGACCAATTTTAAAAATATTATCTTAGGGATTCACTTACTTTTGTACACCATTGCATATATATATATATATATATATATATATATATATATATATATATATATATATGCAATTTTAGTTCTACACACTCACACAGAAAGAAAGAAAAATACTGGATTTTAAAATTAAATACACACAGGCTAGGGTTAAATAGGGACTTAGGTGTTTGAATCTTTATAAATATTTCACTAGTTAAACATTTATTAGATACAATTAAAATTTTTTCTCTAAAACAAAATTTATAAGTATTATTAAAGATAGGTTTACGTTTACAAATATTTAAAACAATCTGTCGCTTTCTGCGTCACGTGATGTAAACAATCTCTCAGAAAAAACGCTCTCGCAAAAACGTTTCTAATTTAAATTGTAAAATCATTTGTTTCTGATGAAAGGCTGAGGACGGTCTGAAATATCAAATATAATAATAGAAATAAATAAATACTGTCAAAAAAATACATTTTTAAACTTACAACTTTTTAGTAGTTTTTCCTATACATATTAAGACAGTATACGTGGATCATCACAATGTTATATATATATATATATATATATATATCACATTGTTATTCAGCAATGAATTGAACATTCTTGGCTACTTGTGTTTGTTTACAATGTGTATATAACATGCTGAAATATGCTTTCCTTCTCTGTGCACCAATAGTTTAGAGGCAGAATCTTCAACTGATGTCACATTGGTCCAGTTTCAATTCTGGCTGGAAGCAATTGGATGTCTAGCTGTACCGATAAGCTGTAATACAGTGAAACAGGACTGTCTGCAAATGGCTATTTTTGCTCTTACCTGTCGATTGAGCACTCTGGGGAAATGGTAGATTTTAAAAACAGTAGCTACTCACAGCTATTTATGCATCATACTCCAGCATTGAATTGAACACACTTGGCTACTGTCGTTTGTTTATATATAACATGCTAAAATCTGCCTTCCTTCTTCATGTGCCAATAGCTTAGAGGTAGAATCTTCAAATGATGTCAAATCGGTTGGATTTCAATCCTGGCTCAAAGCAATCAGATGTGTACCTGTACTGATGAGGTGTAATACAGTGAAACAAGACTGTGGATGACTCTCTCTCTATATATATATATGAATAAATATACATATTATCTTATGTTGGTGGCACAATTCAGAGTTTCATGCACTATGCAATCATCAGGTGCATATTACAAACTGACTGTTTTAGAAATTTGAGTTTAAGCTCACTCAATGTTGTTGAAGTTAATTCTTACAACATTAGGATACTATTTTTTAATTTTTAATTTATGAAGAGTATAATATAAATAGAGAAAAATTAAAAGAAAATTTAAATTCAGGGAAATAAATTCAAAGTGGGGTAATTCATAATAAATAATTTTTTTACAAAAAAACGTGAATTGATGAGCCCATGCTGCTAAAGAAAAAATAAAATACTTACTCAAATACTTAAACCCCGATTAACACAGATTCCTTTATGTGTTTGTTTGTTTTTCACTCTCTTTCTTTCCTTCTTTCTTTTCGCCATAATTATTCATTATTCCAGTTACTAGAACTAATCAAGGCTTATCATACACTGGGCCATGTGGGAGTGGCCCATTTCTCCTGTGAAATGAAATATAAAAGAGAAATGGGCTGCTCCCATATGGTCCAGTGGATATCAGCATGAGTTAGTTCCAGTGACTTGACCCAAAGAGTTATGAGTTCAATACCTGACTACAACAGTGGTGAACAAATAACTTAAAGAGTTGAGTGAAAGGGAGATAACTACATGGCATCTGGAAGTGGAATCACACATGAAATGAGAATAGTATACCCTAGTGATTGAACTAAAGGGTTTGGTTTGAAATACCTAGCATCTGAAGAAGGTCAGAATTTACAATGGCCAAAATGTCGTAAACAGAGATAGATAGGCAGCTATTAAAGATTTTAAAAGGAGATAAACATCTGTATAATTTTGTATATAGACCTGATAAGTCTATCATACTTCATCTGATTTAAAAGATGATGTAATTATTCAGCAAAAAACTTACCTTGCAAATACGGCCCCACTTCCTCCGGGAAAAGTATATGGATGGTGTTTTCTAAATACATGGCCAACTCTGCTGCAAGGAATAATCTCCAGACTTCCATGACATAACCAAACTCGGAAGGATATTTCTAGAGAATGAAAAAAAAAAAAGCATTGTGATTATAAATGGAATCAAATATTTTGAATATTTTTATTACTTGTAACATATGACTTAGAGTACAAGCTTGTAATTACTGAAATACCCGTACATTGGGGGCTGAAAAATACCGGTTTGGCCAACTTTCCAATATCTAAACAAACAGAATATTTTATAAAAGTCTCATTTTCAGTAACATCTCATTAATCTTATTTTATTCCATGGACATTAATATTGCAGTAAGTTTGAAAAACACAAATTTAAAAAAAAAGAATTAAAAAATCTAAACTAAGAGGAAAAAATAGTAAAAAAACATTTTAACTTTTGTGTCTTTGAGGATTCAAATCTTAAGATTACATGTTTTATTTTTTATCTACAAGAAATACAATCTTTCCTAAACTCTCCAGAACTCATTATTATTCTAAAAGTTCAGCAGAATCTCCTAAACCAACTCTTCACAAAAAGCAAGACTGATTCATAGAAAATATATTCTTTTTTATTTTATGTATTATAGCTTTCTACAACTATCCTTTGTAACTCAAAGCACTGTTTGCCTACTTAACATCCCTTCCAATCCCAGTTCTGTCATTTATTTACAAAAACTTGTTATTTAGGTGATCATCACTCTCCACAACTTCCTATTCTTTGTAACTCAAAGCACTGTTTGCCTACTTAACTTCCCTTTCAGTCCCAGTTCTGCCATCCACTTACAAAAACTTGTTATTTAGGTGATCATGGCTCTCTACAACGTCCTATCATATATAACTCTAAGCTGTTGTTACCTCCTTAACATCTCTTTCAATCCTTGTTCTACCACCCATTTTTACAAGCTTGGTAACTAAATGTCCTGGTTCTCCACAACTTCCTGGCATTTGTAGCTCTAAGCAACATTTTCTTACTTAACATGTCTTCCAGTTTCAGTTCTGCTATTGATTTACATAAACTACTTTGCAATTTGTCTTTAGAGCATCAAATTCTCTCACCCTTTTTTTCTCATTGTATCCCAAAATTTCAACTGCCCTCTTTGTGATTCTATGGCAAGGAGGCTACTTTTTTTGTTTTGAGTTAAAGTAAAAAAAAAAAAATGAATCAGAAAATATTCTATTTGTTACTTAAATTGTATTATTTAATTAGTTACTATCAGTAAATAAGCGAAGACTTTATAGTTCACTTTAGGAGTGTTCATCTGAATATACATATTTATTATTAATATATCATGTATTTTCTGTTTTTATATAAAATAATTGAAGTAAACATACTGAATGCCCATCCTAGTTGACATTCTCTTGTGTTTTAGATCTTTTTAATGTATTTATATCTTCAACAAAATGGTGATGAAATAATTTAAAACATGATTTTTTTTGTTGTTCACAAAGCCATTAAAATTTTATTATTCATGGGGAAGAAATACTTGTGAAATGAACAAATACTTGTGAAATGAACAAATATATAAGCTAAAGTTTCAAAACGTTCTACTTTCTAAATCCATGCAAGCACTTTGCATGTCATATTCTGCTAAAGTGTTTCTCTAAATGCAGAAATAAATTTGCATAACAAATAAATTAGATTCTCAAGAGCATTTTAGCGATTTTTAAACCCTTTATTTAAATATAATGTGTTGTTGGTCGTAAAGCAAAATCAAAAATGAATTTATAATTATAAAGAATACAAAAGTTTTAATAACAAATTAAAGGTTGATTTGTGGAGACTGTCTTCAGTTAAAGAGATAAAACTATTAATTTATCACAGCACAAAATTCTAAAATGTGAACAAATAGAAAGAAAACTTTTTCCTACTTAACTATTTTTTGTTTATTTTCTATTTATATGAATCTAGCGTGTATTATGTACTGAATTACAGAAGTCCTTCTCTTTAATTATTAGCTGTAAATGTGTAAATTAAAGGGTCTAGTGAAATTTAGTAGATCCTCTGAAATCACAACTGAATTCTTGTTTCTTTTTTCTATGTAAATTATCAATTATTTTTATGAAGTAACATGGAAATGTTTACTTTAGCAGAAAAGATTTCAGTTTGATGAATTAGTTTCCTGTCTATCTTTGAGGAAGAGACATATTTTAATTATTATTATATGAAACTGCAAACTTCATACAGCATTTGTTACAATTATAAAAATCATCTAATATAGAACATTAGCATAAATCACTGTAATTTTGATTATTTCTTCTTCTTCTTCTTCTATTACATAAGAATCCAGTACTCTCTTCTTTGTTTCCAGTGAAATTTTTCTACCTCTTAATACACTACTCAGCTTCTGGAATACATCCTTGGCCATGCCAACCAAGTTCAAATTTTGTTGAAGGAAATTTATGATTTAACAAGAAATTGTAGAATGTAATAGTTGTTTTATGCAAATTATTAACTGTTCAAATATAATATTCTGCAAGTAAATGAGCTTTCAATTTAATTTTTCAAATATTTTAAAATGTTTATCACTTATGTGACTCTTATACTGTATAAGATTTGGTAAAATTTTGGATTTTCTGTAGAAGTGAAAGATTTTTTTACTTCAGTGTAATTGTATCACATGTTCTACTAAGAGGAAGAAATTAAAAGAAAATGGCTGAACATCACAAAAATTTATGAGCAATATTAAATCATACCATATGAAACCTTTTTCGTTGCTGATTAAATGTTTTATTACACTTAGTCAGAAGTTCCCAAACTATGTGCTGTCTTGCCAAACAGAAATCTCTTCCAATATGCAAAAGATTGTTCTCTACAAAATAGTATGCATTTCAAGGTTGTTATATAGCTATAAATCTCAGGTATAATACCATCACTATTTGCAAACTATTGAATGATTCCCTGTCCTGCTTACAAAGAATACTCAGGTTACAATGGTACTTCATATTGAAATTTGGAATTCACAGTCAATAACCATTTAAGCCATGTTTATTGATCAGCAGTTACTTTTGGTTAGTTATATTCTCTGTAGGATTGAAAAGTGACTCTTGTGTCATGTTTTCCTTGGTAAACTGGAGTCAAGTGAAAACACTGTTTGGCGGTCAATACAAATGATGCAGCGGCCATGTCAGGGATATTCCAAAAACCTGTAATATCTTTATTAATTAATTAAAAATTAGCTGATGATTTGGGCCAATTGGTGACATGTCTGCACAGATGCTGTTCAAACTTAAGAAACAAAATTGATCCAGCAGGCAGATAAGCACCATTGAAGATGCCCACGTGGAATCTTTTCCCTACTGCCATCCAGGTTCTTTTCTGATATGTCCTACTTATGGAAAAATCTGCTGGTCTTGTAATCAGCCACATGAGAACCCATTCACCATTAAGGAAACCAATTTTCATCTGAAAATATAGTCTATGATGATGATGATGATGATAATGATGACAGCTGCAGCAAAATGATGTATCATGAGATGTGCCCAAAATTAAAAAAAAATGTAATTTTATTTATATTTACTATTTTAGTGTATGATACTTCTATAGTGGAATGTCTGCTCATATATAGGCTGCGATTGGTAAATTGTCACCATTTTGCATTTTTAATTTTGCACATGTATGTTATTTGATTTCAATTTTGTCAATTGTACTGTATAGTAGGGTCAATTGTGAACCATCTGTGAGAAAAAGATCACCATGATACAATTCACTCCACCACAAATTCGGAAATGGCATGCAATACTGCTTGGCATTCATACTGGAAGCTCTGAGATTAACATTTTAGAGTGTTAAAATGTCAATCTGAGGACAGTGCAGTGTATTTAGAAAAAGTCTGAGTCTAATGGGGATTATAAAGGTACGGCAGCTCAGAAACCTCAATCTGATTGTTCTGATAAAAAAAGAATTCTGGACTTTGTTGTTGAGGGCATCAGACTCAACACAGAGACCTGCAGCAAGTGTATTGAGGAGGTAGTGCTGCCCTGGATCAAGAGGGTGGCTGCTGGATGACCCTCTGTCTGCCAACAAGACTCTGCACTATGCCACACAAGCAGGAGAACCCAGTCATGGCTGTCAGATAATTACTGCAATATCATCACCCCTTATATTTGTCCATCTAACTCCTCAGACTGAAAACATCATTATTATGTGTGGCACGAAGTTGAGTGAGAGACCCACAAAAATCCTGGTAACACCAAAGATGAACTGAAGGCAAGGATTATAGCATTATTCACCAACTTAAAGGAAACTGTACAGAAGAGCTGCAGGAGATTCTGAAATCATCTGAAGGATGTGGTTGAAGTTATTGAATAAATTTACTCTTTACTATTTGAAGATATATTTTTTTAAAATTTTGGTGAATATATCTGTGAAAATGAGATGTCAATGTTACTTTCATTTTTGTGTAATTTAGACGAAAATTCATTCATTGCACCCTGTAGAAGAAATTGCAAGGAATATGCTGAATAATTCAGAAATCAGTTTGCAACTCAACGAATCTATAAACATTTGTGACAGAACACAATTACTTACATTTATTTGTTTTATTGATCAGGGCCAAACCATAAATCAAATTTTTTATGGCAAAGAAATGTCAAGAAGTATAAGAGGTCAAGATATATTTGATATTTTAACTACTTGCCATAGAAAATGGAATTCTTTTTGGAGGTAATGTGTAGGAATATGTACTAACAGGGCTTCATCCATGATGGGTTCTGTAAAAGTATTTGCAATGCTCATAAAAAGAACAAAACCCTATTATTATTATCATTGTTATTTTATCAGCATATTATATCATTATATTGGTTCTTCGGCAAATTATGGTTGTTTTTTCACATGCCTTCACCACAATAATCATATGTGCAGTGGGTAGCCAGATTGTTTGATTCTAAGAACTGAGCTGCTAGATTGGATCATCATATTTCAAAGATGATAGGATAATCTATCTATCTATCTATCTATCTATCTATCTATCTATCTATCTATCTATTCAAATACGTCTGTTCATATCTATCTATCTATCTATCTATTCAAATATGTCTGTTCATATCTATCTATCTATCTATCTATCTATCTATCTATCTATCTACTATCTATCTATCTGTGTCTATTCAAATATGTCTGTTCATATCTATCTATCTATCTATCTATCTATCTATCTGTGTCTATTCAAATATGTCTGTTCATATCTATCTACCTATCTATCTAGCTATCTATCTATCTGTGTCTATTCAAATATGTCTGTTCATATCTATCTATCTATCTATCTATCTATCTATCTAACTATCTATCTATCTGTGTCTATTCAAATATGTCTGTTCATATCTATCTATCTATCTATCTATCTATCTATCTATCTATCTATCTAATGTCTATCTATCTGTGTCTATTCAAATATGTCTGTTCATATCTATCTATCTATCTATCTATCTATCTATCTAACTATCTATCTATCTGTGTCTATTCAAATATGTCTGTTCATATCTATCTATCTATCTATCTATCTATCTATCTATCTATGTGTCTATTCAAATATGTCTGTTCATATCTATCTATCTATCTATCTATCTATCTATCTATCTAACTATCTATCTATCTGTGTCTATTCAAATATGTCTGTTCATATCTATCTATGAAGGTTTCATTAAAAATGACACACAAAATATTATGGTTAAGTTTTTTATATAATTTTTCATGTGTTCTTATTTTTTCTTTTCAGAACATAAATTATATCAAAATTTTCTAAATGTTTTGTTTTTCTGAGTGCTTTCGGCTATACTTTTAGCCATTATTAAGGATGAAAGTATTCCAAAAAGTGCTCAAAAAGAAAACATTCAGAAATATTTTATATAATTTATATTCTAAAAAGAAAAAAATTACAAGATTACATGGAAAGGTACATAAAATGTTACCATAATACCTTGTCTGTCATTTTTAATGAAACCTACATAAAAGAGCTATTGCTGTACCCCCCATATATATATATATATATATATATATATATATATATATATATAGGCAGCATATATTCATTCAAACATGTTTCATTGAATGATAATGATATATTATATCTATTTTTATACTGATCTTTTCCAGTTCTTAATCAGTTTCTTGATGTTAAGATGGAATTCATCAAGGAAGGGGCTGTAGTTTTTCCCTACCCAAGTACTTTTTATTTCCTCCAAGGCCATCCTCAGGGGAAAATTACAAAGATAAATTTATTGTAAATGTGATAAAATCTGAATTTCATTGTGATGGGTATTAAAAAAAACACGTGAATGTACTCTGTTATTATTCTCGACTTTTAAATTTATCCTTTGTAGCTATGGAATCTTTTGTAAAACAAGTATCCTAATATAAAGGAACTGAAATTGGAAGCATACAAAATAGCATTAGATGTTGGTTATATGCATATCAACATATTGTTGATACACTTGTAATAAATTTTGTTGAGCATTGGTTGGTTGATTTTGATACAGAGGGCCTTGAGAATTTGATATTTTTTATTATTTTTCTGGCATAATATATTAGCACTGTCAATATTTTAGACACACACAGGGAAAGAGAGAGAGGTAGAGTAGACATAGGAATCATCACTGCATTGTGATTCAGTTTTATGCTTCAATGCAAAATTCAAACTTGGCCTGAAGAATGAATTCAAATGTGAAACAGTCACCATGCAGTCTTGATTCCTATTTACACACTATTTAAATTTATAAACACAACAAGTCTATTTCTGATATTAAGCATTCTGTCCCCATAAATATAACAAAATTTAAACAATATGTGTATATTAAAAGAAATAACAAGAAAAAGACCATATATTGTTTTCTCAATAGGAGTAAAACCCTAAACAGAAAGAAGGGAAATATATAAAGTAATATGTAATTACATATTATTGTTCAAAACATGTCTCTTGAGTTTGGTATAAAAAGTAGTAAAAATTAGCTATTATTTACTAAAAGTAATCATTTAAAAATTTACGTAAAAATTTGATTAGAATTTTATTTGAAACTTATTCTTTTTCTGTCATGAGCAATTTCATCATTCAACATTGCTTCATTCTTTAAAAAAAAGAAGAAAGTAAAACAGAGTTAAAAAGTTACCAGCCTTTATTGATAAGATAATAGATTCTTTACAAATGTAATTGAGTGAAGGAAACATTTAGAAAATATATTTTCCAATTTACTGCAAACTTTATTTAATAGTGATAATTTGATATTGTTTTCTTTAGTTTAAAATATAGTGAGGCAAAAATCTAAAAAAAATAAATCGAGGTATTATTTGTGAAATAAACTCCCACTGAATGTGATGAGTGAGGGAGTAATTGGAAAAAATATATTTTCTATTTCATGATTAAAAACTTAATTGACTTGTGTGTGCAGATCTAGCTAAAAATAATCTAATGTTGCATTATTCCTAACTAATATAAAGTTTTAAAAATATAAATGAAAACAGGATATTGAGAGAATGTAATCAAGTACAACATTGAGAAAACAACTTTTATAGGTTCTGTCATGAAATCCTCAGTGTGTAATATAACTATGAAGGAAGTGTATTTTGTTATGACAATATAAAATGTCTACAATTTATAAAAGCAGGATAGTTACTGTATAGTTTTATGAGGTTGAAATAAACAAAGCCATAGTTACACATATATTGCCATAGGAAATGAGACCAAAGAGAATACATAACATGATCTGTATACCATTATTTTTGGATATATTAAGTTCAGCCAAGTGATACAATATTTTCTTTTTAAGCTTTTACATCACTGAAGTTGTTCTACATTTTTTAGGGTCTTATTCAAACCTACTGCATTCAATCTACATTTTGCCTTCAAGAATGTGTGAAATATATATATATATATATATATATATATATATATATATATATATATATATATATATATATAAATGCATACCCACATATCGAAACATAAGTGCAGTTACATGCTGTTATTATACACACAAATATCTATAGCCATGTATGTGTGTACATATATGTGTGTATATATATATTTAATGATAAAATATAGTTTATCTATATTTATACATTAAAGTGATCAATATCAAGGATAGATCACACACACACACACACACACACACACACATATATATATATATATATATATATATATATAGATAGATAGATAGATAGATAGATAGATAGACACTTATATGAATTAATAAATATATTAATAGTTATATAATTTGTAATATGTACCTGGTATTTGTATAAAATAAAAAAATGAAACTGCAAGCCCTGCCACTGACATAGGACAATATGTACAGTTATTTATATATATATATATATATATATAGCACACTTGGTATACTATCCAGGTAAATATTCCAATAGAGACAAACTCAAAAGAACTCAATGTTAAATTCATGTATTAAATTTAACAGAGTAATATAATTTAGAAAAGATTTTAGATTTATTACAATGGGTAATATATATTTCAGTGAAATATATATTACCCATTGCAACAAATCTAAAATTGGTGAAATATGTATTACCCATTGTAATAAATCTAAAGTCTTTTCTAAATTATATATATATATATTCTTATGAACACAAATACCTATACTTATGTGTTTTTATATATATATATATATGCCATTCTTATAAATACAAATATCTATACCTATATATATATATATATTTAAAGTGTACTTTATCCTGAAGTCTGTTCTAAAATAAACTTATGTGTAGAGTGTCTATTCATAAGACTTTTCTTACAGATAAGTAATAGTTTCAATGCATTGGTGTCATTTATCAGTCAAATCAGTGAAATAAAATTTAAATAGGAAAATAACTGGCAACTTCACCTCTGTTACAATGTGGCTCGGTTCACCACACGTTATTTTTGACTAACTTCCTTTGGAGCATATACAATAATAAACAAGGACAATATAACTTTAGAAGTGGAAGAACTCCTAAATATTCAGATAAAATATTTGATCATTTGTTTTTGAGAATTTTTTTCAGAACTTTATCTAATAATAAATAATGATTTACATTGGGATTATGAACAATATATTTATATGAGTTAAGATAAATATCACGAGGCTAACAATATATTTTTGATTGTGTATGCCAGGTACTGCTGATCTAAAATAACTTTGAGTAAATTGTGATGATAATTAAAAAAAATCTTTACTAGAGTTATTTACTTTTAGCTTAGCATAGGATAAGGCTGTGGCTGGAGCTTGCTAACAATTGGGTTATAATTTGCAACACCAGAGAATTTAGAGCTAGCAATAAAAACAAAAAATTCTTCAGATTTATTGAATAGTAATTATAAAAATTAGCTTTGTTTGGATAGAATTATATTTGTAACGTACATAAAGATGATTGATATTTTTCATGGCCAGCTTAAAAACCATTACACAATTAAAAGTTAATAGAGCGGCTTGTTTATAGACTGGAAAAGTAGACAGTTACCTTTTTTACTGTAAAGTTCACAATGCTAGATTTTTACAAACAATTTATATCATATGGTTTCATCATATATAGAAAGTTTGCTCATATATCATCCAGCTATTTAAAATTAATGAAAAAATAGTGCATGTAGGCCAATGACATCTTAGTCCCCTTTCAAAGCATTCTCTTTGGTACCTCAGACATCCCATTGCTTTACTTTTCAAAACAGTCTAAAGTCCTTTTTAAAGATCACCATCAGCTACTTTGATAATTCTCCTAATTTTTTTAAACAATTTTAAAAACAAGTTTAGCTTTCAGAAATCTCTGAAGTCACAGTGAACCCATTCTGGATTGTAACAGGGGTGACAGACCTGGATGATGTCATGTTCTGTCAAAATTCACTGTACAAAAGAAGATACTTGTTTGATCATTGTGAATTTCATAATAGCACAAAATACAAAATCATTTAATTTGATTGACCAACTGTACAAGAATGTGTCTGTTGACACACATACAGGAAAGTTTCTTTTGATTGGTTGCTATGTTACATGAAGATTTCACTACCAGTTCTCAAGATAGCCATAACAGCTGCATTTATGCTGTACATTCTTTCTAAGAATTATAACATATGTAATTATGATTATTTATTTGAAATTCTGAGTGAATATCTTGATATTACATGGCTTATTCAGACTAATATGCGGATCTCTTTTGTAGAGTGGCATAACAATTACCAGTACTGAAAACAGAATCAGCAGAGCAAAAGTTCAAATTTTGGTTGAGGTTCTTTGTACTGATTGCTACATTTCAAAAAGGCATGAATACGTTTTTTCCTATCTTTTCACAAAATTTCTCATCACTGGCATGTCATGATATTATATGGAAATAATAATAAGAAACTGAGTACTCTATCATTCCATGTCTATTATACATACCCAAGCAGTTACTGCACAAATCTGTTCCATCTAGAGTCAAGCTCAACAGGAACCAATAAAATGTTTGAAACTAAGATGAAGATTCCAGTTCAAATAATTCAGACAAATGTTTGTAAATACAGAAGTGTCAGTTTCTAATTTATTATAGAAAACAAAAACATAATAGTTTGTAACAATTGGTATTATTTCTCAATTGAAAAAAAAATATCAACAATAATCTGTAAAACTAGAATGAAGACAAAATTTTGCCAATTTGTCTTTATGGCAAAGTAGAAGAAAATCAGGCAAAATGTTTGAATGTTCATTTGCATAACTTGTATTCCTTGGGGAAAGAATATGATTTCACATTTGAATGAAGAACTCTTTATATATAATATTTATTATAACAGTTGATATTTACAAAGATTAGTTAAGCACAAAGCTACAGGATATATAAACTGGATAGATGGCTGAGTTCTATGTATAAAGCTTCTGTGATTGGCCTAGAAAACATTACATCCTCTGGAGTGCTTAGAATAAAGATTTAAAGGAGGTAGCTTGTTATTTCTTTAGTCAGTAGAATACATTTAGATCAGAAAAATCATACATTTATAGCTTTTAATCCTTATAAGTATTAGAAGATATAAGAGTATTAGAAGATATAAAATTGCTTGTGCTGGTTAATACAAGATAATCCATTCAAATTGTGATAGCATATATATTCCTTTGCTTCTATTTTCTTGTTTGATTATTTGATTTTCTGAGCTGCATACGAGTGAGTGGCTCATTTAATTCACTTATTTTGGCTATGTTGGGGCGAGTGAGTGTTAGAAATATTAGCTTTAGAACTAATATTTATCCTGTTGTAGTCAGATACCAGGTCATAATCAGTTACCTATCCTCTTTATTCTTATAATCTTCAATTCCTACCACCTTGTCTTTT
>JBBBDQ010001908.1:1137500-1287500 GCA_037127315.1 Ascarosepion bandense | reverse complement strand
CCCCCTGCACATCAGTTACCGCCTTGCTCGGGGTGATATGATTAAAAATAAAAAAATACAGAAATTTAACACTCTAGAAAATCTTAAAACAAATGAGGGAAAATGTAAGAGAAATATGAAAACTTTTTGGAATAGCTGGGGTTGCCTTTCATTAGCTAAACAAAAAACAGGAAAAGGTTTTTTTATAATCATCTCACCACCATGCAAGGCAGATCTGCCACTGGTGTGCAGGGGGTTACATAATACGAGAGTGAAGAAAAGGATGAACAGGTCACAGTAGGTGTTGAAGGATGGGTACATTGGTGTAAAGAGAGCTATGTGAGAGCAAAGTGTAAAGTGAGAAGAAGGCTGGGAATCAAAGAGATAAGAGATGACGTTGCATTTAAACTGTTAGAGATTGAAGCTATCAGGGAAACAAGAATACAGAATGGAGTTCCACAGGTAGGAAATGTGAGAAAAGAAGCTAAGGGAGTAGAAGTTGTGGTTACACTTGATTTTTTTCATAGTGAAAGGGTGGGACCTTGTTGCCAGTCTAGTAGCTTGAGTAAATTTGCATAGGGGAGCACCAAGTACTTAAGCTTGTCGAAGCAGAATTCATGTAGTATTTATAGAAGAGACCGAGGGAAGCCACAGCTTGCTGGTGAGAAAGAGACTGAAATCAGACCACCAGGTCGGGATCAACTACATTGCAGAGTCTTCTTTGGATTTTGTCAAGAACCCCAATGTGAACAGCAGGGATGCCCAACCAGAAATGACAGCAGTATTAAATGCACAGACGGATGGTAGATTTGTAAATGAGCATGATGGATTCAGAAAATAGAACTTCCTAGCCTGACCTTCTTAGCAGTAGATTTAGCTATTAATTCAATGTAGTCTTTCAACTTAAGGTCAGTTAAGAGAATGAGACCGAGGAGGTGCAGTGTATTGCTTTCAGGGTGCCTAGTGTGATCCATGCTGATGGTAGTAGGAAAGATTGTCTTTGGTGCTTAAAGAATAGCAGCTTTGTTTCGGAAGCATTAAAATTTATGAACCACTTCTTACCCCAGTCAACCACTGACTGGAGGTTCTTTTTGAGAGCAGCTGCAAGGTTTGTTTTGTCTGCATCGACAGATTTCTTAGCAAGGTGGGAGTAAATGGTTGTTAGAAACAAAGATAAGAATGCTCAACTGTTTATATTCATCCTGTTGTATAATTATAGAACACAGCCACAATGTGCTGACTATGTTTGGAAAATAAAACATTTCTTTAACTCTAGATAC
This sequence comes from Ascarosepion bandense, assembly GCA_037127315.1. Taxonomy (NCBI): domain Eukaryota; kingdom Metazoa; phylum Mollusca; class Cephalopoda; order Sepiida; family Sepiidae; genus Ascarosepion; species Ascarosepion bandense. Next base: position 1,286,241 of record JBBBDQ010001908.1, on the reverse strand, counting down.
ATTCCTAAACAGTCTATATGTTCAGTTAAAAGTAAAATAAAATTCATCTGCAGATTGAAAAAAGCCTTGAGGAGTGAAGACGTCAAAGTGGTGCCTTCACAAAACTTCAAAGTTGACATGACTTTGCTGAGTTAAGTGACAAACTTCTTTATGTTAATCTCCTCAGTACTCTATCTTGATATTGAGCACTTTATAACAAAAAACCTGCTTGCCAAAACATCTTTTTATCAGTAAAACATTGAAAAGTAACAATCTTGGCACTAAACATTATTACAACTGAACATTTTCTAGAGATAAAATTTAACTAAATAAGAGTTGTATGAACCCATCACTGATATTGCCATGATCTTATGTGAACACAGAATGCACATTACAGGACACTACTAGTGAGCAAAACAAGAACTTGCAAATAATCTACTGTTTTGGTCACCTAGCCATGGACCAAGATGAGTTGGTTGCCCAGCAAACATCTACACTGACCAGCTAGCTTCTGATACAGAATGCCTTCCTAATGACTGTCCAATGCCCTTTCATTATCTGTATAGTATGTGTTTCACCAGGGCTACATATAATTTTCTATACTGATTACAAACCAAGGCTCAAGATCCCTGTTTGCTCTAGTATTTAACCTATAACTAAGGGAGAAGAGATGAATTCATATCTTTTCCAATAGTATTTAGATGAAAGTGAATGTATTGAAACTCAGCTAGAATTCCAACTTGGTTCTCTGATTTCTTATCCTGAACTGCCATTAATTACACTAGCCACACATCCAGAAGATAAGCTAAGAAATAATTTTAAATGTTTTTTTTTTTGTGTGTACCAAAGCATCTTAGTTTTAATAGATGAAATAGATTTAAAGATAAAATAAATTCTTGGATAAATTTATCTTTTGGAGGAATAATTTACCCAAATTATTTTCTCTCTAAACATTCCAAAGCCATTTTCACTCTTTTTACATAAACGGAATTGGTTAGGTAGGTTAGTCTATTATATTGTGTGTATTGCTTATAAAATGTAAAAGTTATCTCTTTCTAAATGATGATTTTAAAAATACCTTAGTTCACACATATATTGATATTTCTACTTTTAGGTATGTATTTTGATATCCAAAATGTAAACAGCAATTTCTATGGAATTAGTGGATTTTATTTATGACTTGACATCATTTCTAATTAGTATAAACAATATATTTAGTGTTTAATATATATATATATATATATATACACATATATATATATATATATATATATATATATATTCCTCATCTATAGCATGAATTGTAGTTTCATGCACTATCATCCTATGATTGCTTAGTGCATGAAACTCCAAGTTTATAGACATGAGAAAATATGTATATTCATTAACATATACTTCATAGCTCTGTTATATTACATTGAGGACAGTTTTATTAACACCAAGAAAATATTTACATATATGTGTGTGTATTTGTGAGTGTATCCATATGTATATTGGCATACACACATTACAGAATTATATAGAAATTTACAAAACTGGCATTAGCTGATATGGATACTTGTATTTAAGTGAATAGTCTGTTTATTTTATACATACATATCACGTTAAAATTTCCCTTCTCTGATACCATGCGTCAATGGCTTAGGGAGTAGCGACTCTGACTGACACCAAATCAGTCGAGTTTCGATCCTGGCCAGAGGCGAGTGGATGTGTCTAGCCACACTGATGAGCTGTGATACAGCGAAACAGGCTTGTATGTGGATGACTGATATATTATGCTCTCGTTACGATTGAGCTCTCTGGAGAAGAAAATTTTAAAAACAGTTTCCACTTCAGCTATATGCGTGACTCTTCAGAAATGAATTGAGTTCTCTCGGTGACTGGTGTGTGTAAACACTGCTGATATACAACACATTAAAATTTCCCTTCTCTGATACCATGCGTCAATGGCTTAGGGAGTAGCGACTCCGACTGACACCAAATCGGTCAAGTTTCGATCCCGGCCAGAGGCGAGTGGATGCGTCTAGCCACACTGATGAGCTGTGATACAGCGAAACAGGCTTGTATGTAGATGACTGATATATATATATATATACAATTAAACAGTACATTATAATATTCACTGGCCTTAATTGTTCAGAAATCTTATTTGGAAAATATCTATTGAGCTTGCATACTCCCAACACCGGGAAGATGTCGTCTTTAGTTTTTATGTGTTTTACCACTAGACTACGAAAGGTTTCATTGGCAGACAAGATTCAATTTTAATTTTTAAATAGATGTTCTCCTGATTCCTTTTATTAAATGATTAATATTTGCTCAGATTGTATTGAATGTTATTACGGAATTATATGGAAATTTACAAAACTGGCATTACGTGACATATTTGAATTTTATTTGTTGTAACTTGATCCATTAAAAAATGATGTTAAAACAAATAAAATTCATATATATATATATATATATCAGAAGAGAAGTGGGGAAGGTATCAGGTTATTAAAAATTTTGTATGCCCAGGTGTGCAGGCATCAATTATTGTTTTCAAAAGAAATAAAAACAGGCTTCTACTCAAATACCAGTATTCACTAAATGTAATCTGCACACACATATATAAAGATCCAATGAGTAGATTGTCACCATTATATATTTTTGATTTTGTGCATTCACAATGTTTGCTTTTGGTTTTGTCAATGACACAGTATAGTAGGGTCAGTTGGGTACCGTCCATGAGAATAGGAGCACCATGAACATTTCAGAGTATTTGGGTGACAAGAAGCTTTGGAAAGAGATACCTGATATATTCAGTCTACATCATGGTGTTTGCAGTGATCATTATTATTGATGTTGACATTATACCTTCATTCATCATCCAACTGGGCATCAAACTCAACACAGTGTCCTACAAAAAGTGCCTTGATGAGGTAGGGCTGTGCTGAGTCAAGAGGGTGACTGCTGGAAAACCCTATGTCTGGCACAATGCCACACAATTAGGAGAACCCAGACATGGCTGTCTGACAATTTCTGCAACCACATCACTTCTTACAACTGGCCACCTCACTCCCCAGACTACAACCTCTTGATTATTAAGTGTGGGAGTACAGTTGAATGAGTGACCAATAAATCTTCTTGTAACTCCAAAGATGAACTGAAGGCCAGGATTTTGTCAGCATTCACTAACTTAAACAAAGTGACTGTTTAAAAGAGGTAGAGGAGTTGTCTGGAGGTTGTGGTTGAAGCTAACAGTGATTTTGTTAAATACAGTGGTTTGCAAAAGTCTACATCCCCTTTGAAAATTTTTTTTGTATAATCTAACAGGGAACAACACTTTTTTTCAATTCCAATGATTGTTAAATAATAAGCAGATACATTACATTTTTTTATTATATAAAAATTACATTTTAAAAATTTTGCACTGATTCTTAAAATCATACACTCATATAGGATTGAGGTCTGGAGACTGGCTGGGTCACTCCAAAATTGTGATTTTCTTGCTGGTAAACAAAGCTTTAGTGCTTTTTGACACATCCTTGGGATTGTTATCTTGTTGAAACTTGAAATTGTACCCAAGTGCAGAGCTCTAACAGACTTCAGCAGGTTTGCCTTTAATATTTCTTGGTATTTGACACTGTCCATGACACCTTGTATTGTTACCAGCTCTCCAGACCCTGCAGCTAAAATACAATCCTGAGCCACCACCATGTTTTACAGTGGGGACGGTGTAATGAGGTTGGTGAGCAGTGCTTTTTTTCCGTCAAATGTTGCATTTCGTATTTTTTCTAAGTAAGTCAACTTTGGTCTTATCTGATTACAAAATCTTTCACCACATGGTCATGGAATCATTGATGTGACTTTTGGCAAGGTTTATACCTAGCTTGCTTGTGCATAAGATTCAGAAGTGTTTTTTTTCTAGATACTCTCCCTTGCAGGCCAGACTGGTGCAATACTCTGGAAATTGTAGATGCATGGACATCTGTCCCAATACTGGAAATTGAAGCTTTCAAGTCTTCCAGTGTTGCACTAGAGTTGGAGGTTGCCTTCCAGACCAGTTTTTGCTGTTCTGGTAAATTTGCTTGGTCTCCCAGATCTTGGTAGGGTAGCAGTGGTTTTGTGCACTAAGTACTTCTTAAATATAGTTTTAATAGTACAATGGGGCAATTCTAAAGGTTTTGCAATCTTTTTATAGCCATTCTTTTCATTGTATTTTTGAATAATAAGGTTTTTAAGTTCTTGAGACAGAGGCTTACCCAACTTTTTCCTGAGTTGGATACCTTGTGTTTACAGTCAGATTCCAAAGACCAACATACCAAGATACCATGTGGTGGATGATTTTGTAGGCAGTTAAATCACCTTATATAGCAAAATAATAGACTGGCCAAGTTTGTTTGCTCTGGTAGAATGCACATGTCACTTTTGATTGTTCTGGATTGTATACATGAATGATAAACTATGTGATAACACAGTTTAATATCTGGCAGGTGTAGACTTTTGCAAAGGCATTTTTCTCGGTTATATGATTTTTAAGAAACAGTGAGAAATTTTTAAAATCTAATTTTTTTTATCAAAGGGAAATTTGATGGATCTGCTTATTGTTTAACAATCATTGTAATGTGTTGTTCCCAGTTAAATTATATAAAATACATAAATTTTCAAAGGGAGTGTAGACTTTTGCAAGCCACTGTAAATTTACTCATTAGTATTTCAAGATGTTTTTGTGTAAATTTGGTAAATATATCTGTTAAACTGAGATGGCAATGCTATTTTTTGTGTAATTTAGATGACAATAAATCCATCGCATATATATATATATATATATATATATATATATATATTAGGTTGTCCCAAAAGTTCATAAACACTTGCAAAATGGGTCTATCTGGTCCAGCACAATCAATACCAACAATGGGTTCAGAAAGGGCAAGAGACACCATTGGTTCCAAAACAAGATCAATTCGGCAAGAAAGTCATGTTTTGCGCTTGGTGGAACTTTGAAGGAATTGTGCATTTTGAGTTGATTCCAAATGGTCATGTCATCAGTGTTGAACTTTACTGTCAGCAACTTGAGCAGGTCTATGAAAAGTTGAAGCAAAAGTACCTGGCTCTGATCAACCAAAAGCATACTTTGATGCAGCAAAACAATGCCAAGCCACACACCGCCAGGAAGACCAAAAACAGGTTTGAAGAGGTGGACAGTGTTGAGCCTACAGTTCTGACTGTGCTCCATCAGATTACGGCCTTTTCTGCTCAATGCAACACTTTCTGAAGAGCTGCCAATTCGACTTGTTTGATGAAGTTGAGGAAGCATGTAAAGAATTCTTTGATTCAAATCTGGCTGAATAGTACTTTGATCCAAAAGCTTGCAGATCGATGGCCAAAAGTCTTGGAAAATGAGGGTCTTTATTTTGAGCAATAATTTTTGTTGTCTTTGCAAGTAAAATTTCAATTTTTTGCAAGTGTTTTCTGGTAACCTTAGATTACTTGGCAATGTGGTTTCCGGCTTTCTTTTCTCCAATCTTCTCACTGTTTTCTTTTTATTTATTTATTTTTTCAATTGGAGTAGATAGACTAAACTATCGCTCGGTTCACACTCCACCCATGTCTATTGAACAAGTGTAGAGGCTCATTCCTTGTTCCCTGTTTAGGATGTGGTTTCCGGCTTTCTTTTTTCCAATCTTTTCACTTTTATGTAGCCCCTTGTAAATCAGTGGTGTTACCGCCTTGCTCGGGGTGATATGATTAAAAAAAAAAAAGAAAAGTAAAATTTAATTGTTTTGCAAGTGTTTACAAACTTTTGGGGCAACCTAATATATATATATATAAGTATAGGGTGGGTATGTATGGAATAAAATTCTTTATTCAAAGAAACACTATTTTAAAAAAAGTACTCAGTACAAAGTAGATTGAATAATATTTATTTAGAATTTATAGTGTATATTCTAGAGATTGCATATTTTTCTCAAATATTCAGGCCAGTAGACAAAAATAAAAATACTGTTTAATAAATAAATGGAATGTCTACTCAAATGCATGTATGCACTAAATATAATAAATCATCTATCTATCTATCTATCTATCTATATATATATATATATAGAGAGAGAGAGAGAGAGACAGAGAGAGAGAGTGAGAGAGAGAGAGTGAGTATATGTAGTTATTTATTAAAAAGTATATTTGAGTATGTACAGAAATATATGGTTGAGTTTGAAAAATGTGTTTCAAACTTAACCATTTCTTCACATCAGTAATCATGAATACAAAACTTAGATAAAATGATTTATGTATATTTGTAAGTATGAAAGTTTCTATTTAGTCATATTCAAAAACCTGATTAAAATACCCACTTTTGTAACAGTTCTTTTTATAGTTTTATCAATACAGCATCAGAGAATTTGAAGATATGAAAGAAAACAACATGACATGAACCCATAAAATGAATTTGGCATGACTGCACAATTCAATGAGTCATTCATCTACTGGCTTTGTATGTCTGTATGTATGTATATATATATATATATATATATATATATATATATATATATATGCATGTAAAAATACCAAAAATTATTAAAGCAGTATTTTTTAGCTTTCATTTTGGAAATATCAAAATCTTACAATGTAAGATTTGTATTTATATCTTCCATAAAAGATGAAAATGCATATATAAAATAAAGTTATTTTTCTTTTATTTTCTTAATAATTTTTTTAAAAAATATATAAATCTAAAAAAAGAACCTATTCAAAAAAGGGAACATCAACTCTTTGTACAATACTCCTTCATTTCGTATGCATTACGTTTCTAAACTATATAATGTCAGAATTTTCATTTAACAATCTTTGCCCTTGAAAGTTAGTATCACTGTTTGAAAGTTAAGAGAAGATCAGCCAAACAATTGGATTCAATTTGTGATTTTAAATCACAAAGGTTAATGAAGTTGCCTTCAAAGAACAATGTACAAATACAAAATTGATTTTGCATCTTTATTTTCCATTAAATAAAAATGTGCAAAACCAATTTGATTTTCATCCTGTAAACATCTATCTATCTATCTATCTATCTATCTATCTATCTATCTATAAACTCAACTATTAAAAATTGAACTATGATTAAACAATTTAGCTTTGCATATATCTGACAGCCTTTTTTTCAAAATTCAGCAAACAGTTTGTTGCCTTGCAAGTAAACAAGTTTGTTTTTGGCTGTGCTGTAATAGTGTTTAGATTAACTTGAAGACGTTAAGGAGACAGTTTTCTTAAGTAAAATCCCTATCAGATTTATGTACAAAAGATAAATTAGGATTTTGCAGATAAGCTGATCTTTTTTTTCTGATATGGAACTGAATTCATGTTCATCACTTTTCATTAATGAAGATTCCTTGTTTGGTTTTAATGCACTGTTTCAATATCAATGTAATTTGCTATGAATTCAAAATGTTTTACTGGAAGATTATATTTGATTTTAATGTAATATTTATTGAATAAATTGTTACATGAGAAACATAGCAAACTGGGCATAATTTTGAATGCATAATTTGAATAAAGTCATTATAACACATACGTCAATAAGTCTTGAGCCTGATATAGATGGCGCCACTAATAAAAAATCCATATGATTTTTATGAAGTACTAACCTTCAAATGGCATGTGACAAAATTTGAGCCCAATCAGGTTACTAGTTTACAAATTACAGTTATTTAAATGAAGCTACTGTTGCAAATTTTAAAAAAATGGAAGAATTTGAATTTCATGTGTTGATAAAGTATTGTTTTCTAATAGAAAAATACTGTTGAAGCAAAGCAATGGCTTGATAAGTGTTATTCGGACTCTGTTTCATTGGAAATGATGGTTAAGTGGTGGTATGCTGACTTTAAACACAGTCATACAGACAGAAATGATGCTGAACACTCAGGTTGCCTAAAATTGGCAGTTGTCCTGAAAAACACCAAATATTCCACAAAATCGTTTTGACTGATTGTAAATTGAAGTTGTGTGAGATAACAGAGGAATTGAACATATCAGAAGGTAGAGTAGTCACCATTTTGCATGAACATTTGTCAATGAGAAGGCTGTGTTTAAAGTGGGTGCTACATTAGCTCACAACAACATGTAGACAATTCAGTGCATTGTTTGCAACTGTTTCAATGCAACAAGAAGGAGTATTTTCATAAATATGTGACAATAGATAAAACATGGATCCACCACTTCACTTTGGAGTCAAATTGGCAGTCAGCTGAGTTGAGTGCAGCAGGTGAAAGTTGTCCAAAGTGACCAAAGATGCAAACATCAGCAGGCAAGGTTTTGCCCTTCATATTTTTGCACAAGGTATTTTGTTCATTGATTACCTTGAGAAAAGAATAACAATCCATAGCAAATATTATATAGCATTATTAGTGCATTTGAAGAAAGCAATTGCCAAAAAATGGCCACAAATTAAGAAGAAAAAGTAATCTTTCACCAAGACAACACACTGTGTCACAAGTTAACCACAATGATTTTCAAAACTACATGAATTTGCAACTCAAATTGCTTTCACATCCACCCATTTCTCCAGATCTGGTCCCTAATGACTACTGACTGTTTGCAGACCTCAAAAGAATGCTCCAGGGAAAGAGATTAGCTGCCAATGAAGAACTGATATCGGAAACTGATGCATATTTTGAGGTAAAAAACAAATCATTCTACAAAAATTCACTAAATTGTTAGAGAAGCAATAAAATCAGCGTATCACCCTATGTTGATGAATAAAGTTGAATTTTGCCTAAAAGTTGTTGTTTTATTAGTTAGGCTTGGGAGTTATTGAGTGATGTGTTAACTTAGTTCTTTGTTATTGAGTGATGTGTTAACTTAGTTCTTTGTTAAGTACAACAGTCAAAAGGAAGTAAACACAAATAACCATAATAGGTAAATTTCTGTCCCATTTGAACTTAAACAGAAATTGATATTTCTTGTTCTAGAAAATATGATTTTTTTTATATATATATCGAAATAAATGCTCCTATTCAAAAAACAAACAAATGCAACTTAGTCAAAACATGAGGAAAAACAAACACCTGCGTATAAAACCCTTTTGAAAGTCTCTAAAGAATTGCCTGAAAAATCTGTGCACTCCCTTATTTAATTGAAAAATGTAAGGATGATGAAAAAACTAAATAAAAAAATTAAATAAATATTCCTTGTCTGTCATTTTTCATCAAAGATGTTTAAAAGAAATGTTTATGTCAAATATATATATATATATATATATATATATATATATATAATGTCAAAAAAACCAAACACACACTACTTGCTTGCTACCAAAGTTTTGACTACACTGGTCTTATTTGGCAAATTAGTAGCCTGAATACCAAAATGCTTGCTTATATACTCGATAAACGGAACACTGACTGAAGAAAATGAGAGCCTCTATACATCCACACCTGATGAAAGAGAAGTGGGGGAACCTCCTCACACTCACAGCTGCCAGAACTCACACAAAAGGGGAGGAAAACACACAGGTTTGTATAGTCACGAAACATACTTTTGTGCATGTCTACATCCCACCATATTTTCAAGTCTTTCATTCAATAAAGTTTTCTGATCTGGCTTTGTAACAATAGCCAAGTTTTCTTCCTTTTCACAGCCTGCAAACCTTGTCACTAACACTGTAAGGCCAGACCTTCTTAAGTATATTCCATTTCACTTTAAGGCTTCTGTTGTTTTTTTTTTTCTTTCAGCTCTCACATGTGGCTGAGGAGTCTGGTACAATTCCTGTGTTTTCTTAAACTGAATGAAGACCTATGATTATACCACCTCTATTAAAAACTGTCTTTTTTGCATTCCACATAAAGCATTTTCTACCCATTAGAATTTTCCACCTCAGCTTTATACACCACTTCTTCCACTTAGCGAACAATTGCCCTTTTTCCTGCAGTTACACGAGTCATCATCATTACATTATGTGTGTTACTCTGGGAGTTCTTGGCGTTTTGTCTTTTTACAGCTTTATCCAAGTTACTGGTGCAGCTGTAACTCAATTTCACTATTTTTGTTAAAGGCCTTTACCGAAAAAATGTGCAGAATTAGAGAGATTGAGCATGACTAATAAAGGAGATATGCATAAAAAAATAAGAGAACTAACAGGACAAAAGACATGCTCCTCACAACAGGATGTATAAAATCAAAATATGGAATGCCCATATTAGAGAAAAGGAAAATACTTCAGTGATAGAATGAATATATTGGAGATCTCTTCCATGACAAGAGAGAGCAATTGACAATACACAGAAATACTGAAGAGCCGGAAATACTAAAAACCGAAGTGGAAGCTGCATTTGCCAAATTGATGAGAAACAAAGCAGCAAGACCAGATAGTATTGTAATAGAGGTGCTGACAGCCTTAGACAAAATTATTGTATACACAATTACAGAAATAATAAATGAAATCTACAACAGTGCTGATATCCTGGAAGACCTAAGCAGATTGATTTTCATAGCACTGCCTAAGAAGCCAGGTACAAATGAATGTGAACTCACTGTACAAGAAGTTACATAACAAAATTCATCATCAAGATTGTGATGAATAGAGCATGCAGCAGAATCAGATGAGAAATAGAACAAGAACAGTGCATTTTTGTCAAGGACACTGGAACAATTAATGCAATATTTATACTCAGAATGTTATTGGAAAAGTCAATACAGATGCAGAAGAACATGTACCTGTGTTTCATAGACTACTCAAAGGTGTTTGACAAAGTATGCCATAAAAACTTGACAGAAATGCTTACCAACATTGACATACTCAGAAAGAACATAAGAATGATCAAAAACCTATATTGGCAGCAGGCCACCTGCATATGGATATACAAAAATAGAAAGGGGTATAAGACAAGAATGTGTTTTCTTACTGAATCTATTCAACCAATACAGCAAGGCAATTCTGAGAGAACTAGAAGTTCTGCTAGGATTTGTCATTAGCAGCTACAATCTGACCAATATAAAATATTCAGATGATACAGTGTTGATAGCAGACACAGAAAGGAAATTACAAAATCTTGTATAAAATGTAGCTAAAGAAAACAAAAAGAAAGTACTGAACATAAACTACAAGAAAATTGAATGCATGATCATCAGTAAAAAGAGGAGCTGAAAATGCCAACTATAAGTCAAGGATACTGAAGTCAAGCAGGTACAGAAACTTAAATACCTGAGAAGCATTCTAATAAAGGATGTAAAGTGTAACACTGAGATCTGAAGGTATATTGGCATGGCCAAGGATGCATTCCAAAGGCTGAGTGAAGCATTGAGTAAACAAGAAGATTTCACTGGAAACAAAAATAAGAGTACTGGACTTTATGTTCTCTAAGGCATTGAATGCTGGACAATCCCCTCATGGATGAAGGAGAGACTCTAACCAAACAAAATGTTCTATAGAAGGATACTGGGGATACCATGGACTGAATATGTAACCAACGACAAGGTGCTGGAGAGGATGCAAATAAAAAGAAAATTTATACTTAGCATCAGGAAGAGACATCTGTGTTTTCTGAGCCATGAGGAAAGAGGACTTTGAGAATCTAACACTCACAGGATGGATAGAGGGAAAGTGAGACAGGGGAATCAGCATGAGACATACTTCATTCTCTTTAGCAAGTGGATGTCAGAATGGAGTTTGGAAGTGATATCAAGAGGAGAAATGAAAGACAAGGGATAAGGACAAGTGGAAAGTCTATGATTGCCTGCATCATGAAGGGACATGGCACATAAAGAAGAAAGAAAAATATTGTGCAATTAATAAGAATAAAGTCAATTCAAAAATGAGTCTTATTAATTTTTCAAATGTAAGCCATTTTGGCAATTCTGATTGATGACCCTTATTCAATATATTATACTTTTTGAAGGATTCCTTTTCTTTGATACAAAAATCTCACTGCTTCCAAGTCATATTGATACTAGCTTCTATACATGAGATCATTCTAAAAGTTTGTCCCTGATATTAATTGATAATATAAAATAACCTCAACTTGACAAGGGTGTTTGTTTTGATGCTGATTTCTGGTGTCTTCAAGATTAAAACCTTGCAAATCAGACTTTGTTGAATGTTGACATTTTGTTCCCAAATGAATGCCTTAAATATAGAGGATGAGGAGTTGCACTTTTGCCATACTATTAGTGATGAATTTTGGAAAGGAATAAGTGTTGGAATAGTGACAGAAAACATTCAGAAGGATTATTTAAATTGTTCTCCAGCACTTTGGATGGTTAAAAGTGGTTTGGCAGATTTTGGGAGGTTGACGTTAACTTAAATGATCAATGGTGCTCCAGGTGAAATTCTAGCATCAATGAAGACAATTAACTTGCCGTCATGGTGAATAAACTCACCGATTTGATAGCAGAGACTGCTAAGAATTTGGAAATCAATATCTCGACTGACTTTTACCATTTGAAGAGACTTGGATTCATTTCCAATTTCTAACACGTGGGTGCTACATTATCTGGTGGAATAGAGTAAACTCAATCATGTTTCTCTAGTGATTTATTTACTGTTATGCCATGAAAAGATAGCCATTCTTAGACAGAATTGTCACAGCTGATAGTTTATGATAATATTTGATGCAAATTGTGGAAACAAACCTTTGAATGTGCTGAACCCATTGCTAAAGTGTGTTTGCATTCAATGAAGGTGTTGCTGCCTGTGTGATAGGGTTGCAGAGGAATAATTCCCCTAGAGCTTATTCCAAACAGTGTAACAATAAATGTAAGAAGTATTGCAACCAACTCATCAATCTTAATGCAACTATTCATGTAAAATGGCTAACTTTGGCAAATTTAAATGGTGTCATTTTTTTACCGTGACAACACAAGATTACATGTTGCAAATTAAACCTGACAAAAGTTGAAACACTCCAACACCCACCATATTCTCCTGACTTGGCTCCTTTGGATCTTCATTTTTTTTTATCTTTATGGAACAATTAAACAATTTAAAAAATAAAAATCTAACTTTATATAGTCAGTCGATCACTACCTCCTTCTTCCAACAAAAACACAAATTTTCTATGAAAATAGCATCAAACTTGTTGAACGATAAGAGACAGTCATGAAATACATTGGAGACTATGTTTTTGACAACTAATTTATTTATTTTTTTTTTTCGTTTTTAATTTTCTAATCTGGTCTCAAACTTTTGCAATGATATAATACAAACATTGTTCTGTTCAATTTATGCTTTTTCTTAAAAATTATTTATGATAATCTGATTGTTATTTTCAAGCTTATATACTTCTGGGTTCTAACAAAACTATCATCTATATCTGCCATGTTGTCCTACATCCTAAATGAGCATTATTCTGAACATGTATGATGATGTTGAAAGTTTCAGAGTACAGCAAGAAATAAAAGAAATCAAAAAATAAGAAATTTGTTTACTGATTAAAAGCAGAGGAAGAATTGGGAAGAAGAAACAATGCAGTATTTTCCTTGACTTTTTTCTTTAATTATGGCTGATCACAAAATTTCTATTTTCCTGCTTCCCCACAGAAATATATTTTGATTAAATACTTTGTAGTGGTTTCCTTGTTAATCTAACATGGATCTCCTTCAAGTCCTAATCTCTGCTCTAGATATAAATTATTTACCTGCATCACAAAAGCTGTTTTCAATGGAGCTATGAAGAATTATACAATGGCTGTCAAGTACATAGTAAGGATTTTGCTTAGCAAAGATAAGCAGATTTTATTCTCTATGGTAAGGGGGATTATGGAATGGAATGAAATTCAGGTCTGATGAATAGAAACACAGTTTTAAGATGAACACCTTTGTGTGAGTGAAAGACAAAATAAAACAGTTTTATATTTATAGTAAAATCAACGAATCTGATTATGAAAAAAATTGTGGGAAACTTGAAGGTTTTCTATTAACAAAAAAAAAATGGCAAAGGAGGGAAATGTTGGATGTGTTTTCCAAAGGTTTCACTTATTTACAAAAATACTTTCCTGAACTTTTCCAATTTACTTAGATATTTTTGTGTGCCAAATCTCCTTTTTTTTCCTTGCTTACTGACTCTTCACTTCTAATATAAGTTTGCTAAAAAGAAAAGTTAATTTACAACAATACCAGAGTGAATAAAATGTAGTAAGTTTAACAGTAGGTTATATTTGTAATAATTAACTTACTACAGTTAGGTGCATACTGACATATATTAAGTGTATGCATGTGTGGGTCATGTAATGTATATTAGCATAGAAAGTGAACTCAGAACAGAAAGTTCAAATTTCAGGCTAGTCTGTCATGTTCACTCCCTGTACGAATTCCCTTGGAATGAATCAATCTTATCTCTCCCAACTCCAAGTTAAATAACACGATAGATGCAACCAGTCTAAGAGAAAGAAAACTCTGAATTCTAAACCATGAGAAATATAATGAGAAACCATTCAACTATCTTTCTTAAGAATATATAGTAATTTCCAGATAAAGAAGGAATCCATGTTAAATCCTGATTTTTGTATGTTCTGAAAAAACATAGAATAAAAAATTGTGCCTAATCTCCATTGAAACAAGGCAGTTGGAGAGAATATTATTTTTTCTATTATTTTGTAGATTTGACTGCTAAATATGATGTTTTTTAAGACACATCACTCTCAGTGGAGCATCAACAAACCCTCGCCATTGACAAGGAGGTCGTTAATGATTCTGTAACTTGTCTTTTTTACCTGTAGAGATGTTAAACCTACACAAACTGTTTTATCCTCCTGGCAAGATAGACTAGCTACCAATCAAGGCTATAGAACCTAATCAATACTGCTATTTAATCCATAGCTGGAAGAAGAAAAGATTAATTAATACCTTTCCCAAGGATATTTGTGTGTTAGTGAATGAAACAAATTCAACTGGAATTCAAACTCAGCTATTTAATTTCTCATTCTACACCAAACATCACCTCCATACCAAATATAATTGCTATCAGAAAAAGAAAATCAACATACTTATCCTTGGCATGTGAAACTTCAAATTTGCTATTTCTCTGTTCATTTTCATGACATTTCATTTAAATAGTTAAGTTTACATATTTTTTAACATTGAACAATTTATATTTTCAGTTGGAAAAGAACAGATACTATACTTTATTTTGACCAGAAAAAGAATAGAATTTTTACTGAAATTGGTATATTTTTATACTCAATTTAATTTCTAAAAATAGAATTGTCATTTATTTTCAATTTCATTCTCTTTTCAGTGCTGTTGTTCTACAAAGATATTTGGATATTTGCCAAATAAATGTCATTATGTTCATTTTCCTGTAAAAAAGAAAACCTTTCTTTACTAAAACACCCTTTAAAAAATTCCAACCTCTTCATCTAAAATGACACACTTTCAAATGGTTTTAGGTATTTTTTTTGTAAAAAAATGTTCTGTTATTTTCTATGGAAGCTCTTTCATCACTTTTAAGAAAGTTGAAACATTTTTTTTTAATTTTCTTTTAAATTTGTTTACTCCATATAATTTTGAAAAATATTAGTAGTCATTTTGGAAGTCATTTTAAATTTTTAAACATTTTTTAATTTTAAAATAATTTATGAAGTAAAGATGACATGGGAACTTACATGAAAAAAATCATAGAAACATGACAAAAATATTTTTAAGAGACTTTATTATTTGACAATTAAAATAAATAAAACAATTAATAGAATCATTAAAAATACCCTCTTACTTAAAAACATTAAAAGATTTATTCTGCTTTCTGTCAAACTTGCTTTTAGTCAATGTATCAATTTGGTCTAAATAATACTTTTTGTAAATATTGATTTCTGCATAAGATTTTAGGAAAATATTCTTAGCATGTTCACACATAATATATAACAAATAATTTAGCAAGTTTATTTGATATAAGTTTGTTCATTATACTTCTTTAATGTTCACCATGTGAAAAACTATGTGTATGATGTGACACCCTTAAAATTAGCTTCAAAATTAGGTCTTTAAAAGTTGCATGACACATGAGTATATTTGGTGAATTTTCATTATGTTGAAAACATACTCAAGTATATATGTGTTTTATTTCATTTTTTTATTATGTATCTGAATTAAATCAATGGATAATTGGCATTTTTACATTATCAATGCCAAACAAATTATCCTGAAATTAGCTATGGAAAAGTAAAATTCTAGGTAAAAATCAAGCCAAAAAACAATTATTTAAAATGCACATCAAAGAAGTGTGAATAACAAATTTATCAAATAAACTTGTTAAATTATGTATGATGTAACCTTAAAATTAGCTTCAAAGTAAGGTCTTCAAAAGTGGCATGATACATGAGTATATTCAGTAATGAATAGGTTAATTTTAATGGAAGCCTATAGTGTCAATGCTCGGAATGAGAAATTGTGGAGCCGAGTTCGAATTCCAGTTGAATCCATTGTATTCACTTATGCGCAAATACCCTTGGGAAAGGTATTAATCCATCTCTTTCTTCCAGTTTTGGGTTAAATAGCAGGACAGATTGGGTTCTATAGCCTTGGTCGGCAACCAGTCTACCGCAGAAAGCAATGGCGACCTACTGCGGGATAATCTTCTGCCCAGTCAGTCATGATTGCCCAAGCGTGTATCATGTATAGCACTTAACTGACTGACTGATAGTGACCAAACAGTCTTGTGTAACAAATACAACTAAATCTTTGCCGTGTTATTTATCATTTATGCTTTGCAACTTAAAAACTGGGTCACTAAAAAACACCTGAAAGATTAATCTTATTACTTGTAAACCTTGCATCTTCAAGTTTGATTTATTTTTTACAGTAACTGAATCATATTTTGGATTGCAGGAGATTGCTTAGCTGTCTCCAGTCTAAGTACTGGCCATGCTCAATGCTGATAAACTTTGGTGATCAAACAGGATCTGTTTTTTTTTCAGCCAGATTTGACTTCAAGAATTTTTTTCTTGTTCTCTTATGACTACCTTTCCTGAGTGCTTTAATACAAAAACTATAAACTTTTAATAGCATGCAATATTTGAAATGTTTGCTCTGTTGTGTTAATACATTTTATTCTGGAAATACACTTTTTACAATCCCAATTATCCTGGAATATTATTGTGATAAGTTTAAGGATATATTGAATGAAAATAACTATTTTTGGTTTGTGTCTCTAAGTAAACAAATAAACAGAATTTAATTGAAATGTTTTTGTATATTCAGTTAATAACAGAATTTTCTATTGTAACGATTTATAATATTTAGAAAAAATTGAAAAGAATGTTTTAAAAGAACATGCAAAATTTAAAAAAAAAAGATTTTTATTTTCCTCAAATGTTATCACATGAAGATATTTGAACCTGCTATGAAACTCTTTACCTGAATATACAAATAATTACATCACTGCTAGAATCTGCTCCTATGCAAATGTAGGTTTTATAATTCATCATGCAAAATGAACAAATATAGTTTTAATCTTGAAGCTTTCAAAACTTTTATCCTGTGTCAAGGTTCTGTGAACTTCTGATGATGGTTCAATATTCAGATTAATGGAGACATTTTTCAAATTTAACTGAGGTACATCACTAATTCCACCCACCATGTTCTAACTTTACAGATCAGATCAAAAAGATGTATTGCTACCATATCTAGACAGGCACTACCCAATCCTCTCTTGTGTTCAAAAGTGTTTGTACAGTTTTGTGGGTTACAAAGAATTTCCCACATGTATAACATTGTAAGACTCCAGAAACTCTTTCTATTTCCATAAAAAATGTTATGACACACTATATTCCTTATTTCTCTCAGTTCTGACCTTTGTAGTTAAGACATGCCATGCCATGTGTTTGGTATGATGGAAGCATCTTTGTTCCATTGGCAAAAGTTCCATTCAAACAGCTTCTACTTGCCTGACCTCTATAATGTTAAGGGTTAACTGTTATCTATTCTACATAGCCTCATAATGTACAATTCTTATTTTGTTAAAATAACTGCATTTAGTAATTCACTATTTTGAGTGGCTCTTGGGCCTTCTATTGATTGAAAAACAGTGTAAATAAGATGCTGCTTATTTAGCCATTACTGCAAGCAGAGTGTCTACTAGTGATATGTAATAGGTGAATCTATTATTAAGTCCCAATGTACTTCTGATTCATTATCAGGATCTATACAGGTAGATTTAAACAATTAGAACATCATGGAAAAGATTGTTTCTTATTGTAATTTAATCTAAAAAGTGAACATTCTGTGTATTCTAAATCCATTATATATAGAGTGAAATATTTCAAGATTTTATTTCTTTTAATTTTGATGATTACATGTCATGAAATACAACAATCTCCTCTACCAAATTATTAGAATATATTTGAATATCAATAAAAAATGGATTTATGAAACAGAAATATTGAATTTCTCAAAAGTATGCTTATTTATGCACTTAGTATTTGGTTGGGGCTCCTTCTGCATGAACTATTGCAACAATGCAGTATAGCATGGGAGTGATCAGCCTTTATCTCTACTGAGGTTTTATGGAAGCCCAGGTTGCCTTGATAGGGGTCTTCCGCTCATGTATATTGTTGGGTCTGGTGTCTCTTATTCATCTCTTGAAAATATCTCATAAGTTTCTCTATAAGGCCCAGGTCAGGCAATTAATATCATGTCAGTAAACAAGTTTGAGCATTTTTGGAAAAGTTCTGTTAAAAAAAGAACCTCAACATCTCCATAAAGCTTGCCAGTGGACAAAAGCATGATGTTCTCTGAAATTAATGGTGGACAGCTGTGTTGACTAGAAACTTTAAAAAACACAGTAGACCAAAACCAACCACTGACATGGCACCCCAAATTATCACTACCTGTTAAAACCTTACACTAGACTTGAAGCAACCTGGATTTCCTGTTCCTCTCCCTCCATACTCTGGGACCTTGATTTCCAAATAAAATGAAAAATGTACTTTTATCTGAAAAGAGGACTTTAGACTACTGGGCAACAGTTGAATCATTTTAATTTCTTAGCCCAGGTGAGATGTTTCTGAGATTGTCTTTAGTTCCATAATGGCTTAACACTAGGAATGGAATAATTGTAGGTCATTTCATGCTTCCTCTCTCTCTACATGCTGGCTCCTGATGCACTGACTCCAATCTTTGTTCACTCTCACCCAAGTTCTTGAATCTGCTTAGCTTGACAATCCTCTCAAGGCTGCTGTCATTCTCCATCTCTTGCTTGTGCACATTTTCTACCCACATGTTTCCCTTCCAGTCAACTTCCCATTAATATGCTTTGATACAGTGCTTTGCAAACAGCCAACCCTCTTATAAAATGACCTTCTCTGGAATGCCATCTTTAAGAAAGGGTGTCATTGAGTGTCTTCTAGACAGCTGTCAAATCAGCAGCCTTCCTCAAGATTGTGACATTCAAACTGAGATTCATGATATTTATACTTGAAATAAAATATTTTAGTATTGAGACATATTTTTCTATTTTTTGAGCTGTAGGCTGGGATCTATCTCCTGATGATATCAGCTCTTGTTTTGCATATTGTTTCTGTATTCACAATCCAAGTGATTTCAATTATTGTAATACAATCAAAAATATTTAAATTGTCCTGTAAAATACTCAGTGTTTTTTTATGACTTAACCTTTTATAGATCATTAAAGCCTTTAGCATTCAACAAGCTCAAACCTTCCCTGTAAATATCGGCTCTCAAAGTTTCACTCTTTGTGTGATTATATTTGTTTAATAGAATATCAACTTTTTATGGGTCATTTAATGCTGAAATTTAATTCTTTAGGAAGTTGGAGTCATTTTTCTTTTTTACAGAAATCTGTTGTTGGAATTTTTTTTTTAAATTATTGCTGGTATTGTTTACTATAAAAATGTATTTTTATACTTTTAGTTTTTTAACCCCAGTTTGGGCATTCACTATTTACCTATAGCTGGGACCCTAACAGATACTACCACCCAGGGTCATAGTGGGCATTAGAACAGCAGCAATTCAAAAGTGGTTCCACACACCTCAAAACCCCCCAATTAGAGAAACCTTGCTGATGGATGTAGTTTATCCTTATACGCAGGACCAATCTAAGTTTAGAGGTTAACTATTTGCCAGTAGGTGCTACCACTCCAGGTCAGAGTAAACCTGAGAACAACATCAGTTAAGAGGTGGTTACACACTCCTCAAAACTTCCCAATCAGAGAAGCCTTACTGATAGATGTAGTTTATTGTCATACCCAGGACGGCTGTTTGTGTGACTCATCATATTATTTGCAATGATGTTATCATATATTATGGCAGAGTACAGATGAGACAAGTTACAGCAATTGAACATTGAGATCCAATATTTACAGGTCAGCTAGAATGCTAAAGGGTTAAAGCCAAAACATATTTTGGGTTGTAGGAGGTTACTTACAGTACCTGGTGTTCCTAAGCAATTCTCATCTAAATACTGGCCAGGCTCAACACTGCTTAACTTCAGTAAGCAAATGAAAACCAGTATTCCCAGCATTATTTTACTGTAAGCACAGTAGAATTATAATACTTAGCATTATCCAATCATATTGAGCAATTAAAAGTTGTTAAAAAAATTTTCAGTTATCTCTACCAGAATTCTGTTGTTTGTAGAATCCCTTTGTTTTTAGAATTCCTTTGTTTTTGAAAGTGCAGGTACCTTTAAAAGAAAATATGAGATTCTCTTTTTCAGCTTTGAAATTCAAAGTTGTTTTTGTTATGACCAGGAAGGGATTCAAAACTACTTATTAACAGTGACAATATCAGAAATTATTTATTTGTTCAGTGATTGTATTGTAAGATTAGCAATAATGTCCAATATTTTGTATTCAAGATACATAAAGCCTGAAGCATCAATACTGAGAAACAAGGTTGGTTGGAAAAAAAAAGTTATTTTTATAGCATTAATCTATACCTTGTACTTTAACCGTTACCAAACCTATAGAATATTTCGCATTGAAGCAAATAATATTCACAAAGCTATAGTGATAGAAAAATAAATAATAATAATGAAACCAAAATTTTACTATCTCTATAAATAGATGTATTTCCAGGCCATGAAGTTACCAATCATAAACTGTCTTATCCAGGAATATGAACATCACAGTTTAACAAGCAAATAAGAAACAAGATCTGTTCCTAACCAATATATAAGGTCACTATAGACTAATCAGATACTAAACCACAGTTTCAAAGCAGATTTCTGGATATGTATATAAAAAGATGGATAGTTAACCTAAATCAGAATCAATGAATTAATTTTATCAATTCTTTGATGGCAATGTCATTGTAAAATACCCATATCTGAAATACAGCACTTATGCGGGAAGCACAGTCTTGCATAGACTCATATGATACCAACCTCCTTCTACACCCCAGACCTGTGTTGACATCAAAGCATGCTTTCCTCATTTGGGAAGGCAGCTGCTACATTTGAATAAATACATATATATATTTCTTCTCTCAGACTATGTCTTTTTTATACACATCATGACATACATTTGAACTCTTGAACTTCTAACTCATCACACTATCCTTTTGTTTATATATATATGTGTGTGTGTGTGTGTGTGTGTGTGTGTGTGTGTGTGTGTGTATTGTGCTTCATAATCTTATATATATATATATGTTCATTTTCTTTCAATCCTTATACCAGGCTATATAGATCTATAGTGAGAATGGATGTTGTCACAAGATAACCACCACCATCTGCCATAAAATCAGCCAGTCATACAATTTTTAAAATAACTCTTTTTATTGCCTAGGATTTTTATAGGATTTATTCAGAAAGTTGATTGCAATTTTTAAAATTATTTAAGAAAATAAGATTTGTTTTTTTTTTAAGAAAGAGAAATATATCTTTTAGACATCTTTAAATTATGAACTGATTCACTGAAAAATGTCAAATAAAACAAAAAATTCAAGAAAAAAGAAAGGAATGGATCTAAAAAGAACAACTAACAAATGAATCGGAATTCAATAAAATATCACTGCATATCAAATTAATCTTGATTTATAAGTTTTAAATTTAATATTTCATTGATACTCAACATTAAGAAATCAGTATTTTGAAAGAATATTTTTATTGGTTAAGTTAGAAGAATTAAATTTCTGATATGATCACAAAAATACTTGCTAATGTGTGATTTCTTTGAAGCCAAAATCACTGTCAGCAAGGCTTAGATATGAAATATCAAGTCACTTATGCATGTATGGCTGATTGTTGAGTGCACTGTTTTTTTCCTTTTACTGGAAGGTTACTTAAATTAATGATTTAATTCATAAATTTTCAGTGAAAAAGAAAGCAAACAAAAACATTTTTTTCAAAAATGAACCACTTCAATGCTGTTAATTTGATAGATTTTATAGTTTTCTTGACATTATAATTTTTTTGAAAACCAATTTGCATTCAATTTCATGCAATCTTACTTGACAGTATTAAATCTGGTTTGAATTATGGCGAAAAGACATAGTAATTTATCTTTTAATTTGCTGACTTGCTAAGACTAAATCCTTCATCTTTGCTGCCATTGTAATTTTGCAAAATTCCTTGGGATATTTTATTATGCAGTTCATGCATACACTTTGTGACTGAACTCAGACATAAGATTAGACAAGCAAAATAAGTTTCTTTATTCTTTTAAAAGGAATATTTATAAGATTTTATGATAAATGACACCAATGACTCATTATTAATTTGTGAAAATATTTTAATGTGGAGGAAAATACGGTTTAAATAATGTGGATTATTAGTGGCGTGGTTAGTGTAATGTATAACGGTCACCGTGGCAGAAAATAAATTTGTTGTGCTGTGTTCAGTTCCTTGTTCAGTTATGTTTTCATTCAGTTTGTGCTAATGCTCTTAGGAAATATATCAATCTTTCTCCAAGTATGGGTTAAATAGCAAGGCAAACTAAGCTCACTTGCCTTGAATAGGCAAAACCAGTCTAGGAAAAGCAAAACTATAAATTCTTAACCAGCCTGAAGAAAGGAGTGGGCTACCTTGCTCAAGCCATCTTACCTCTGTTATGGCTGCTGTATATGTGGTGCTCTTATGCCTAATGGGTTACAGGAATTGTGATACAAGAGATTATTTTAAAAGAATAATTTTAAATGAATAAATAAAGAGAAATAATCAAAAGTGGGATCAATAAGCTTTTGCAAATTTCAAAGGATTAATCAAGTAGCATTTATGATTATAGAGATGAGTATCATCTTTTGATTGAACATTCCAACCCAGTATCTAGTAATTCTTACTAGAAATCAAGCAAGTGCTAGTTTCTTTAATATTTAAACAATATCTTTTTTTTTTTTTTTTTTTTTTTAATCGTGTCACCCCCAAACAAGGCATTCCACTACCACTACAGCGCAGGGGGTTACATAGAGGGATTGGGTATAGGAAATGTCATAAGGAGGGTGATAGATGACTTAGGATGTACATAGGGAGAGAGTTGGAGAGAGTGGGTGTGAGTTAGTGTGTTAGGAGGTGTCTATTGACCTTACATTTAAACTCCTGGAGGTTGTAGCCGTCGGGGAAGCAAGCATGTGGTAGGGAATTCCACAGTCGGGAAGTGCGAGGAAAGAAGCTGTTGGAGTAGAAATTGCGGTTACATTTCATCAGTTTCACTGTAAAAGGGTGGGACCTAGTTGCCAATCTAGTATCTTGTGCAAATTCACATCTAGGGGGCACCAGTGATTTAAGTTCGTCAGAGCAGAAGCCATGAAAGTATTTATAGAAGAGGCACAGGGAAGCCACGTCACGCTGGTGAGAGAGATACTGCAGGCGGTCAGCCAAGTCGGTATCAATCACATTACAGATTCTTCGCTGTATTTTGTCAAGAACCCCTAGGAGAATAGAAGGGGCACCCGACCAGATGTGGCAGCAGTACTCAATACATGGGCGGATGGTGGATTTATATAATTGCAGGATAGATTTAGGTGGAAAGAATTTCCAGGCCCTGCACAGAGAACCGACTTTCATAGCTGCGGATTTAGCAATGGATTCAATATAGTCATTCCACTTGAGGTCCACTGAAAGTGTGAAACCAAGGAGGCGCAGTGTTTTACTCTCAGGGAGATAAGCCTGGTCCATGCTAATTGGGAGGTAGGTGCGGTTGTCTATGATGATTAATTGATAGTAGCTTCATTTTAGAAGCATTAAAATTTACGAGCCATTTCTTACCCCAGTCCACTACGGATTGGAGGTTCTTTCCAAGCTCGGCTGCAAGGTTAGCTTTGTCGCCCACACCAGATTTTTGATCGAGGTGAGAGTAAACTGTGGTATCATTGGCATACATGCCTACTTGTGATCTTATGGTATCAGGGAGATCATTGATATAGATTAGAAAGAGCGTAGGACCTAGGATAGAGCCTTGGGGTACACCCGCATTTGTATGGTAGTTTCTGCAGTATTCTTATAAATTTAATGTTTCATGGTATGCTTAATATGTTTAATCCAAATTCCTAATTCATAGACATTTTTGCAATTGTTCCAAATACTCCTACAAGTATTACTTTGCAATAATTCATTCTTGATTGTTGTTCTCTTGATTGTTTTTCTATGCAGAACATTTCAGCCACTATACTCTTCAGTCTGCTTCAAGTATTTATTGCATTCAGTTTTTATGATGCAGCCACTGTTTATCCTATTCAATTAAATATGTTGAAAAAAATAGGGATATCACAGAAATAAGCAATTAAGTCTGAGTAGTAAAAATAATAATAAAATAAGTTTTTGAAGCTGTTGTTATTCAAGAGTTTTAAAATATTATGTCAATAAATAATCAAGTTCAAATGTGATAATTTAGTGATATAATATTTTAACATCATTCTATTCTGAATATAAAAAATATTTGCTTGTAAATATAAAAAATACACTTTCTGACCGTTTTTTTAATCATATTCCCCTGAACAAGGTGGTAATGCCACTGATGTGCAGGGGGCTACATAAGAGTAAAAAAAACATTAGATAGGAAGAGAGTAAAGAGAAAGACGAACCAGTCAAGGATGGGAATACAGGTGTGATGACAGTTGTAAAGGTGGAGAGAAAGGCAAGGATATACAGGGTGGTGTAGAAAGAACTAGAGTCAAGTGGTTAAGAGATGAGTATTGACATTGCATTTAAATTCCTGGAGGTTATAGCTGTCAGGAAAGCAAGAATATGGAAGTGAGTTCTACAGGCAGGAAGTGCGAGAAAAGAAGCTGCAGAAGTAGAATTGTTGTCTGCATTTGGTTGATCTAACTGTGAATGGGTGAGACCCAACTGCCAGCCTGGTTGCATGAGTAAACACCTGTTGCAGGGGCACCAGTGACTTAAGTTCATTGGAGCAGAAGTCATGAAAGTATTTATAGAAAAGACAAAGGGAAGCCACATCTCATTGGTGGGGAAACGGCTGGAGTCCAACCCCCAAGTTGGTACCTATCACATTACTGATTCTCCTTTGGAGCCTGTCAAGAACACTGAGATGAACAGCAGGTGTGCCTGAGCATATGTGACAGCAGTACTCCATGCACAGATGAATGGTTGATTTGTATATATGCAGGATGGATCATCCTGCCGGACACAGTGACCCAACCTTCCTAGCAGTGGATTTAGCTATTGACTCAATGTAATGGTTCCACTTGAGATTGAAAGAGAGGGTAAGGCTGAGGAGGCACAGTGTATTGCTCTCAGGGAGACTTGCTTGGTCCATGTTTATGGGAGGCAGAAGAGGTTGCCTGTGATGATGGACAGACAGCAGCTTGGTATTAGACGTATTGAAATTTACAAGCCACTTCTTACCCCATTCCACCACAGAATGTAGATCCCTCTCAAGATCAGCAGCAAGGTTATGTTTGTCCGCCACACCAGATTTATTACTGATGCGGGAGTAAATTGTGGTGTCATCTGCATAGGTGCCTACTTGGCACTTGATCATGTCTGGGAGGTCATTTATGAAAATAAGGAAGAGCGTCGGGCCAAGGATAGAGCCCTGAGGGACACCAGCGTTTGTACAGTAGAATGTGGAAGCATGCCCATTGTCAAGGCGACAAGACAACTTAGTTTATCATATAATAATTCTACTGATTCATCTGTTAGTAAGTTAGCTTGTCCATTACACATTGACATTACCTCAGATAAATAATGGACCACACAATTTTGATTTGCAAGGAATGAAGAAAGAAAAAGTTGTATCAGTTGTTGTTTGATTTTAGTGAGAAAACAAAAGCTTATATAATGAAATAAAGGGAAGATATAAAATAAAAATTAAAATAAAATTATATTCAACAGAAATTGTAAAAGTGCTAGACTAACAACACAAATAATAGTTTTCTCACAATTGGACCATTTCTAGGTGAATGAAAACAATTGTCTAAAAGAGGAAGAAAAGATGAAGCAACGCTAGCTTGGCTGCACATAGGCCACACATACCTCACGCATTCATAGAAGAATAAAAATCAAGCAACATGTACAACATGCCAAGCTGCACTGATGGTGAAACACATTTTAACTGAATGTACTCACTTAGACCCTATAGGACATAACTATTAGAGTATTGAGGGACAGAAAAATTTTGCTAGAAACAAAGAGAGTACTGGATTGATATGTGATATCAGTTCTTCAATATGGCAGTGAATGCTGGATAATCTTCTCAAAGATGAAGGAGAGATTTGAAGCTACTAAAATGTGGTTCTACTGAAGGATGCTGAGGATATCATGTACTGACCATGTGAGCAACAATGAGTAGGAGAGGATAGAAATAAAAAGGAAACTAATATTTAAGATCAGGAAAAGACAGCTGCAGTTCCTGGAACATAAGGAAAGAGGGCTTGGAGAATCTGTTACTCACAAGTCACATAGAGGAAAAGAGGAATAGGAAAAAGCAATGCATAACATGCTTGATAAGCTTGAGAAAATGGATGAGAGAGTGAGAGGGATAACAAGAGAAAGTGTGTTAAGAGCTACTAATGATAGGGAGATGTGGAAAGCCATGATTGTTTACGCCCTGAAGGTAAATGGCACATAGGAGAAGAAGATTAAAAAGGAAAGCAACATAATAAAACTACTTGAAACTGTCGACATAATGTCGTAACTTAAAGAAATAGAAATGGAAGAAAGGCTGAGATAATGTTGACTCGGCTGCACATAGAGCACAGATACCTCATACATTCATACTTGCTGATAAATGAAGTTCAATCAATATGTACAACATGTCAAGCTGCACGCATGGTGAAACACATTTTAACTGAATGCATTAACTTAGTCCCTGTTAGACAGAAAATACTAGAAGAAAAACATAAGAAAACTATCTGAAAATACTGAAACTGTCAACATAATGTCCTCTATTAAAAAAATAGGTTTATATCAAAACATATAACACCTACAGTAGACGTTATACAAACTATATATCTATAAGATAGACATTTAACCTGAAAGAATAAAATTATATAGAAAATAACAGTAGTTGAAGCCATAAAATTGCAGATAAAATATTTAGATTTCAGCATTAAATAACCCATATGGGTTGATATGTTGCCAAACAACCAACCAATAAAAATAGAATTGAAGTTAGAACAAAAATATTATGATTAAGCATATGGGGTTCTTAAGATCTTGTTTTGTTAGGGATAAAAGTTGATTTATAGAAAGCAACAGCTCCTTTCTCACTTGACATTATTATGGTGTTTATATCCCCAAATGGAAATGATAATTATCTACTCAATGTGCATATACTCAAGTGATCATAACATCACAGTGAGGAATTGTTTCTTGTTTGTATTTATAGACAAAGCATGAATCTAATCAAATCAATGTGAAGGTAGATTTTATCCTGGCCTTATTCATTCAAAGAAAAACTATCTTATCATTTCTGTATTGTGAAACATTTTCTTTTGTGAAAATCACATTCCCAGCTTCATAGGTGATAATGATATCTTGATTGCATTTTGGCAATTTTCCCACCTCTTGTATTTTCTTAAGGTTATGTGTATCTGTGCGAAGTAACATTAAGCATGCTTTCCTTGTTCTCGTTTAATGTGGCAACATTAAAAACAATACAGCATACTTTGATTTTTAAGGTATTGTTTTCTTTGAAAGCTGACAATAGTTCAGTACCAAATACCTGGCTACTGACATCTTACTTATAATTTTTTTTTTTAAATACTAGTTTTCACCTAATATGAGGCTCAATAGCTGCTAAAAGGTAGAGGGTTACTGTTAAAATGGGGATGTGGTATGAATAAAAGAGGAGGTGTTAAGAGTGAGAATAAGGAGGATAGATAATCACTGACCCTTTACATGAAGAGGTTAATATTGTATTGTTCATGGAAGTATCCATGTATAAGTCTGTTCCAAAAAGTGGCAATTCGCAGAGAAAAAAGCTGAGTGGAACTTTACTTTAGATTTGAAATGGAGAGAAAATGAGTGTGATTTTACTCTGTGGAAGTAGTATCATTACCTGATTATTTCATATTCAGAACATAGTCACATAATAATCAAGTGATATGACAGGATGATAATCATTACCTGTAAAAACAGTGTATGATTTTGATATGTTAATTCATAGTATACCATTTACAGTCATAAGACAGTTGCCACCATATGACAACTGTCCTTGGATAATGGAGAGGGCAAATTTTTTAAAAGTTTTGCTCTTAATTCAATATGAATTATAAATTTCTAAAGACTATTTCGAAGGGATTATCTTGGAATTAAATACCTGGGAAATGTTCTGACAGAGGATAAAAAGTGCGATATTGAGATCCAAAATCACATTGGCATGGCCAAGGATGCATTTCAAAAGTTAACTAGAGTACTAAAATACAGGAAAATCTCATTGAAAACAAAAAAAAGAGTGCTGGATTGCTATGTGATATGGCAGTGAATTTTGGACAATCTCATCAAGGATGAAGGCAGCAGAAATGTAGTTTTACAGAAGGATGCTAAGGATACCATGGACTGAGCACGTGAGCAATGATGAGGTGTTGGAGAGAATTTAAACAAGAAGATAACTCATACTTAACATCAGGAAGAGACAGATGAAGTTCTTGGGACAAGTAATGAGGAAGGAAAGCTAGGGGAATTTAACACTCACAGGACAGATAGAAGAAAAGAGAGACAGGGGAAAGAAGCACGAGATCTACTTGATAGACCTGAGCAAATGGATGGCAGAGTGTAGTTTAGGAGAGATACCAAGATGAAAACGAGAGACAGAGCCAAATGAAAGTCCCCAATTGCTTACATTTTGAAGGGATTATCCTGACTTGACCTGACCTGAAAGCTGATGAAGATTTTCCACTTTATGTCAGTGGATTAAGTGATCAATGTATCTTTGTACTTTCCACAGTCAGAAACATCAGACTACTGGAGAATTCTACTGATTAGTTTGGTGACAAAACATTTTAAGTTGTATTTCAGCTCTTTTACTAACCATAAACCATTCATTCTTTGACTTCAAAAAGAGAGATTCTTTGTGTTTATGCTCTGTTATTAAACAAACAAACAATGAGCAAGTTATGAAGAACTTCTTCAACAACTCCTCACTATCTATCCTGTGCACAATCAAAAGATCTTCCTTATTGACTATGAAAAAGCATCCAGGAGTGCTACTGAAGAGGTTTTCCTCAATGCAAAAATCAAGGTATGTTTTTACTACTTATCAAAAACATATACTGCAAGGTGCAATCTAAAGTATGGCAAAGAAAATACCAAAGTGATGCTAACTTTGCCCTGCAAATTCATATGATACCAGTAATCATTCCACCAGATAAAATGATTGATCCATTTGAGACACTGCAAGAGACTATCCCACCTGAAGCTGATCCTATCATAGACAACTCTCAAGATGCATATATTGGCAGAACATGTCAACATAATGGGTGAGCTTCACATTCTCCTGTTAGCATGTGGAATATTTATGAATGTAAAGCTGAAGATTTACCTTACACTAATAACTCCTTAGAAGGATGGCATAACCACATGCAAGCTAATATTACTTCCTTCGATCCAAATATATGGGAATTCCTGAAGGGTTGAAGAAGGAGCAGGCACTGAACAGTATCGCCATAAATCAGATACTGGCAGGACATCCAGCACAGCCTAAGCGGAAACGTTATCAAGATTCAACAGTTAGAATAGCAAATATTGTACAAAACTTTGAGAACCACCTAGTCTTGGACTTTTTGAGATGTATAGCAAATAATTTGAAATTTTAGTTGTATAATTATAGTGATATAGAAATATTCAATTTCATTCAATATTATGAAATGTAATAATTGATTATTGTTATTATTAATGATATGTTATAAACATTAGCATAACCAGACAGTTGTTAATTTATAATTAGTAATTATTGTATTTGTGTATAGTCCACAATTCATAATTTTAGTGCTATAATTATTGTAATATAAATATTAAAATCTTATTATTGGAATATTCTTTTTATTGGATAACGGATAAAATATGAAAATAAAACCCTAATTAGCTTTATTAGCATTTATTCCCCCCCACCCCACCCCACACACACTAAAGTTGTATTTTCTCTTAATTTTCTCTTAATGTAGGCAATTATCTGGGGAGCATTTCACTCATGCAGGCAATTGTTGGGGCAATTCTCCTAATACCCTACTTGTAATGCATAAGAATTAAAAAGTTGTTTCACATCTCTTTTAATAACTTCAAGGTAAATCAGAATGTTAAAATATACCATACCAACAGATACATACAGTTTGAGTTTTGTTTAATATCATATCAAACTCTGTGGGTTGTTTAATGCCAAAAAAGTGGGGTTTTAAGGTAATTTTTTTTAATGTCCAGTCATAGTGAGAAGTTGATTTAGTCAGATTTTGAAGAAAAGTTGCTTTTATTTTATTTTTTTATTTTAGAAAACTGAAGATGTTTTTCTTATTTTGTGTTCAAAAATGTATTGCTGGTAATAATTTTTTTCCTTTAAAAATGTATTATGACAATAATTTTTTCCTTCAAAAATATGTTATGGCAATAATTTTTTTTTTCAAAAATGTATATTTTTCTATAAAAGTCTATTTTTATACCTAGGGATTAACTATTTGTCCATATCTGGGACCCTAACAGGTGCTACCACTCCAGGTTAGGGTGGATCTGGGAACAACAGCAATTAAGAGGTGGTTCCATGCTTCTCACAACCTCCTAATCAGTGGCCTTGCTGCCAGATGCAGTTTATGAACATATCCAGGACCAGATACATAGATATATACTTTGTGCAAAATTTTGGGCCACTTTAGTCATTTTTTTAATCATTTCACCTCAATTAAGATAACAAAGCCACTAAGATGCAAGGGTTACTGAGTTAGATAACGTTAAGAAAAATACTGTTAAGGACAAAGAAAAAGACAATAATTTAAAGAAAAAAGATAATGATTGACATTGCACTTAAAATTTTGAAGATCAAAGTTAATTAGCAATATGTTTTTTTTCAATACATTTTATGATTTTTGAGAGCTAGAAAATAATTTACAATATTTTCATCAATGCTGTATGGTAGACCATTTTAAGCATAGAAGACGTTGCAAAAATACTGTGCCACAAGTGAAAAATTTCCTCTTTCATCATTTTCTTTTTCTTTTGTGACCATTCAGGGCTTTGGAGTTCATGCTTCTTTACAATTTCCTGTCCTTTATAGTTCTTAATAAATTTTTGCTAATACTTTTATCTTATCTAAACCCTGTTCTGCCATCTATTTACACAAACTCTCTAGTTAGGTAATACATTGTCTTCCTCTCTCCTTCTTTCTTTCAATCTGTCCTTTGAGTGTCAAATTTTCCAAGCCCTCTTAACTTATTGTGTCCTACAAATTTCAACTGTTTCTTTCTCATGTTGAGAATAAGTGTCTTTTTGTTTCCATTTTCTCTAAAACTTTGTCATTGCTCACATATTAAAAATGATTATCTTTGTGTTCCAAAAAATAATCTTTATTATTACAGAAAGTACAAAACATCAAAGTAAGGAGTTACTAATTAGTGTTTCTACACTTTGTTTGAATAAGTACCTCAATATGATATGACATTGATTGGAAGAAGGTTCAGATTTTCTCATTTGATATTTTTTACCATTCTTCTTGGTAATTCCAAAGCTCTTGCAGAATATGGGATTTTGATTGGAGCACCTGCTCCTTCAGTTCCCACTACAATAGTTCAATTATATTGATATCAGGACTTTGTACTAGACAGTCTTCCAAAAAATCAGGACTTTGTACTAGACAGTCTTCCAAAAAATCAGGACTTTGTACTAGACAGTCTTCCAAAAAATCAGGACTTTGTACTAGACAGTCTTCATAAAAAACTTTTTTGTTACGCATGATAGGTTTTAAGTAGCACTGTCACGCTGAATAATTTCTCCATCTTTGTATCTGGTAGAAGTTTAGATCCTTTTAAACTAATATATTTACATATTTGGATTGTTGTTTTCATCTTTATTGTCATATTCACAATGTTTTGGACACTGTATGCTTCAACCTTCTTCAGGTGATTGGAAATTTGAATTGAGCTCTTTATTTTAACCACTCAGATTGCTCTCATTCCATGAGTCATGCCACTTCCAGATATCTTAAACATCACATGACCCAGTGGATAAAAGTGTTGGTAGAATCCAGATACTTGACCCAAAGAGTTGTGAGTTCAATACTTGGTGGCAATAATGGCAAACAAAAACTTAAAGTTGAGTTAAATGGAGATAACTGATAAATCTGGAAGTGGCATGACTCATGGAATGAGAACAATCTACTCCAGTATTTAAAATAAAGGGTTCAGTTCAAAACTCCCGTCACCTGAAGAAGGTTGGAGTGTACAACAACCGAAACGTAGTGAATATGACAATAAAGATGATGATAACACTCTGTCTGAATAATATATATAATGTAAATACCTCATCTTAGAAATATAAACAAATATTAAATATAGTTTTCACTGTTTAGATTTGCATCAACTTTTATCAATTTTCTTTTACCTTCATGTCTGATGCAACATCACACCATTACAGATGCACTTCCAAATTTTACCATATTTGTTGCAATATCTTGTACTGTTTCTATCATTCACTGGTCCTTTAATGTATTTTTTGCATTAGAATACAACTCTATTTTGTATTCATCAATAAAAATTACTTTTTGCCACTTTCCAGCATCCAATATGGTTCTTTGACCACTTAAATCTTCTATTTGAATGTTTTTTGGATAATGATATTTCCTTTTTTTTTCTTTTTTTTTTTTGCTATGAGACACCTGTTCAAGTTGTTTTTTTTATAATACTCTGTGGACTGTCAACGGAAACA
This sequence comes from Ascarosepion bandense, assembly GCA_037127315.1. Lineage (NCBI taxonomy): Eukaryota > Metazoa > Mollusca > Cephalopoda > Sepiida > Sepiidae > Ascarosepion > Ascarosepion bandense. The sequence continues at coordinate 1,253,030 of JBBBDQ010001908.1, read as the reverse complement.
TCACTATTAAGACTGCATTCACGCCTCACTTGCCTGGCTGTTAATTTTGGATTGCCAACCAACACTTTCACAATCTTTCTTTCATTGTTCTTCTCTAACTTTTCTTTTTTTCTATGTTTTTTCTTTGCACTTAAAACACTTCCAGTCATATCAAACATATTTTGGTTGGTTTGAACACAGTTTCTGGTAAAGCCCAGCTGCAAAACTCTCAGTCAGTCAGTTATCTTCCCCTTCAAAATCACAACCTTTATCTTTGTTTCAGCAGAAAATTTAGCCATGATGTTAGTGTAAAAAAAAATGAGCAAATGTTTAATTTCAATGACTTGCCAAGGCACCTTACACTCATGTTAATAAAATGGAAGAATTTCTTTTTAGGAATTTGCACATTATTTTGACTGTATTATCTCAGATCTTTCAATTGTCCAGTAATTTTCAATGACATTTTCAGATTTAAGCTGCTTAAAGCAGTATATCTTCAGTTAAATGACATCTACAAAAATGCAAAAATTTATTTTCCAATCTTCAAGATCGAAAAGAAATGCTGATAAAAGTATATTGATAAACAATCTTAACAAAATAGGTGTATAATCATTTCATGTAGTTGTTCTAAAATCCTTTGCACATCAGTGTATAAATAAGATTAACCATAAAATTAAAAAGCTTTATTCATATACTAAATCAATTTTCTGATCAGAATAAGCTCATTCAATAATGTGAATTTCCTCTACAAAAGTATATACAGTTAGAACTGTAAAGAATGTTTAAAATTGAACTGATGGAAAAAATGTATCTTTAATACATCACTCAATAAATCCTGTGCCTGACATATAGATGGTGCTACTAATAAAACATCTATATAATTTTTAGAAAGTACTAACCTTCAAATGGCATGTGATAGAGTTTGGGCCCAATCATGTCATTAGTTTACAAATTACACTTATTTAAGTGAAGCTACTGTTGCAAATTTTCAAAACAATGGAAAAATCTGAATTTCATGTGTTAATAAAGCATTACTTTCTGATGAAAAAATATTGTTCAAGCAAAGAAATGGCTTGATAAGCGCTATTTGGACTCTGCTTCATCGGAAATAATGGTTAAGAAGTGGTATGCTGACTTTAAACACAGTCAGACAGACACAAATGATGCTGAATGCTGAGGTCACCTAAAATTGGCTGTTAACCCAGAAAAAACAAAAAAATTCACAAACTTGTTTTGGCTGATCGTAAATTGAAGTTGCATGAGATAGCAAAGGAGTTGAACATATCAGAAGGCAGTGTATTCACCATTTTGCATGAACATTTGTTAATGAGAAAGCTGTGTTCAAAGTGGGTGCCACATTTGCTCACAGTCGATCAAAAACAACAATGTGTTGATGAATCAGAGTGTTGTTTGCAACTTTTTTAATGCAAGAAGAAGTTTTTGTGAAAATATGTGACAATGGATGAAACATGGATCCCCTACTTCACTCTGGAGTCAAATTGGCAGTCAGCTGAGTGAACAACAGCAGCCAGCTGAATGTCGTCCAAAGTGAAAAGATAAACATCAGCAGGCAAGGTTTTGGCTTTCATATTTTAGGATGTGCAAGATGCTTTTCCATTGATTTCCTTGAGAAAGGAAGCATCATCAATAGCAAATATTATGTAGCATTATTGGTGCATTTGAAGGAAGAAATCACCAAAAAATGACCACAAATGAAGAAGAGGAAATATCTTTCACCAAGACAAAACACTGTGTGACAAATCGATCACAGTGATGGCAAAATTACATGAATTGCACCTGAAATTGCATCTGCATCCATCCTATTCTCCAGATTTGGTCTCCAGAAACTACTGGCTGTTTGCAGACCTCAAAAGAATGCTCCAGGGAAAGAGATTTGGCTCCAATGAAAAAGTGATGTCAGAAACTGAGGCATATTTTGAGGCCAAAGACAAATTGTTTTACAAAAAAGGCATCAAATTGTTAGCGAGGCCTTAGAATCAGTGCATCGCTCTAGAAAAAGAGTTTCTGATGATGAATAATGTTGAATTTTGCCTAAAAGTTGTTGTTTTATTAGTTAGGCCTGGGATTTATCCAGTGATGTGTTATATATAAATTCAGTACTAATAATACATAGTATTTAACTGACACTTGAAATATATCCTATTTTTAGCTTCTTAAGTGATAATATCTCCCTTTTTTCTTATTTGGAAAATATTCTTCTTATTCTATGTGCTATATTCCATAAGGTCATGAGCAATCATGGCTCTTCACAGCTTCCTGTTCTTTGCAGCTCTGAATGAATTTTGTTTTTGCTATTTCTTCTAATCTCTGATCTACCAGTCATTCACATAAGCTCATTTGATAGTTTATTCACTACTTTCACCTGACTTTCTTGCCTTGTGAGTGTCAAACACTCCATGCCTTCTTTGTTCATTATGTACCCTAGAAATTTCAATTGTTACTTTCTTAATCTGAATATAATTGCCATTTTTGTTTCTATTTTCTAAAAACGTCATCATTGCTCACATGTTTAGTTCCTGGTATATTTTGCATCCTTCTGTAGAACCACATTTTGGGTGTTTCAAGTATTTTCTTGATCAGGTAAGAGTTTGTCCAGCATTCATTGCTATATAGAAAGAGTAATATTATGTAAGAGTTCAGTATGTTTTCTTTGTTTCTTGTGAAATTCTCCTGTTCTCTAATAGTCTGCTTAACTTTAGAAAGATGCCTTTTGTGATTCCAATTTGTTTTTATTGAAAAGTAAATAATAATAAATATTGCACAGAAATTGAAGAAAACTATTATAAATAATTCAGTCTGTGCCAATGCATTTCCTATGTTCAGTATTCTTAATGTTTCTTGATTCTTTTTGTTTTAAGAGTATGAAAATACATCATGCAAATAATGGAAAAATTGACTTGATCACAGTTTTTTACAAGTCTAAGTTCATTAAGGAACGAGTTGAACATAAAGATATCACAATTGTTGAATTTGCTACCAACTCTCTGGGTTTCATTAAGAATTTGTTGGGTATCCTTTGAAAATGCATCTCTGATTAAAAGAGGCAGTTTGAAATGAAGCATTGCCTAATATCTTGTATTTTGGTGAGATAAGATTCTATTGAAAGCTTGAATAATCTTATGTTCTCCATGCAAAACAGATTTATTCAGGTTTTGTAATCAAAGGGAAAACTTTGTAATTATTGATTATTCTTCCTTTAATGCTTAAAGAAGTTTCATGATGTCTTAAATTTATTTCTATCTTCAGAATATGGGATTTTTCAAAATTTGCATATAACTATGTATTGAGAACATACTGAGATAAAATTGATTTAAAAATTTCATTATCCACTTGTCTCTTCATAAATAACAAAGTTGGTTATATTGTTTCATTAACATGCAGCAAAAGTAATGCACTTTTTATATTTATTTAATTTTATTTGACCAAGTATAAATTACAGGATTTTAAGAATGATTGTAAGTATTGTCACATCAAAACAACATGATTTTTTATGATTAGCAAACTATTTAACATGTTCAAAATGTTCCTCTTCATGTTCAGTACAATGCTGAACACTATCAGTGACACTTCTACAAACTATTTCACACATTTTTACATTCATTTCAGAAAATTTATCAGAAATTCAAGAATTATTTTTGTTTGAGTCTGCAAGCAAGATCTTTCAGTACACCCACAATAAAATATTTGTGAGTGTCAGGTCTGGTGATCTGTTGTTCCATGCCATCCTATCCCCCTCAGCTTGAAATTAAGATTTAATCATTCTTGAATGTGTAAGCCAAAGGGAGGAGGTGTGTTGTACTGTTGATCCAAAGTTATATAGTTGAAAACAATAAAATCAGAAAAAGAGGCTTTAAGTCTTCTGTATTAATAAAAAAGCATTATTTCTTTTGCACACAAAAGAGAGCATTATTTATGTTGCACTCTATATGTGAAATGTAAAAGTAATTTTTTGTGATGTTTTATAATTATTCCTATCACTTTATAAAATTGGTAAAGTTTACTATCTTGACTCATTTTCAGCAATGCAAGTAACACATGCAACCTGAGCACAAATGATTCTGTATTCAAGTGCAAAGTCAATCTGTAATTCCATCTTAGTTGAGCAAAGAAAACCACACCATTTGCTGAAAACCACACCTGACTTGCACACCTGTCTCCAAGTTAATGTATATCACTTACTCCCATTTTTCTCTTACCAGCAATGTTCTCTATTTTTATCTCTTCTCTTTGCCACTATTTCTGTAGAGAAAAAGATTGTACTATTTTTCTCTTTACATATTGAAGGCTGTAGAATATGTTGTAAAAACAAAAGCCTGTGAAGCATTTAGTCTGAATATCTTTTAGAACAATAATGGAATTTCTGTAAATTGTGGTAAATTTTTCTTCCCCAGTAATTCTTCTAGTAATCATTTAACCAACCAAGAATGTATAAAATTCTCTTGCCTTTTTTTATTTATGTATTTATTGTTTGCTATAAAATAAATTTTATTTCATAATTTTAGTGCAAGTATTGTAGCAGACTAAAAAATGATTGGTTGAAAAATATGTTTTCTTTCTCCTTAAACCACTACACATTTTTCTTGACACAAATGTTTAACTCAAATTGCCAAGTAAGTGTGAAGTTTTGCTCTTAATGCTACATCATAAATAGTTCATCAAAAATGACTAAGAGGAGGATTTCATGTTGCCAGCTGAAGGGAATGGACACCCAAGATGACAACCCCATTCTATATGCACACATGCTGACAGCCAGATTAAAATCCTTCAGCTCACTACAAGTAGATAAGTACAGACTCTTTCCCACATGCAGACACACACAGATGCATCGCATTGGTGCTTATCAATGCTAATGCACACACACACATGACACAAACACCCTTGCCAATATGCATGCACTTCATTCATACACATATTTTAGTCATTGTTTCTAATTGTTGCTTGTTTAAATGATATGAACTCATAACTATGTTCAACAGTATCATCTAAAGTTTACATCATTGATGATACTTCTAATTCTAAGTTCAGTGAATAAAAATATTACTTGGGAAATGATAGGAGTACATATGTATTTCACAAAAATCTAATAATCCTATTTTTTCCAAATATCTTTTTCTGTCTAAGACAAGTAGCAGGGATGGTGGGAGAAAGTCTTGCCTTTTAATTTCAGATAAAACAACAGATTCTACAAATTTTGTTTGCCATACTTCATTACCAATGTATACATTCTACAGTAGCTTAATTCATCTGATTACCTTTCTTTGCATTACAAGATGATTACATAAACCACTTCTGCTGTGTGTGCACATTTGATAAGAAAACCATTTATCTTATTTTATGACAGCAGGTGGAATCTAATTTATTATCATATTTATTTTTATATTTTTTTCTTGTTTATGGCATCCATCCATATAAAATAATGAATAATGAGCTTTTTGATGAGAATTAACCGTTTTCATTTTTCAAATATTGTTTGGAAAATTATATACTGAAATTGGAGCCCATGAGAAATTATCAGAACTTTCTCTATGGCTCTCATACCATATGGCAATTGAAGGTTAATTTTGGGGGGAAGTGTTTTAACAGATGATGAAAAATGTAATACAGAAATCTGAACATGTGCTGAAATTGTAAAACATAACTTCTAGAAACTAAGCAAAATATTAAGAAATAGGAAAAATGCTCGACTGCTGTAATATCAATCTTCCTATATGGCAATGAATACTGGATAATTTGTTTACAGAAGAGAAGACATAAGACAACATATGTGGTTCTACAGAAGGATGCTGAGAATATGAATGAAAAGCATGTTTTTTGTTTAGGATTGGAAGAGTTGAAATTTCCAGGTCATCATGAGAAAAGGTTTGGAGAATATGACAATTAATACTGCTGTATTCTGTTTTTTCAAAGAATTGGTCTTTTCATCTTTTGGCTTTGTAAATATCTTAGAACAATCTACCATTGTCATAACAAAGACACTGCCACCTAGCATTACTAGTGCAAGAAAGATAACTTCAGCACAGTAAAATGTTGAAGATGTTAATGAAAAATATATGTATACATTTTGCATATTATAGATAGATAGTTATGAAAACCAAATATTCTATACAATTTCAATTGACAAAAACAGCAAAATTTAAAAATTTATTGTGATAGAAATTAGATTAAATTTATAAAGTTAGTAAAAAGAGCTTTAAGGAATGTAGTGTTATATGTCTTGTTGAAGGTATAGTTTATCAATTACTCAGAATAATGTCCTCATCTTTGTTGTTATTGTCACAATATTTCAGCCATTTTGCTTTTTGGCTTGTTTTGGGTGTGAGTTAATCAAGGTAACATTCAAGAAATTTCAAAGCTGAACCTGAAGCTTACGCAGATCTCCAGACACCTGAAAGATACAACTGCTAAAATGTTGTGATAAAAACAAAGTTAAGTTTATTAATATGAATTTTGATTTGTTTTCATTTGGTTTGTTTTATAACATATCAACACCTCAATGGGTTATTTAATGCTGACAAAATTTTTATAATAGATTTGTATGAATAGAACATATATTCTTTGTAAGAAATAAGTTTGTAGATCAGGTTTCATTGACATATTTTTGTGAAGTGCATTTTGTTGAGAATCAGATGTATTGCTGGTAATATTTTTTTTCCTTAAAAAATGTAATGCTGGTATTATTTTTTTCTTCCAAAATTATTGCTGGAACTTTTACTATAAAAGTCTATTTTATACTTTTATAGAGTTTTGACCCCATTTTGAGGGTTAACCATTTGCTCATAGCTTGGCCCATAACAGGTGCTATCACCCTGGGTCATGGTGTAGCTGAAAACAACAGCAATTAAGAAGTGATTCTATACTTCTCACAACCTCCCAATCTGCTGGATGTAGTTTATCATCATAACCAGGACCGTTAAATTTTGAATTTCTTTTCATAAAATCTTTATCATATCATTATTTTAAAACTTTATATATTAGTTATTTAATTATTTCAAAGTCTTTGTGACTGAAGAATCACATAAACTGATCCACAAATTTGTTCTTTAACTGACTTTTTTTTTCATCAAACTTCATGACATCTCTCAAACAAGAATATACATGCAAAGCTTTATTGGAGTAGTTTATTTTATAATAATTAAATTAACAAATAATTGGAGGCTACACTATAAGTGAAGATGAAAATGATTTGTTAAGCATGAAATAGTTTTCTGTCAAAGCAACACTTTGGCATATGTTTGCTAACCAATATTTTTGCAAAAGACTGATGCATTTGCAGGATCTCTTCAGTCAAGTTTAATTGAATGGAGATTTGTTTTGAGATATGAAAGTCACCTAGAATAAGAGCATTTAAGGGTGTAGCAGATGTTAAATCTTTCTGTTTGACACATTTGAGTTGATAACTCAATCAGCAGCAGTAACTGCTTTTCTGCCTTTGGTTAGAAAGAAAAAAAATCTTTAGGAGTATGCATTTTGTAAATCTGAAAGGTTTAGTTCTTTTGCTGCAGGCCAAGATTGGGATAGGACACTAAATTTAGCACTTAGTAGCTGCACATGGCTTAGACTATACACATCACTCTCTCTCACATTCAAGAGGAGAGTCTGTTCAACTTTTCCTTCATTTTTTGCAGAGACTCTTAAGAACATTCCTTGAAATTTGCACATTCTTTCAGGAGCATTCTTTGAAATTTTCTTTACATGAAAAGTTTCCTGAAAGAATATCTATATTGTTTGGTTTCACTTTTTCGTTTGTCTATTTTTCAACCAATTCCACACTTTTAGCTTTTGTTTGTAAATAACAACACTTTCTCAACTTCAAATGATAACCCCCACCCCAATCTAATAACAAGCATATAGTGAAATTAATTATTTCCATACAGGAAAGATTTGCCAGTTATTTGACTAAACGCTTGGTGGTACTATTAGTTAACCCACTAGGGCCATTCGTATCATATTTGATACAGTATGAAAACAAGCCTTGAAAGAAATATTTTCCTGAAAAATTTTTTAAGAGAAATATTTTATAAATTTCAAATGAAAGCAGTACTGACTGCTCAGTCAATGAATACCAAATGTTTCCTTATAGGGAAATACCAAATGTTTCCTTATAGGGAAATACTGTATCAAATATGATACGAATGGCCCTAGAGGGTTAAGGCTTCCACTGGGCATAAAGTGGGTGATCGGTTTTCTATTGTCATGAAGTAATAAACTGATCCCCCACTAATTACTACTTAATAATATAATAAAATGAAAACAAGCCTTGAAAGAAATATTTTCCTGAAAAATTTTTTAAGAGAAATATTTTATAAATTTCAAATGAAAGCAGTACTGACTGCTCAGTCAATGAATACCAAATGTTTCCTTATAGGGAAATACCAAATGTTTCCTTATAGGGAAATACTGTATCAAATATGATACAAATGGCCCTAGAGGGTTAAAATTTACAAAATCTTTTTACAAAAACAGTTTTCCAGGAAATGTGACTTCTCAAGTCCATTAACTGTTATTACTCTTTCAAATGTTGATAAGGGTTTCCTTTCAAACCTTTTTTTGGGTAGTGAGGAAAGTTAGCATCTTAATCATATCATTACTTTCTTTTCTAGTTACATGTGCAATCCATTTTTATTGTTATTGTTATATAGTTAATTAGTAAAGCATTTTGTTCATGATTTTGAAGCACCAGTCTATAGGATCTCATGAAAGATTTTCTTTAAGGCATAAAGGATTTTCTAAGGTTGTATTATTTATTTAAATGTGTCTTCTACAAACTTTCAAAAGAAAACAAATGTGTAATGAGGAAAAAATGGTTTCTGTCTTTTGACAACCACTGCAGAACAAGTTCTATTTCTAGAGACCAATTCCGGAATATTCATAACTATTGAATGAGAATGATGAACATTCATTGTCAAATATGAAAAGAAAATTATTCAATATAAAAAGGGTGAAAAAGATGCCGTAAATATAAAAAACAATTTCTTATTTATATTTTAATGTCATCTAAGCATAGATTACCAGAAAAGTTTGTTTTATTTTTATACTTGACTGGGATATACAGATAATACACTACTTTTTCTTTTTTACTTTTTTTTATCAATGTGAATATTGTAATTTTTTGTAGTTTCACATCAAAGGTAAAATATTATTTCTTATGAAATCAACATAATTTCTCATTTGAATGTTCAGCTATGTGGTTAGGATATTGGCCTATGTGCCTACTCTTTCTGTTATCAACAATTTAAATTCTGCACTAAAAAGCAATGAGTAGTGAAATTATGTATACTATAAATATATGCTTTATGTATACTATATGTATACTATCAATATGTATTTTATGCAGGTTTCATTGAAAATGACAAACAAGGTATTATTGTTAAGCTTCTTATATAATTTTTCATGTGTTCTGATGATTTTTCTTTTCAGAACTCAAATTATATAAGAATTTTCCAAAGTTATTGTATTTTCAAGTGCTTTTGGCTATACTTTTAGCTATTATCAAGGATGAATTTTGTTTTACTTGTAACTAAATATGTGTAAAATGTATGTATATAGCGTCAATGTTTATGCTACGTTCCAAACACGGTAAGCACATTTCGTTTGAGAAATATTCAGTTTTTCATAAATATGCATTTTCATAACCAACTAATAATTATGTCAATTGCAATGATTTACTAAAATGGCCACTTACATTTGTTTTTATATCTATTGTATATACTTGTAGATAAGCTGCCCAGTTTGTTTGGGGTTGTCAAATAGGTCACATTATAATCTGGGAAGTTTCATGGTCCTTTTTTAACATAATCATAACTAATAGTAAAAATTGAGGTAAATTGAGTTTTTGTATACCTGAAAATGATTAAATAACTGTATTCAAAATTGTGATTGATTGTAATTGCCTGGTATTACTTATCAAGTGCTGGACTGTTCTGTTTAGAGAAAAATATGAATACCAGTAATTGCTTTAGTCATAAAATCACTTGAAAATAACAGATTTTTGTTGTAAAATCAGTGGTAAATATGAGTAGTGTAGATTGAGTGCATTATTCAAAGTGTGATGTGGTACTGTTGAAAGAGGCAATTGTATAAAATCAAAATTTTGGGAAAAATTAATTTTCTTCCTTGCTCTTTCTTACACTTGGCCCCAAGGGTACTTGCTTTGACTATTAATATGCCACAGTCAACTTCAGAATCTTTTTGATGTCAAATTTATAGGTCTCACCCCTAATTTTTACCAAAATTTGTTTAAAAATGTAACCTATGCTTGAGTGTAAAAAGAATATTATCAGATGTAAGAAAAGGAATATTTAAGAGAATATATGTATAAATTGAAATATTTCCTTATTATTCAAAACAATCTATATATAAATTGAAATATTTCTTCATTTAAGAGACAATCTATGTATAAATATAAAAATGCACAACCAGAGGAATGATTATTTAATTGACTAAAAGAAACTTTTGGTAGTTGGTCTGATTGTCAGGACTAATTTGAAATGAAATCTATTAAAAAAAAAGCTGTCACAGTTGATTTATTTTATACAAATATTATATTATTTTATACCAATACTATTGAAAAATAGATGAACCAAAAATTTCATTGTATTGTGTCTCATCAATTTATTTTTAATTTAATATTGTCTTTTTTTTATACACCAACAAGCAATGTAAACATATTTTTATATGGTTGAATGGTATACTTCCTTTCCATAAAAACTGTCAAAACAAAATACACATCAGTCTGATTGATCTGTCAGTAATGATATATCTCCTTATGCAAATGTGTATTTTGGACTGTAAGATTTCTGTATCAAAATACAGTAATTTATCATCCCAGATCTACAAATCATACAAGTTAACAATTACCAAATATTTGATAACCTGAGAAGATAATTTATTCTTTATAACAGTTTTATATTTCCACCCCCTACTAAGGGAACCAAGAAAGCCTCAGTTGAAAGTGAGAGACTGTCAACTGAAACATCACAGTTTTGTTACAATACAAGTTCTTACTGAATATTGACTAATAAGTAAATTGACAATTTACTAAAAGCAGTAAATAGTTGCTTTAAAATATAGATAAAGTAGAATAACACATATTAAGTGTACCATAAAATAATATCTGGAATGAAAAACCAAAAATCTTCAAAGTGAAATCAGGTAAATATTTTTCTTATATATATATATATATATATATATATATATATATATGTGTGTGTGTGTATGTGTGTGTGTGTGTGTGTGTGTGTGTGTGTGTATAAGTTTATTAATTTATTAATAATTATATTGGGTATAAAACATATCTAATAAGAAAACTCATGTTACATCAGTCTCTAACCACTGGTCAATTAGGTTGCACTTAAATACACACAGAGACCTACCAAACTCTATCCACAACATGCTCGTTTGGTAATACAAATATAATAGCGTCATCCATATGAAAAAAAGAACTAAGTATAATGGAACGATCAATAATGATAAAGAAAAAGGCAATATTCAGTAATATTAACTATGAATAATGTGTTGACTGTGCTTGGAAAATAAAATATTCCTATAACTCTATATACATACATAAAAAAATCCATACATTCAGTTAAAGTAAAAATAAAATCATCCTTGATAATGGCTAAAAGTAGAGCTAAAAGTTCTTAGACATACAGAACATTCAAGCAATTTCTATGTGATTTATATCCAGAAAAGAAGAAAATTATTAGAACACAAGAAAAATTAAATAAAAAACTTGACCTCAGTACCTTGTTAGTTATTTTTAACTTGTATAAAAGAGGGATTGCTGACTAAATACACAATTATATTATTCTAGTCTCCTAAAAAGCAACACACTGCATCTTCTTGGCCTCACTCTCTCAAACAAACTCAAGGTGAATGACTACATCAAATCTATAGCTGCATCCATCACTAAGAATTTTGGATTACTTTATTGGGCCAGAATGTTTTTCTTGTCAAAATCAATCTTGTACATTTATAAATGTACTATTTGCCTGTACATTGAATGCTGTTGCCATATCTGGTTTGCTATTTATCTTGAGGTTTTCAACAAAATCTGAATAAGGTTCTGCAATGTAGTTGATCCTGACTTGTCAGCTCACTTTCACTCACTTCTCTCAACAATGAAATGTAGCTTCTCTCTGTCTTTTCTACAAATATTTTAAAGTTTCTGCTCTGAGAAGAATCTTTCCTTGTTCCTCTGACTGCATTATTTTACTTGTGCTACTAGATTGGTATCAAGATCCCACCCTTTTACCATCAAAATTGTCAAATGTAACCACCATTTCTACTCTCTCAGTTAATTTTCTTGCACTTCCTATTTGTAGAACTCCCTGCCATATACTTGCTTCCCTGTTAGCTACAATCCCCAAAAGTTTCAGTGCAATGTCAGTTGTCATCTTCTATCTCTGTAAATCCTATCCATCTCCTTAAATTCTATCCCCCTCCATAAATCCTATCTAGCTCCCATCCATTCTTTGGCACCTCCTGTAACCTGTTTTTCTTTCTTGTTCTGTAATCCCCTGTGCACTAGTTACAGTCTTGCCTTGCTGGAGGTGAAGTGATTATATATATATATATATATATATATATATATATATATATATATGGGGCTTTCACATTGTTTTTAAACTAAGTTCTTAGAACTGAATAGCCAGATAACTTGAAAATATGATTTAACTGTATAGCAGAATGAACTACACATTTTGAAAGACCTGCATATGGAGAACTGGTGTCCATAAGGTGCAAGAAGATCATTAAATGATCTTCCTCAATTTTTTTACTTCAGAGTTTTCATTTTCTTAGACTAATTGCAACTCAAGGTTATAGACACTAGTCCGTTCTGCTATTTATCCATAGCTGGAAGCAGAAGAAATAGATTCGTTTTTCTTAAAAATATTGGCTCATAAGTGAATGTAATGAACTTGACTGTTAAAGAACTCTGCTCTTCAATTTGGAACTGCTATTATCAATTACTCTACTTCATAATTTTACTTTGATAAAATTCATCAGAGAATAAAAAATGTTGGTAAAAAAAATGTCAGATCAAGATAAAAGTTTGTTTACTGAGAAATGTTCAGTTTTTGATAAATATGCATTTTCATAACCAAATAGTAATTGCAATGATTTACTGAAAATGACCACTTATGTTTGTTTTTACATATATTGTATATACTTGTAGATAATCTGCCCACTTTGTTTGAGGTTGTCAAAGTGGGTATTTGGGGTTGACTCACAGACAGGTCGCATTATAATCTGGGAAGTTTCATGGTCCTTTTTTAACATAATTATAACTAATAGTAAAAATTGAGGTGAATTGAGTTTTTGTATACCTGAAAATGATTAAATAACTGTATTCAAAATTGTGATTGATTGTAATTGCCTGGTATTACTTATCAAGTGCTGGGCTGTTCTGTTTAGAGAAAAATATGAATACCAGTAATTGCTTTAGTCATAAAATCACTTGAAAATAATAGATTTTTGTTGTAAAATCAGTTGTAAATATGAGTAGTGTAGATTGAGTGCATTATTCAAAGTGTGATGTGGTACTGTTGAAAGAGGCAATTGTGTAAAATCAAAATTTTGGGAAAAATTAATTTTCTTCCTTGCTCTTTCTTATGCTTGGTCCCAAGGGTACTTGCCTCAGATATTGATACACTACAGTTTACATTTACCTTTATAAAGTTCATCAGAGAATAAAACATGTAGGTAAAGAAAAGGTTTACTTTTGTCATATATATATATATATATATATATATATATATAAGGACCTAAACAAGTTCTCATTGTTTTCAACAGATGGCATTCCTAGAACTGCTTGTCTGTAGTTTTAGATGATAACAAATCTAATAAATCTATAAAGTACTATAAACAGGCTTGAAATTCATTTTATATCATTTCACTGAAGTGCAAACAGCTTTGTTTTTTATAGTGTTAAACATTTCAGATTTCAAGCCACTGTATTTGTGGGGAATTTTACTACACTACTTTATTCAAAAGAAATCTGCAGCTGAAGCACACAGAATTCTTGTTAAGAGTTATGGCATTGTTGCTCTATTTGAAACAACATGCAGAAATTGATTTAGATGTTTCAAAAATAATGATTTTGATGTTAAAGATAATAGACATCTGGTGCACTGAAAAGTTTGAAGACAAAGATTTTCAGACATTACTTCATAAAGATTCATGTCAAGTGCAAGCTGAACTTGCAGAATCATTAGAAATTGATCAAACAACAGTTTCAAAACATTTGAAAACATTAGGAATGATTCAAAAGCAAGGACATTGGGTACTGTGCGAGTTGAAGCTGAGAGGTATCTTGCCACTTGGGAACAGCTTCGTCAATGGTAGAAAAGAAAAGATTTTTTGCATTTTTATGTGCTATCTGTTAATAAAGATTGTGATGCGTCTATTCTATATTATAATTATCATCTTTTTTCTGCAGAATATAAAAAAACACCAATTAAATTTTTGTATGCTTTCGTGTGATTTTACATTAAAAATGAACTCTATATTTATTTTAATGTTGAATAAGCAATTGGTTTTGACAGATTTACAATTGATCTAATGAAATAAAAGAAAAAGATTTAAAATTTAAAAAAATAAATAAAAATGATAAAGAACTTTGCATTAAAAGATACCCAAAAACACATCAATAACCCTTAACTGATATATAAGGGAATGCAAAACAAAACATGCTTATATAATTTTATTGTGTATTTTAAAGAACAATGTCAGTTATGGTATAACAGAAGCAAGAAAAAGATGAATAGAAAGAAAAAAATAAGATGAAAAGAAAAATAATAGTAAGAAGGTTGGTTGTATAGTGTATGTATTCTTCTCAGTCTAGCTTTTTCTAAAAATAGTACATATTCTGGGTAAACATGAAAATGCTCATGGCCATTTTTCATTGGGTTAAGTACAGACTCAGTAACTTAACTTTTTTTATATTATTTCCAGACATTCATGCACCATGACTATAAAGTTGTGTAAAGATCACATTCTTCATTCTGCAGCATGATGCTAACTTCTCTTTGTCATGTGGTTTGATGCTAAATTTTAACTTACACAATAGAATTATGTGGAAATTTCTTGAATAAAACAATTTTCTATCACAGTGTTTCCCAAACATTTTTACTTCAAGATGCACTTTTAGAATAGCTAAAAGTCTGAGGCACACATTAAGTTTTAATAAAGAAAAATTAATCAAGATATTTGAAAATATAAAAGGTTAGTTTAAAATTTCCAAAGAGGATTAAAAATTCAGTTTTCATTTAAAGGTATTTATGAAGATGTTGTTTGCATTTTAGAGAGGCCAATAATGAATGATTTAAATCTCTTGAGAAAGACAAATGGAAAAGGGTTATCTACTCCTTAAAATTAGTTAAGAAATTTGAAAATATAAAAGGTTAGTTTAACATTCCCAAAGAGGATTAAAAATTCAGTTTTCATTTAAAGGTATTTATGAAGATGTTTGCTTTTAGAGAGGCTGATAATAAATGATTTAAATCTCTTGATGAAAGCAAATGAAAAAGGCTTATATACTCCTTCTTAAGGATTAAGGAATTTACTTCTTCTATTTACCATGTCTCTTCAAAAGGTAGGTGATCATGGCTTTCCACATTTCCCTATCACTTGTAGCTCTTAATACCCTTTCTCTTGTTACCTTGTTGTTACTCACATGTTCTTCAAGATGTAGGTGAGCATGGCATTTCAGGTATGTTGATGACACTTTTGCCACTTTTTCAGATGAAAATGAAGCTGAAAATATTTTCAGTAGGCTTAACTCCTTATATAAGGCTTTGTCCTTCACTATGGAAGTGAAAAATGACAATTGTTTGTTCTTTTTGGGTGTTTTTGTTGAGCATAGTAGAGGGGTTTTCTTGCAAGTATTTATTGTAAACCTACCTTTATTGGCCTGTATATGAATTGCACCTACATCAAGGAAAATTAATCTTATCAAAACCTTGGTGTACAGGGTGCTCAAAATTTGTTCTCCTGCTAGACTGGACTTTAAATTTGAGAATATCAGGGAGATTTTCCTTAGTAATGGCTATCTGAAAGCCCTTATAAATTATATTATTAATAAGAAGACTAGGGAATTTCATTCTACTAATGTCCTGGGGCCTTCTAAGTGTCCAGTTTATTCAAAGATTCCTTGGATTGGGGATAAGGGTCAAAGTTTAGTTAAGCAGGTTAGCAGGACTGTTTCTGGTTGTTTTCTGTCTGTTGCTCTGCGGTGTATTTTTCGGACTAGGTCTGCATGTCTGTCTTTTCGTAAGGATGAATTGCTCTACATCAAATTGAGTAATTTGATATATGAATTTAATTGCCAGTGTGCTGCTGGTTACGTGGGGCATACAACCTTACATTTGGAAACAAGAATTAATCAACCTGTACCATCATAAATATGATTAGGCAAAATAGGTAGCATGTGTCGTCTTCCCTCTACCAATATGGAATTGGCTATTGCTCAACACCTAGTAGAGAATATAGCTTGTGCTCAGTCATATAAGAAAGAGTGGTTCAAATTTTTACAAGTGGCTGGATCCAATAATCAATTAAAGATTTTGGAATCAGTCTGCATATCTTTACGAAAGCCTTCTCTTTGCCAGCAGAAGGATTTCGTTAAGTCTCTTTATTTGTTGGGGGATATTTTATTTTAACTGTCCCTCAATAAATATTTACATGTGATTTATCCTCCCCTCGTTATAAATATATATCTATATGTATATTTATTTTAGTGTTCCCACCTTTTTTTTTTTGCTCTTCATTTTTGTTGCTGTTTTTTCATTTAATTTGTGATTCCAATGATTTTCTCCTGTTGAGATGTTGGACAAAAGAGCTATTGAGACTTTTAATAAATTCCTTGTTTTTAAAGTAGTGTACAAATTTTGTACCTCCAAACATTTGTTTATATATAGATATATATATATTTCTTCCTGTCACATTCATGGAGAGAAAAACAATATCAATGCAGTGTCAGCTCAGGTTATTAGAGAGACAATAATGAGGCAGCGTTAACTTAGTTCATTTTCTTTACTACCTGTTATTAAACTGTACTACCAGTTATGAAAGTGCTTGATGCATGTTTGCTCTTTAACAGTGGTTTATTATTTTATTTTTCTGCAATATTATGTTGTTGAGTAGTGAACAATATCTATCTATCTATCTATCTATCTATCTATCTATCTATCTATCTATATATGGCAACAATCTCTCTTTTATACAGGTTTCATTAAAAATGATAGACAAGGTGTGAGGGTTAAGTTTTTATGTAATTTTTCATGTGATCTTATGATTTTTTTTCTTTTGAGGATATAAATCACATAAAAATTGTTGAAATGTTTTGTTTATCTGAGCATTTTTGGTTATACTTTTATTCATTTTTGAGAATGAATGTTATTTTAAGTGTAATAGAATGTAATTGATGTTATGTATAATATGGAGTATTGGTATGTGTTATGTGCCAAACACAGTAAGTATGTTCTTAACATGTTTGTAGTTGATGCTATTGAGTGTTTGGTTTTTTATTTTTAATAATAAGGCCTCCATTATTTTGAATCTTTTTTTGCATGTGGGTGATGCTATGATATTTGTGTTGTCAACAAGTATGTTCCAGATAGGGTTTGGTAGGTTTCCGTGTGTGTTTAAATGAGATCGAATTGAGTTCCTTTGAAAGAGATGTAGTGTCAGTCTTTGAGTCAGTTTCATAGTGGTATGACTGATATGATTATTTATGTAATTATGTAATTAGAATCAACAACAAAGGATATGTGAATTTGTAAATAATGTTGGCTTATTGTAGTTTTGATCTCATGGGTGAATTGTTGTTTGTGATGAGGTTAGCCGATTTAAATCTAGTGTAATAGATAATTAATTTGATTTTTTAGTTTAAGTCGATTAGAGTTGTGTATTTTTGAATGATGTTTCAGAATAAAGATTTGTCTTCTTTATAATTACTATGAATTTTGTTTTTGTAGATGATATTGATGTTATTATCATTATCAGTGTGTTTAATGTTGTTATTACTCAGGCTTGAAAGAAAAATGGGAGTCATACAAATAATTTAGAAATCCATTTTTGATGAGTGTTTGTTTGGCATTATGGAGTTCAGAGAGAGAATAGTAACTTTCTTGTAACTTTCATTACCTCAAAAACCAAAACAGTATCATTTTATCATGATTTCTCAGTCTCAGAATGTTATCCTGTCATGATAAATAGCTCCACTGAAAATGATGCTCCATACTATGAATGTTCATTCAGTCTCAAATTCATTTCAGACCTGGATATATATATATATATATATATATAATTACAATATATAAAAATAAAAGGTTTGTCATTTAGCTGAGGGATGTTACCTTCAGCATCCCAACTCCATCTGTTCACTCATCAGTGTATATCAATCATTGACTTATATATATATGTTGTTCAGTTGTGATAAGGCTTAGTGCCAAGATTGGTGTTCTTTCAGTGGTTTACAAATAAAAAGATATTTTGGAAATCAGGTTGTTGCTCATAAAGTGTTCAGTAACGAGAAAGAGATAGAGCATTAATAGGATTAATGTGGAGAAATTTGTCATTTAATTAAACAGAGTTATGCTGATTTCAAAGTTTTGTAAAAGCACCAGTGTGATCTCATCATTCTTAAGGGCGTTTTACTTCATCTGCTGATGAAAAGAAAAGCTCTGTGGAGTGAGGACATCACACTAGTGTCATTACAAAACTTTAAGTGACAAACTGGTCCACATCAATCATATATATATATATATATATATATATATATATATATATATATTATTATTATTATTATTATTAATTATTATGTTAAAACATGTGCAAACTACAAACTACTACAAAATTGTACATTTTGTTTTGACACTGAAAGAACAATCTTTCATCAGGTAGTTAACATCATTGTTAACTAACGTAATAATTAATAATATATATTCATTGGTCTATTTTCATATTGAGCACTGTTTTAAATTAATATTTTGAATGTTGCAATGATTTTCTTTGTTCCCTATTCATTTGGATATATATATATATATATATATATACATTTTCTATAGATAGATAGATGAATAGATAGATATCTTTTTCTAAAGATACTGGAAATATGGTCAATTCATTCTGTCACTCTTGTGCCATGCTTTAGCTTTACAAGAATTAAACCAAAAATGGAGTGCTGGACATGCCCAGTCCTCACATTCCAGCATTGATAGTTCAAAATCATTTATGCCGTCTTTTGGTAAAAAGTCTAGTCTCCAGTCTGCAGACTATTTATCACAAATGCAATGATCTAAGTTTATCACTGCTATATTGCTATTTCCATCGCAACTATTCAACTAATCTCTATTATTTACTTCTGCGAGTTTAGTACTGCTTTGACATGACATGCTAATTTGACAGAGTTGAATCACAATTCAGTTTCTCAGTGCTTCAAATGTAAGAAAAAAGTTTCACTCTGACAGCTTTATTCCCTAAGGACTAACACTTTGGAGAACAGATTCTTATATGAACACCTTAATTTTAACATTTTAAAGTCAAAAGTCAATCCTCATCTTTCCTCCTCATTCTCATAGTCTTCAGTTTTTACCACCTTCCCTTCTATTTTTCTCATACACCTCTATCATCATTACCATTTTTATTGTAACTGCCTGCTTTGAGTGGCTCTTGAGCTTTATAGTGGGTCAAATTTAATAAAAATATCTTCATTTTTCATCACTCTCTCTTCTATTCATATCATCTACACTCTCTTACTTGAGTGGTTCTTGAGTAGCATTAGTCGAAATTTAGTAAAAAAAAATTAGTAAAAAAAAAATTACTGATGTAGAAGCACATTATTCTAACACAACTATTATGTTTGTCTTGTATGAAAAATCTTTGAGCTTTAAATGTATTCAATGCTAAATAACATAAACGATATCTTTAAGTCCTTTAAGTTGGAATTACGATATAGTTTGCTTCAGAGTTACAGAAATTGATAAGAATGTACCAAGTCTAAATATTGAGTCTGTTAAGATGAGAAAGAGATAGGAAGTATTCTTTTATTTTATATGTAAAGGAAGGCTTATAATGTATAGTAACAGCATAGTCAAGAATGCTTCAAGAATGAAAGCTGCTAATTCAAAGCTGATAATTTGCCAGTAGTATCTGGAAGGGATGTAAAAATGAGTCTTACCAAGATTCTCGCCTCCCCATATGTTCATATTTGTATCATATTTTCCCAGGTGATTGAACCAAGATTTATCAATCATAAACAGCCCGCCAGCAATCAGTGGAGTCCTAGAAAAGTAAACAGCAATGTCATATATTGATATCCAACTTAAAGTCTTTGAACAATAACAATTACAACAAAAATACAGAAATAGAGTAATGTTTTAAAAAAGAAGACAATTTAGAAATCAGCTCGAATTTATATTTATCTGCTTAAAATGAAAACTATATTCAGTTAGTGATTCAATCTATTGGCATTTTTACAGAAATACACATATTCAAGAAATAATCATATTTTGGAAAACCTGATACTCACAGAGCAGATTGAGGGAAAAAGGAACAAAGGAAAGCAGCACATGACATACTTGATGAGCTTGAGCAAATGGATAGTAGAATAGGGTTTGGGAGAAGTAACAATAAAACAAAATTTATTAAGAGCTACATAGGACAGTAAGATGTGGAGGATCATGATTGCTTACTTCATGAAAATAACATAGCATATAAAAGAAGAGGAATCAGTTGAACACATAAGATCATACATTTTTTGAATTTTCTGAATTGTAAGAGGGGCAGGGTTCTTTCTGCGATGTAAATGTATTGTAAATATGCAAACCAAATAAATAAGATAAAGTAAGAGAAATAATTAATAATACTTCTTGACAAGCTCCAAAGGAGAGTCTGTAATGTGATAGGTACTGATCTGGCGACTCGACTGCAGCCACTTCCCCATCGTCGAAATGTGGCCTCCCTCTGTCTCTTCTATAAATACTTTCATGGCTTCTGCTCGGATGAGCTTAAGTCACTGATGCCTCCTCAACAGGTGTTTACCCGTGCAACCAGACTGGCAACTGGGTCCCACCCATTCACAGTCAGGTTAGCCAAATGCAGACGACAATTCTACTTCTGCAGCTTCTTCTCTCGCACTTCCCGCCTGTGGAACTCGCTCCCGTATTCTTGCTTTCCTGATGGCTACAACCTCCAGAAATTTAAATGCAAAGACAATACTCATCTACTAACCACTGGACTCTAGCTCTCTCCCCACCCCCGTATAACCTTCCCTTTCTCTCCACCTATGTATCTGTTATCGCACTTGCTTTCTCAGCTGTCTATTGTTCCTTTCTAACTAGTTTATACTCCTCATTCTTTTCTAATTAATCTTTTTACATTTATGTAACCCCCTGCACATCAGTGGTGTTTCCGCCTTGCTCGGGGTGAAATGATTAAAAAAAAAAAAAAAAATTAATAGCTAAAAGAAAAGGTAAGTAAGAACATGCTATAAATTAATATTTCGGAATTTTGGAATTATCTGAAATTTTGTATTTATATTATTTTAACAGAAGAAAAAAATATGTTTTAAATGATATAAATATTAACTTTTTTATTTTAACTTGAAAGGATTTTAAATTTTGTAAGGTGAGTAAAGATAGGCTTTATCACATCTTCTTCTAATTTTCTTGCCCTTTCAGGATGTTGTTGATCATGTGTCTCCACAGTTTCTTGTTTTTTGTCTCTTTGCTATCTCTCCTAAACAGTGTTCTGCCAACGATTTGCATAAGCAAATTTTCCAAGCCCTCTTTCTTCATTATATGCACATGAAATTTCAACTGTCTTTTCCTAATGGTAAATATAAGTATCCTTTATGTTTTATTTTCTCTAAAACTTGCTAGGTAGTTTATGTGTTGTATTCCTCTCTTTCTCTTGCCTTCAATCTGTCCTGTGTGTGTATCAAATTTTCCGAGCCCTCTTTCCTCATTATGTGCCCAAGTAATTTCAACTCTTTTTTCAGATGTTATGTATAAGTGACCTTTCAGTTTTCTCTAAAACTTTTTTGCTTCCGCTTTCAGTTCACGATATTCTCAATATTCTTCTGTAGAACCACATTTCACTTGCTTCAAGTCTGTTTCTCATCTATGAGGAGATTGTCCAACATTTGTACTTTATCACATAGTATGACCATTTCTTTAGCTTATTTTTTGTGTAGAAAGATCAATTTACAATGAATTTACATAGCAAACTGAACCCCCACTAAAAATTAAAAGTAAAAAAAACTTTTGTGATTTGAAGGGTTTATTATACAAAAGTATGAAAAATAAGTTTGTAAAAACATGATTATTTCTTGGAGAGATGCATTTCTGTAGAAACAGAAATCTTTTTTTACTAAATGGCAAATGAGAAAATATTTCAGAAAATGTTTAAGGAACATTTAGTCAAACTGTAGATTTCTTTTCTTCTCTGTCTCAGCATTTTCGTAATGGAAAGTAAACATTTATGATAAATAATATTTTCTTTATATTTAGTGTAATGAAATATATTCATTATCAATCATGAACTATTATTAAATTTTGACTGCTATTTATTTATTTATTTATTTATTGAGGAATATGTTGCTGATAAGATAGATGCATTGGAATTCCTGAAACAGGAGATTAAGAATGAATATACAAGCAATTACATTCAGTTAACAACAACATATTACATGAGCAAAGTAAATAGAAAAGGTATGAATACAGGTGTATATATAATGATGCCCTTATCATACATAAATAGGTGTAAAGTTCCTTGAGAGACTTTTGAGAAAACATTATTTATCTGTTGGCTGGGTAGAATTATCAGATATGCTAATTGGCTGGTTGGTTCATTTTCTACAACTTATTCAGATCTAGATCTAGATATCCTGTAACTCATTAGAATAAGAGGGGCACCACATGTACTGCAGCCAGAACTGAAGTAGTGTTTCTTTATGCATGACAGTCTGATGAAGCCCAGCACTCTTTAAGCTGATTTGAATTCAAAGTTTTCCTTCTAGACTGGTTGCCACCCAATGTTACAGAACCCAGTCTGTCCTGTAATTTAGAAGAGATGGATTCATATCTTTCTCAAGGGCATCACCATGTAAGTGAATGTAATGGAGTTGACTGGAATTCAAACTCAGCTCTCTGATTCATCAATCTGAGCTGCTATTCATTACTCTACTGTGCATCCACAGCTTATCAGCCCTTTGCATAATTGCAAAATGTTTATTTAAAGCCAGAAAATATTTTTAGATTGTGAGAATTATTTTTTTGGAAATAATAATTTAATGATAAAAGATTTACTAATTAACCACTAACTGGAGGGAGAGGGAGAGAGAGGGAGAGAGGGAGGGGGGGGGGAGAGATGAGAGAGGGGGAGGGGGAGAGGGAGAGAGAGGGAGAGGGAGAGAGAGAGGGAGAGAGAGGGAGAGGGGGGGGGGAGGGGGGGGGGAGAGGGGGGGGGGAGGGAGAGAGGGAGGGAGGGAGAGGGAGAGAGAGAGAGAGAGAGAGAGAGAGAGAGAGAGAGAAAAGGTAGATTCATGCTTTTCCTGAAGATATGATAAAGTCATTTAGAACTGGAATTCAGCTCTTTGACTAACAATGCCATTACACCACTCACACATCCACTTTTACAGCACCAGGTATTTCTAAGCAATCATCCATATAGGTACTAACCAATCTCAACATTGTTTAGATATGCCTGCATGTAGTCAAGTACTGGCTGATACATATATACATTTCATCATAACATAAAAAAATTAGTTTTTGGTTAATGAAAGTTTACAGGCTGCTGATATTTATTGACAATATTTTACATATCAAAATGGCCAACCTTTGCTTTCACTGTAGCCATTAATCTATTTTGAACTCAATTCATGATTTCTTTATCACGTCTTCATTCAAATAGTACCACAGCATTATAAAAGCTTCTTTCAGATCTAAAACATTTGAGTAGGACATACATTGCTCTCCAATATAGGCTTTATTGCAAAGTTCATAGGATTAATATCAGGGCTTGATAAAGACCAAATTGTCAAAATTATACAGAATATCATTTGTACCAGTTCTGTATCAAATTGAGTGTGTGGTGGGTGAGCTCCATCTTGAGACATAGCAACTTACAAATGTGGTTGTTAACCAGAGCAACACATCTCACAAACATTTAATAGTATTCACTGCTATTCTCATTCACTGATTCTTTAAAAAATACCAAAAGCAATTTCAAACAATCAGAAGCAAGAGCAGTCTAAACCATGGCACCAGTTAGTTTAAGTTGCTTGAAATGTATTGGAATAGCTTCAAAAATGCTTCCTGGTGAAGTGGTGTAAGTCTTATTTCTTTGATAATTAATCACAACCTCCACAGCAAAAAAATTCTCAATCTTCATATTTTTCCTTAGTGACTAATCCAAAATATTCAGCTCTTTCTCATGCTTTTGTTCATGGATTTTTTTCACCTCTTGATAATATTAAAGGACAGGCACACCTCTTTCACATTCCTCCATATACTTATCTAAAACTATACAGCTCTCTTACCATCTTCCGCCTGCTCCTTCATGGATTTTTTTCACCCTCTTTTGATAATATTAAAGGACAGTACACCTCTTTCACATTCCTCCATAGTGACTTATCCAAACTATACAGCTCTCTTACCATCTTCCGCTCAGTTCCCTTCATGGATTTTTTCACCCTCTTTTTGATAATATTAAAGGACAGCACACCCTTTTCACATTCCTCCATAGTGACTTATCTAAAACTATACAGCTCTCTTACCATCTTCCGCCTGCTCTTTCATGGATTTTTTCACCTCTTTGATAATATTAAAGGACATTACACCCTCTTTCTACATTCCTCCATAGTGACTTATCTAAAACTATACAGCTCTCTTACCATCTTCCGCCTGCTCTTTCATGGATTTTTTTTTCACCCTCTTTTTGATAATATTAAAGGACATTACACCTCTTTCACATTCCTCCATAGTGACTTATCTTAAACTATGACACAGCTCTCTCACTATCTTCCGCCTGCTCTTTCATGGATTTTTTTTTCACCCTCTTTTTGATAATATTAAAGGACATTACACCCTCTTCACATTCCTCCATAGTGACTTATCTAAAACTATACAGCTCTCTTACCATCTTCCGCCTGCTCTTTCATGGATTTTTTTCACCCTCTTTGGATAATATTAAAGGACATTACACTCCTTTCACATTCCTCCATAGTGACTTATCTTAAAAACTATACAGCTCTCTTACCATCTTCCGCCTGCTCTTTCATGGATTTTTTTTTTCACCTCTCTTTTTGATAATATTAAAGGACATTACACTCCTTTCACATTCCTCCATAGTGACTTATCTAAAACTATACAGCTCTCTTACCATCTTCCGCCTGCTCTTTCTGCTGATTTTTTTTCACCCTCTTTTGATAATATTAAAGGACATTGGCACTCTTCACATTCCTCCATAGTGACTTATCTAAAACTATACAGCTCTCTTACCATCTTCCGCCTGCTCTTTCATGGATTTTTTTCACCCTCTTTTGATAATATTAAAGGACATTACACCTCTTTCACATTCCTCCAGTGACTTATCTAAAACTATACAGCTCTCTTACCATCTTCCGCCTCTGCTCTTTCATGGATTTTTTTTCACCCTCTTTTTGATAATATTAAAGGACATTACACCTCTTTCACATTCCTCCATAGTGACTTCTATCTAAAACTATACAGCTCTCTTACCATCTTCCGCCTGCTCTTCATGGATTTTTTTTCACCCTTTTTTGATAATATTAAAGGACATTAGCACCTCTTCATTATTCCTCCATAGTGACTTATCTAAAACTATACAGCTCTCTTACCATCTTCCGCCTGCTCTTTCAATGGATTTTTTTCACCCTTTTTTGATAACATTAAAGACATTACAATTCCTTCACATTCCTCCATAGTGACTTATCTAAAACTATAATAGCTCTCTTACCATCTTCCTCTGCTCTTCATGGGATTTTTTCACCTTCTTTTGATAATATTAAAGGACATTACACCTCTTTCACATTCCTCCATAGTGACTTATCTAAAACTATACAGCTCTCTTACCATCTTCCGCTCACTTTTTCACAGGTAGATTTTTTTCACCCTTCTTTGATAATATTAAAGGACATTACACCTCTCTTTCACATTCCTCCATAGTGACTTATCTAAAACTATACAGCTCTCTTACCATCTTCTTCCGCCTGCTCTTTCATGGGATTTTTTTCACCCTCTTTTGATAATATTAAAGGACATTACACCTCTTTCACATTCCTCCATAGTGACTTATCTAAAACTATACAGCCTTCACCACTCTCCGCCTGCTCTTTCATGGATTTTTTTCAATCTCTTTTTTTGATACATAAAGGACACTACACCTCTTTCACATTCCTCCATAGTGACTTATCTAAAACTATACAGCTCTCTTACCATCTTCCGCCTGCTCTTTCATGGATTTTTTCATCCTCTTTTGATAATACTAAAGGACATTACACTTTTCACATTCCTCCATAGTGACTTATCTAAACCATATGGCCTTCTACCATCTTCCGCCTGCTCTTTCATGGATTTTTTTCACCCTCTTTTGATAATATTAAAGGACATTAGCACCTCTTTCACATTCCTCCATAGTGACTTATCTAAAACTATACAGCTCTCTTACCATCTTCCGCCTGCTCTTTCATGGATTTTTTTTCACCCTCTTTTTGATAATATTAAAGGACATTACACCTCTTTCACATTCCTCCAGTGACTTATCTAAAACTATACAGCTCTCTTACCATCTCTCCTACTTGCTCTTTCATGGATTTTTTTTCACCCCTCTTTTGATAATATTAAAGGACATTACACCTCTTTCACATTCCTCCATAGTGACTTATCTAAAACTATACAGCTCTCTTACCATCTTCCGCCTGTTTCTTCATGGATTTTTTTTCACCCTCTTTTTGATAATATTAAAGGACATTACACCTCTTTCACATTCCTCCATAGTGACTTATCTAAAACTATATGTTTCTTTACCATCTTCCGCCTGTTCTTCTTCATGGATTTTTTTCACCCTTTTTTGATAATATTAAAGGACATTACACCTCTTTCACATTCCTCCATAAAGTGACTTATCTAAAACTATACAGCTCTCTTACCATCTTCCGCCTGCTCTTTCATGGATTTTTTTCACCCTCTTTGATACATAAAGGACATTACACCTCTTTCACATTCCTCCATAGTGACTTATCTAAAACTATACATTTCTTACCATCTTCCGCCCTGCTCTTTCATGGATTTTTTTCACCCTCTTTTTGATATTAAAGGACACTACACTCCTTTCACATTCCTCCATAGTGACTTATCTAAAACTATACAGCTCTCTTACCATCTTCCGCCTGCTCTTTCATGGATTTTTTTCACTCCCTCTTTGATAATATTAAAGGACATTACACCTCTTCACATTCCTCCATAGTGACTTATCTAAAACTATATGCCTCTCTTACCATCTTCCGCCTGCTCTTTCATGGATTTTTTTTTCACCTCCTCTTTTTGATAATATTAAAGGACATTACACCTCTTTCACATTCCTCCATAGTGACTTATCTAAAACTATACAGCTCTCTTACCATCTTCCGCCTGCTCTTTCATGGATTTTTTTCACCCTCTCTTTTTGATATTAAAGGGACATTACAACTCCTTTCACATTCCTCCATAGTGACTTATCTAAAACTAATAGCCTTTACCATCTTCCGCCTGCTCTTTCATGATTTTTTTTCACCTCTTTTGATAATATTAAAGGACATTACACCTCTTTCACATTCCTCCATAGTGACTTATCTAAAACTATACAGTTTCCTTACCATCTTCCGCCTGCTCTTTCATGGATTTTTTTTTCACTCCTCTTTTTGATAATATTAAAGGACATTACACCTCTTTCACATTCCTCCATAGTGACTTATCTAAAACTATACAGCTCTCTTACCATCTTCCGCCTGCTCTTTCATGGATTTTTTTCACCCTCTTTTGATAATATTAAAGGACACACACCTCTTTCACATTCCTCCATAGTGACTTATCTAAAACTATACAGCGTCTTCACCATCTTCCGCCTGCTCTTTCATGGATTTTTTTTCACCTTCTTTTTTGATAATATTAAAGGACATTACACCTCTTTCACATTCCTCCATAGTGACTTATCGAAAAACTATACAGCTTCCTTGGGTCATCTTCCGCTCTGCTCTTTCATGGATTTTTTTTTCACCCTCTTTTGATAAATATTAAAGGACATTACACCTCTTTCACATTCCTCCATAGTGACTTATCTAAAACTATACAGCTCTCTTACCATCTTCCGCCTGCTCTTTCATGGATTTTTTTTCACCCCTTTTTTGATAATATTAAAGGACATTACACCTCTTTCACATTCCTCCATAGTGACTTATCTAAAACTATACAGCTCTTTACCATCTTCCACTGCTCTTTCATGATTTTTTCACCCTTCTTGATAATATTAAAGGACATTACACCTCTTTCACATTCCTCCATAGTGACTTATCTAAAACTATACAGCTCTCTTACCATCTTCCGCCTGCTCTTTCATGGATTTTTTTCACCTCTTTGATAATATTAAAGGACATTACACCTCTTCTTCACATTCCTCCATAGTGACTTATCTAAAACTATACAGCTCTCTTACCATCTTCCGCCTGCTCTTTCATGGATTTTTTTCACCCTCTTTTTGATAATATTAAAGGACATTAACACCTCTTTCACATTCCTCCATAGTGACTTATCTAAAACTATACAGCTCTCTTACCATCTTCCGCCTGCTCTTTCATGGATTTTTTCACCTCTTTTGATAATATTAAAGGACACTAAGCACCTCTTCTACATTCCTCCATAGTGACTTATCTAAAACTATACAGCTCTCTTACCATCTTCCGCCTGCTCTTTCATGGATTTTTTTTCACCTCTCTTTTTGATAATATTAAAGGACATTACACCTTCTTCACATTCCTCCATAGTGACTTATCTAAAACTATACAGCTCTCTTACCATCTTCCGCCTGCTCTTCATGGATTTTTCACCCTCTTTTTGATATTATTAAAGGACATTACACCTCTTTCACATCTTCCACAGTGACCTCTTATCTAAAACTATACAGCTCTCTTACCATCTTCCGCCTGCTCTTTCATGGATTTTTTTCACCCTCTTTTTGATAATATTAAAGGACATTACACTTTTCCACATTCCTCCATAGTGACTTATCTAAACTATACAGCTCTCTTACCATCTTCCGCCTGCTCTTTCATGGATTTTTTTTCACCCTCTTTTGATAATATTAAAGGACATTGCACCCCTACATTCCTCCATAGTGACTACCTTTAAAACTATACAGCTCTCTTACCATTCTCTCCGCCTGCTCTTCTAAGGTGGATTTTTTTTCACCCACTTTTTGATAATATTAAAGGACATTACACCTCTTTCACATTCCTCCATAGTGACTTATCTAAAACTATACAGCTCTCTTACCATCTTCCGCCTGCTCTTTCATGGATTTTTTTTCACCCTCTTTTTGATAATATTAAAGGACATTACACCTCTTTCACATTCCTCCATAGTGACTTATCTAAAACTATACAGCTCTCTTACCATCTTCCGCCTGCTCTTTCATGGATTTTTTTTCACCCTCTTTTTGATAATATTAAAGGACATTACACCTCTTTCACATTCCTCCATAGTGACTTATCTAAAACTATACAGCTCTCTTACCATCTTCCGCCTGCTCTTTCATGGATTTTTTTTCACCCTCTTTTTGATAATATTAAAGGACACTACACCTCTTTCACATTCCTCCATAGTGACTTATCTAAAACTATACAGCTCTCTTACCATCTTCCGCCTGCTCCTTCATGGATTTTTTTCACCCTCTTTTTGATAATATTAAAGGACACTACACCTCTTTCACATTCCTCCATAGTGACTTATCTAAAACTATACAGCTCTCTTACCATCTTCCGCCTGCTCCTTCATGGATTTCCTTTCACCCTCTTCTTGATGATATTCAGAGGCACTACATATCTTTCACATTTAAATAAAATCCAAAAATATTAGGAAGTCCTATGCAATATTTAAAACTAGTTTAATAAATATATGTGTTTCAATTTATTTTTAAATAATGGGGAAATATATATGCTGCACCTGATAAGTTTAAAGCATTGTATTCTGTGTACTATTTTTTGTGGTGTCCAATGCAATTTAAGGTTCACTAAGGGTTAAAAAAGTCTTCAAGTAGAGAACAGGATATGTCTCATCTCTAATGCTCCCAGTAGGGAAAAAATTGAAGATTTTTGCAATTTTTTCTGATATACTACTTTGAGAAAAAACTTAGCATGTGTTGTTCTTTAGCAAGCAGTTGAGCTAATCCCACACATCTTAATTTGTTTCATTGCAACTATTCAACCATCAGACAAGTGCCATTAGAAAACAGTGCAGATTGGAAATAAAGAATTAGCTTTTGATGAAACTCTTGATTTTTGTTGCTTTTTGTCTTTCATCAGCATCTGCTGATGCTAACCTCCAGGAGAGTGTCATGCTTCACCTTTTTGGGCTAACATTTTCTGCTGACATGCAATGAAAAATGATACTGAATCAATTGCTTGATCTACTGCTAGAAAAGTTGGTTCACTATGTTGTGCTAGATAATTTTTCTTGCCAGAAACTATCTTATATATTTATAAGTCTGCCATTCATCCATGCATTGAAACTGGTGCTCCAGCTATATATTTTAAAGATCATTGATAAAAAGTCCCAAACGAATCTGCAATGATATTGATCCTGACCTGATATCTCAACTACAATCAATTACCTATTACTGTGATGTAGCTTTCTCAAACCTTTTCTATAAATACTTACTTGGTAATTCTTCTAGTGAACTTTCATCTATGGTACCAAGACTTTATGAATTTAAACAAAGTACATGATTGGTGGAAAATTCTCATTTTACATTTAAAATGGCACAATGGAGCTGTAAGTTTAATGCTAAGTTTCTTTTCTTGCACTTCTCATTTGTGGAACTCTCTTCCATTTTTTTTCCAGTCAAATTTGAACTTTGAAGACTTGAATGAAATGTCAATTGTCATCTTCTGTCCACTTAATTTTCTGTTCTTTTATTTTTCTTGCTCATTAATAATGTTTCTTTTTCTTATATTCTTTCAGACCCAGTAATCACCTGCATCTTAAAGGCTTTGTTGCCTTGCTTAGAGTGATTTAAAAATAAACAGCTGCTGTGCTACAAGATTTCTGTGGTTGACAGAAGATCTTTATTTCTTTTTCTAATAACTTGACATTATTTTTATATATACTAGTAATATTTGTGGCATTGATCTTTAGTTTTTATTTAAGGAAGGATTGTCAACTATTATTCATTTTCTACAGAAATCATATTCTCAAATAGCCTTGTCAGATCTAAACTTTCATATGGATCTCCTCAGACTATATAGACTGGTGCTATGATAGACTCTACCAAATAACAAAAACCATCCCACTTGAGCACTTTCAATAACAAGTAACACATGTAACAAGAAAAGTAAATAAGAAGCTATTAACTTTTTAAACTGCTATGAAAGAAACTTCCATTAATACTAAAAAGAACAATAAGTTAGTGGAATATAATTAACTGAAAAATGTTTTAGTAAAAAGATTTTATAAATTTCAAATAAATCACATTTAATTATTTGGTCAATGAAAGCCATATTTTTCCTGTATGGAAACAATTAATTTCACCATTACTTTTTTTCATCTAAATTTCAGCAGCATTTTATTGCAGTTACACAACCTGTCAGTTTACAGCCAGAAATATGATGTGAGCTTGTATCTCACTGAGTGCTTAATTGGTAATTTTTTTGTCCATACTGTTCCCTAATCCTTATAGAATGACTGTCTGAGTAGTTGCAATAGAAACAATTGAAACTAATATGAAAGAAATACTAACTGATCTGGCGGCTCGACTGCAACCACTTCCCCATCGTCGAAATATGGCCTCCCTTTGTCTCTTCTATAAATACTTTCATGGCTTCTGCTCAGACGAACTTAAGTCACTGATGCCTCCTCAACAGGTGTTTACTCGTGCAACCAGAGTGGCAACTGGGCCCCACCCATTCGCAGTCAGGTTAGCCAAATGCAGACGACAATTCTACTTCTGCAGCTTCTTCTCTCGCACTTCCCGCCTGTGGAACTTGCTCCCGTATTCTTGCTTTCCTGATGGCTACAACCTCCAGAAATTTAAATGCAAAGTCAATACTCATCTACTAACTACTGGACTCTAGCTCTCTCCCCACCCTTGTATAACCTTCCCTTTCTCTCCACCTATGTATCTGTCATCGCACCTGCTTTCTCAGCTTTCTATTGTTCCTTTCTATCTAGTTTGTACTCCTCACTCTTTTCTAATTAATCTTTTTACATTTATGTAGCCCCCTGCACATCAGTGGCATTTCCGCCTTGCTCGGGGTGAAATGATTAAAAAAAAAAAAAAATCAAAAATTAATAATGATGCACAATTGTTAATCCAATAGCAGTTGAAATTTACTAATACAAATTATTATATTTTATATATAAATGTGTTTCAACATTAGCAATGAAATGATTTATTTGAACATTTCACAATTTTATAAGTGGATTTGAAATTTTCTTTGAATTGAACTATAAAAGTAATATTCATATAAGTAGGCCTCTTCTCTTTACTTCTTGAGAGATATAAAAATAAGAATTTGTTTATTTTAAAAGTGCAACACCAAATGTCTTTTTCCCTGTTTACCAGTGATTTCCATATTCTTATGACTGCTATTTTTTTATGTGTGGTGAATGTGTGTCAGTACAGACATGAAAGAGGCTCTGAATCATGTGTAGACTTGTCTGTCAACACATTTTATATCTGTGTTTTCCCCATTGGCCTCAAGCAGCTTGGCATGTCTAGATACGGGCCTCTCTGCAACTTTTCCAGATTTGGGTCTTGGTCAGCTGTCTCATGCTAGCAGTTGGCAAGACTCTGTATCTTGTGAAGTTGTTTCCTTAGAAATTTTGTTCCTCAAATTGTGTGCCACACTCTGTGCTGTGGTTTCTGAGGCAGTGTTGTTTTGTTTTTTTCTGTCTCTTTCCCTTCTTCACCTGTTCCTCTGTAGTGCTTGTTTTGCAACATTATACATAGGTCTATGTTGCCAAATTCTTTTTTTAATGTCATGTTCCTTCAGAATGTAGGTGTTTGTGACTATTCACTATTTTTCTTCATTATCTGTAAACTCCTATGAATTCTGGGGGAAGATAATAGAGTAGTTACCTGTTTACACAGTTTTCCTTCTCTTAGATGATTGCTACCCAAAGGTAAAGAATCCAGTCTATTTAGCAAAAGTTAGGGGTTGAGAGAAATGATTGATTCATACTTTTCCCAAGGGCATTAGGGCAAAAGTAAATGCACCAGACTAGCCAGAAATTTGAACTCTGCTTGCCAATACATTTTTTTCTTTGATATTTTACAACATCCC
Organism: Ascarosepion bandense; assembly: GCA_037127315.1. Classification (NCBI taxonomy): domain Eukaryota; kingdom Metazoa; phylum Mollusca; class Cephalopoda; order Sepiida; family Sepiidae; genus Ascarosepion; species Ascarosepion bandense. The sequence goes on along the minus strand of JBBBDQ010001908.1, from coordinate 1,219,471 downwards.
ATTATGCACACATAGACAAATAACTTTGTTAAGGCAATACACTAAGTCTAACTTTATTATTTCATTATTTTTCATATTAAAATTGGTATTAACCAACTTCTTCTTCTTTTTCTTCTTTTTCTACGCACCTTGTCAGACATAGGCGATCATGTCTTTCCATGTCTCCCTATCCCTGATGTCACTTAGCACGCTTTCTCCTGTTACACCATGCAACCCCTGTTCTGTCATCCACCTGCTCAGGCTCTTCAAATATATTATCCACTGCTTTTCCCTGTCTCTTTTCCCCTCTATCTGGCCTGTTAGTATCAGGTTTTCTAAGCCCTCCTTCCTCATTGCATGTCTCAGGAACTTTAGCTGTTTCTTCCTGATGATCAGTATTAATTCCCTTTTCGTTTTCATCCTTTTCAAAGTCTCATCATTGCTTGCATGCTCAATCCAGGATATCCGCAGCATCCTTCTGTAGAACCACATTTCAATTGCTTCAAGTTTTTTCTTCATCTTTGATGATATTGTCCAGCATTCACTGTCATATTGAAGAACTGACATCACATAGCAATCCAGTACTCTTTTCTTTGTTTCTAGCAAAATTTTCCTGTCTCTTAATACTCTACTTAACTTCTGGAATGCTTCCTTCGCCATGCCAATTCACCTTTGGATCTTTGTGTTGGACTTTCTGTCTTCTGTTAGAACACTTCTCAGGTATTTAAATTTTGTACCTGCTTGATTTTAGTATCCCCCACCTGAATTTAGCATTTTGGGTTGCTCTTTTTGCTGATGACCATGTATTCGTTTTTCTTGCAGTTTTCTTGTCACTCTCTTCAGCTACCTTCTGTTGGAGGTCTTGTAGTTTCTTTTCCATGTCTGTTATCAGCACTGTATCATCTGCGTAACTTATGTTGTTCAAATTAAGGCCTTCAATTACAAATCCTAGCAGAACATTTAGGGTCCTTAGAATAGTTTTGCTGTACAAGTTGAATAGATTCAGGGAAAAGACACATCCTTGTCTTATGCCTCTTTCTATCTTTGTATATCTACTGAATTTGTTACCTGTCTGTATGCAGGCAGTTTGCTGCCAGTAGAGGTTCTTGATTACTCTTATATCTTTCCCAAATATGTTGAGGCTGTTGAGCATCTCCATCCATTCTTTAATGTATTTTGTCAAATGCCTTTGCATAATTGATAAAACATAGGTACAAGTCCTTATTCATTTGCATTGCCATTTTCCTGGAAACAGGATAAACTTCTATGTTAAATATACCAAGTGAATTCCATCTTATAATATTTTATTTATTAGAAGCATTTATAATAACTTACTAAGTGGTTTGATTATGCAACTAAATGATTTTTATCATATCGTAAATAGATATATGCTCATAGCATAATATAGTTATATATACTGATTTCCAGAAATTGTGTGAATTGAGTGATAATAATTTCCAAAGCTGTGTTAACTTTTGTAATTGCAAAAAATAACAAAATTACAAATTAGAACACAATAAAACCTGTTTTCTTGAATTTCATAAACAGGTTTGAAAAAAATTAAAAAAGCAAGAAAATATTTGAAGAATCTGATGATGCAAATGTAAAAAGCTTGAAAAAATATTATATGATGAACATTGGCTAAAGAAATAAAAGCATTCAAGCTATTATCTTTAAGTCAACATCATAAAGAAACATGTGTAAGTTGAGTGAAGAAGTACTTTAAAACTGATTTCTCAAACATAATTGTCAGTAATCATTGCAGAGTAACATTGTATGATAATGGTTAAATAAGACTTTGGATCCCTCAATGGAATATACAGTTAACCAACATGGTTTGGTAGACAAAAAGTGGGAGGATGATTGAAGTAAGTTTCTGGGCTAGTATTGTTGGCACTAAAATTATAGATCCCTTCAAAGTTGATGATAATGGGCAAATGAATTTCCAGTAAACAGAGTGTCATCTTGAGCCACATGTTTTTGAGTGATACGTATCACAACCCAAAAGATTTAACTAAAGAGTATATTCATGCAAAACAGTGTGCATTCATATTCTGTAAATTCTGATAGTTGCCAGCCTTGGTAAAAAGTTGTTGCAACAACAGTGTGGGTTTAAGGCCCCTGGCTTAGAATTAAAAGTGATAGGATTTTTACAAGCCTCATTCTCTTTACACCCTGACCACCTGAGCAAGAAAATATACTTTACTACTTGCAATGAACTAAAGAATATTTGCTGTATATAAGTACCTTATAAAGTAAAAGATTTCAAGTATTTTGACTGCATATTTAACAACTTTAAATAAGAAGCTATTTTCTCTCCTATATAATAATGTCAGTAAAAAACTAATGATCCTGTAAATATATTTTATCAGTATATTTTAATGCATACTTGTTTTGAATCCATGAGATGTTCTTTCTTTTTGTCATATACTATGATCATGATGAATTGTGCTATCAAACTACTGTCAATGTACTTCATTTTATCACACCTTGTATCATTATTTATCCTGTCTGAAGTGTGAATGTACATATTTTTTTTTTGCAAGGTATATAATTCAGGAGTTTTAAAATGATTATTCATTCCATCCTGGATCAATACTATATTAATGAAATGGCTTCCAGCCTCAACAAATATTAATCCAACCAAAAAGTTATGATCCATCATTAAATGCTATGTATATAAGAATTGAAAAACAATATTCCAGCTTTGATCTCTAGGAAGCAATATATAATGTCAAAAAAAACTGCTTATGTAATATTATACTTGAAATAGCAGGAAACTTAACAAAATCTATGAATAAAAGACTGATGAGTATTATAGAATGCCAAGGTGCAAAGTAATAATTTATTTAGGTTTAAGATATACAGTGTGAATCAAATATGTTTCTACGGTTTATATCTTTTGAATTTATTTATAAATAAAATTGTATGCTGAACTTTGTTTGCATAATAAAACCTGACATCCTCAAACAAATTGCAGATCATCTGAATTTATTAGGCAAATCACATAAACCTCAATATTTTGAATTTGTTTTGAAAATCTTTTAGCAAATTTTAAACAATTATTTTAGGCATCAAAACAGACCTTGTATTAAATATGTTAAATTATTCATTTAAAATTAATGTCAAGAATATTTAATGCTTAAACAGAAGTCAGATACTTCATCTCATAGATTGTGAATTCAGCAATTTTTAAAAAATTACCAAACACTGTAAATGCTTTGAGAAAATATGATATAAGATATGATTTTATCTGATATATTTAAAAAATATCCTGTAAGCCTTTTAATTGGTCTGTTCAAAAATTTGCTTTGAAGTTTCAGCATTTTTAAATTACGGCTTTGCACAGACAAATTGACAAGAAAGAAAGAAACAAACAATCATATATAAAACAATTACCGAAAAGAAATATCCATTAATAGAGAGGTCTAATCATCAGGTCAGAAATCTCTCAACTGATATTTAGATTAATTAAGATATAGATGAAATTACTTTTTTTTTTTAAATCTACTGATCTGAGGAATATTTTATTGTGTATAGTTTTCCATCCTTATTTGTTTTTTAATTATATTTACAAAGGATTTCATAGAATTTGAAATAATCCTCATCTTATAAAAGTCTGACATCAGCTAAATTTTGCATTTGTAAATATTAAAATTTATATTAAAACTGTTGTAGTAGTAGAACTACTTGTAACAAACAGAGAGAAATATAATTTTAAAATTTAAAGTTAGAAAAGCATAAAAAAATCATTACAGACCTGAAGAAAAAGTTTTAATTTCTATGAACATCATGTAATAACTATTTTCTCCTGTTATTATTATGATTTCAAACTGCATTAGTTTTTAATATTTGTTTTAGTCATTAATGGTGATTCGCTATTTATACTATAACTCCAGAGTGTAAAAATTATATCTGAGTTTTATTTTGTGATATCAATCTTAAAAAACAGAAAGCTCTAGATAACATAATTGTCATAAGTAATTTCCATTTTGGGGAACCTATCATAAAATATATCAGGTGATTAAAAAATGGGCTGTATATGACAATGTTTATTTATGCATCTAGAAGCTACTAGTGTTCATAAAAGTACAGTTAAAAAATCACCCTGCACTCATTATTAGGGAAAATATTACTTTCCTTTATGACAATACACGGTTGGATACAACAAGAAAACATCTAGGAGCCCAGCTAGTCTGTTCTACTTAACCAAATGATTATTATCTTTTATGATCACTGCAAAATTCTTTCATAGGAAAAAACAATTCTCTGATTAAAACCAGAATCAAGAGTTTGTTAATAAATTTGATCCCATGAAAACCTGTAGAAATTTATTGAAAAGAGTTGCCTGATATTTAGAAAAACAGCATTCTGAATAATTGTTGTTGCTGGCACAGGCTCACATCCAAGCATCAGGATCATCATCATCTCTTCCTATTACTTTTCTCTCACCTTGTGGTAGTGGTGGTGAAGATTGCTATGAATTGAAGAGAGTATGATGAGGCCATTTGCACAAATTTTGGTGGACAGCTCTGTGCAATGACAAAGCCAACACACTTGGCCAAAAGTATCTCCCTTATGAGTCAAACAGGGTTGAGACAGGCAAGATCTGGCAAGCTTGATTGCATTGAGCTGTCAGATGCTTGGTCTGTGAAGCTCCACTTTGGTTATGCCAGATCAACTGTTTAAATATTTGGAAGCATTTTAAAAGAATGGGAAATGTAGAAAGTAGTATTCCAGAAGCTAAACAAGGTGTTGAGAAACAGAAATTTTTTTTAGAGAAACAAAGAAAAGTGCCTGATTGCTATGTGATATATGTCCTCTTATATGGCAATGAATGCTGAACAGTTTTGTAAAGAATGAGAAAAAAAATTAGAGGCAGCTGAAATGTGTTTCTACAGAAGAAAACTGAAAATTCCATGGATGGAGTAAACAAGGAAGTCTTAAAGAAAATGGCAAAAGAAAGAAAATTTACACTCAGAATCAGAAAAAGACAATTGAAATTTCTTGGACACTTAATAAGGAAGGAAGAAGGTGTAATAGTAAATATCTGGTGGCAGAACAAAGAAGAAATGATGGAGGTTTAAGAAATAAATAATTGTATTTATGAAAAACTACAACAAAAATTAAATTGGTGTAAGTGTCTCTCTTTAAAAGAAAGAGAAGTAGAGCCATAAAAGTCATCTGTGAAAGCATACTGTAAGAGAGAGGGGGGGTGAGATGTGACATTGTGGTGATGGTCTTTGGCGGATGTCATATGGAGATGGGAACTCGTGTCTTAATGAGTGTTGTGAATCGTTACTGGTATGCCAACCAACTGCTAAAGAAGCCCCTTTAATGGGTTTTTATATCCTTTTCTTAGGCTCAGATCAGCTTAATTTTTATTTGTTTCTTTAGATGGAAGTGGGTGCTATTGGGTGGAAATTCTGGATTGTATTTTTCTTTAAGTATGTGAAATGAAAGCTATGTGTAGAGCCTATGCACAGTTGACAAAGTTTTAGCTCAGTCTTGGCTTTTAGAGTGTTCACATCTGGTAGAAATTTGTGTAACATGAATGAGAAGACCTGGTTTTAGGAAGATTATAAAAGAGGGCCTAAGAATACTTAACTCTCTTAGAGCATATAGAGGGCAAGAGAGGTAGGGGAAGGCAGTAAACTACTGACCTAAGTTTGTGTGAATGAATGGGGGGAGCCTTAGCAAGAGAAGAAAAACTGCTAAGAGCCATATGAGATAGGAAATTTTGAAGTTCCATGATCATTTAAGTCCCCAAGGGACGTGGCACACTAAAAACAGGCTCTAAGTTTCCATTAGTAAGTTGAGAGAATTTTGTGGGCATAACACTACACGTTCTTGCATTATGCAATAATAGACAGATGGACAAAGGTGAATTAGAGTAAGGTTTTTGTTATAAGACAAATGCACTTGCTTTGTTGGATTAGAAAAAAATTCATATCAAATTACTAGTGATTATAGATTTTATAGGCTTATGACTATATTACATTGAAGTCCCATTTCTCATACAGTCACCAAAGTTAAGCAACATTGAGTTTGGTCAGTACCTTAAGTGTGAGCTTAGGAATATCTGGTTGGATGTGTCAGTAATGTAATGGATGACAGTTGGGTTCATTATACTCACTTATGTGCAAAACTCCCTGGGGAATGTGTGAATCAACCTCTTTTCCCCTGAAATATGGGTTAATTAATGGAACTTGTATCAGTAAAATCATTATTATTGGCAAAAACTTTTACAGTTTAAAAATATTTTCTGGCTTTAAATAATTTGCCAAATGTTGATAATCAATTAATAAATCATTATAGATTTTATGACAAGATTTGATCTCTGCTCATTTACACACACACACACACACATATATATATATGCTAGCAGTATAGCCCGGCGTTGCTTGGGTGTAATGAAAGCATTAAAACTAATCCATGGTTCTGGAGCTCAGACACTTTAGACGTTGACACAAAAGACTAAAAAGTTTCCAGTTAAAGCGAAACTGTAAACTGTGAAAAATGAATGAATGTAAGTCAAATATTGATTTATATATATATATATATATTATCGATTTTCTGCACTATTGTAAGAACTGCAACCTTGAAACTTCTGAATATCGTTTCTTATGTCTTTGTCTATGAGTGTATCAAATTTTATTAAAATCAGACCACTCCTTCTATAACCCGAGTTTTTCGATTATCGATTTTCAATATTTATTGAAGGTACCTCAACACAAAACCTAACTAAGAACGCTCACAGACACTTATAGTACAACTGTGTAAATTTTCAAGAAAATCGGTTCAGTTGTTTCGGAGTCTATAGGTAATGGATACACACTCAGAGACAAAGTTCCATTTATAAATAAGTTTAGATAGATTTTTATATATATATATATATATATATATATATATATATATATATATCATGTATTTAGGCAGTAATCCCTCTTTTAAGCAAGTTTCATTAAAAATGACAGACATGGTGCTATGACTAAATTTTTTTATGATTTTTCATATGATCTTATAATTTTTTTTTCAGTTCATAAATTACATAAAGATTGCCCGAATGTTTTATTTATCCAAGCACTTTCAGCTATTCTTTTAGCCATTATCAAGAAGGAATGTTATTTTTCACTGAATATATACATTGATTTATGAATGCAGAGACATAAGAATAATTTGTATTTCAAACATGGTGAGCACACTGTGGGCATATTCATAGTTGATATTGTTGAGTGTTGGCATCTTCTTTTTTATTAATAATGCTTCTATTATTTTTAGCCATTTTTATATGTATGTATCTAGAGTTATAGGAATGTTTTATTTTTCAAACATGGTCAACATACTGTGGCCATGTTCATTGTTGATGTTATTGAGTGTTGCCTTTTTCTTTATTATTACTAATTCTTCCATTATTTTTAGTCTTCTTTTACAAATAGATGATGCTATTATATTTGTATTATTAACGAGTATTTTTTGGATAGCATTTGGTAGGTGTCCATGTGTATTTAAATAAGACCTAATAGATTTTGGTTGGAGAGAAGTAATGTGAGGCTACTTATTAAACATGTAGTAGCATATCCAATGTAATTATTTATGAATTTAGATTGATCAAGATCACAGTTCTTTAAAGGAAATGTAAATTCATAAATAATATTGGTTCTCTGTAGTTTAGATCTTGCAGGTGAATTGTTATTTTTCACAATGAGGTTAGCAGTTTTAAATTTTGTGTAAAAGATAATTTAATTTTGCTTATGTCAACAGGAGTTGTGTATTTCCTTATAATGTTTCTAAATGAAAATTTATTCTGTTTATAATTACTATTCATTTGATTTTTTGTAGAAAATATTAATGTCATTGTTTTTTTCTGTATGTTTAGTGTTGCTATTGGTTACCTTAAAAAGAAAAAGTCTTGAAAGCACTTGGATAAATAAAATATTTGGACAATTTTTATGTAACTTATGCTCTGAAAAGAAAAAATTATATGATCACATGAAAAGTTATATAAAAAAGCTTAACCATAGCTTCTTGTCTGTCATTTTTTATGCACACATACACACACACACATATATATATGTATGCAAGTTTTGTAAAAAATGACAGACAAGAGGCTATGGTTAAGCTTTTATATATATATATATATATATATATATATATATAATCTTTTAAGGTTAGTGTGTATTAATAAGTTCAATTATTCTAGTGCTATATCTTCAGTCTTCATGCACTGATTTTTGGAACAGAACTACTTTGTTGTTTTATTTCGCCAAAAGCTGAAATCTTTTAATTCTGTGAAGTTGGCAACATCTACAAATATGTTCCTATTAAGTTCAACAACTAAAGCACATATTTCCTTTTTTTCTCAACAGTGTAAGCTTTTTCATATCATAATTTAATCATGGGTGCAATTGAAAAAAGAAACTTATTCAAAGGTGATAATTCAAGTTTCCAGTTCTTACAGTCAGTTCTTACCATAATATAATTATCATTTTTAATCAAATAACATTATCATTATCAACTGATTATTCTTTTCTTTTGAATTATTGTTTATTAATTACAATATTCTTGAGTTAGTGTCGTTATACAAATTTTTTTTCTGTATGATCATAACAAATGTGCAATGGGCTTCAGAAATAATTCTAGTATTTTAAAAATATACTCATCAATACAAATAAAGGCCTTTTACTTTATACCCTATGGCAATAGTAATAGTGAAATTGTTCCCTTATAAGGAAACATTCATTGACCAAACAGCATTGCTATAAGTTGAAATTCATATAATATTCCTCTTAAAACATTTCTGTTTAAGGAAAATAGTTTTCTAAAGTTAACTAAATGCCATTGCTTTCTCTAGTATTAATGGAAGCTTCCTTCTAAAACTTTTGTTTTTGCCATTTGATAAAGCTCTTTGTGATTTTGTTGCACCATTTTATAGGATTTGATGAAGAATTGTCTTTTATAAGACCCAGAAGTAGTAGCATGAAGGAGTGAGAGGACAGAGTGTGTGATGGCCCCAGGAATCAATATCAGAAGAGCATACAATGAAAAAGTGAAATAAAAATTTAGTTTATATTAATTTTGAATAAAGTGTTTCTTTCATATTTCATCTGTTTTTACAGATTTTAAATGTTTTTCTTTCTCACATTTCTCAGTACTAGGCCCTATAGGCAACCCCTGTTTCAGACTTTGGGGCATACAATATCGAAGGGTTGGCCACAGGCATCACCAAGCATTAACAAACTGTTGGACGTCACTGCCTAGAAGACTAATTTACTTGAAGTCATTTTTAATCATTGATCTGAGAAAATGGTTGCATTTATAGATGATTGTTTAGATATTTCTGAATGAGTTGGTTGCAAATGAAAGTTTAGATCTCATAAAGCTATTTAAGACTGTGACTTTAAGATGATATTTGTTTATTTTTAGTATCTAGAGTAACTTATCCTGTGTTTACTTTTTTTTATCCCTTATACTAAATTTATATATAACTGATCCATACATCTAGGTATTTGAAGTGTTTAAAATTTATTGATTTCACATTCTAAGCTTTTCTAATAGATTCAAAATATATATCATCATTACTCTCATTCCAATCCCAGTTCATAAAGAATTATCTTAAGTCCTACTTATTGGTATCCTGGGTATGACAATAAACTACATCCAACAACAAAGTTTCTAATCAGGAGAATGAAGCTTTTGAGAGTTGCATAATTACCACATAATTGTTTTTGCTCCAAGGTCTACTCTGACCTGTGGTAGTAGCATCTTTTAGGTTCTCAACAATGTGCAAACAGTGAACTCTCAAATAAAAACAAAATGCTATGAAAGTAGTAAAATACATATTTATAGAAAATGACCAGCAATATATTTTATAGTAGAATTACTAAAAATACATTTTATAGCAAAATGACTAACAATACATTTTTATCTGTAGCTGAAGGCATAAAAATTGTGTTCAAAATATTTATGTTTCAGCATTAAATAACTTATAGAGGTTGATGTGCTGCTAAACAAAGTCAACCAAACCTACTTTTTGGATTACTCATTAAAGAATGTTATTTCTTTTTGTTTTTTCTTCAAGATTATTCTTATGGGAATCAAAGATTTTTTTTTTTTTTTTTTAATCGTATCACCCCAAGCAAGGCAGTAACGCCACTGATGTGCAGGGGGCTACGTAATCATGAAAAGATCAGAAAAGAGAAAGCCGGAAACCACATCCTAAACAGGGAACAAGGGATGAGCCTCTTAACCTGTTCAATAGACATGGGTGGAGTGTGAACCGGGCGATAGATAGATCTATCTACTCCAACTGAAAAAAAAAAAAAAAGAAAACAAAGTGAGAAGATTGGGAAAGAGAAAGCCGGAAACCACATCCTAAACAGGGAACAAGGAATGAGCCTCTTAACCTGTTCAATAGACGTGGGTGGAGTGTGAACCGGGCGATAGATAGATCTATCTACTCCAATTGAAAAAACAAAAAAAAAAACAAAAAAAAAACAAGAAAACAAAGTGAGAAGATTGGGAATGAGAAAGCCGGAAACCACATCCTAAACAGGGAACAAGGGATGAGACTCTTAACCTGTTCAATAGACATGGGTGGAGTGTGAACCGGGCGATAGATAGATTTTGAGTGTGTTGAAGATCAGATAATCAGAATACTTTCTGGTGTTATTATGCCACGATATAATGTCAAGAATAGAATGACAAACTGGTAGTTATCCAAGGGGGATATGTATCTGTGGTCAAACAGACATATATTACCTTTGATCTACTGCTGCAAATTTTACTTCAGAGGCAGAGAAAAGGAAAATTTAGTGAGAAGGAAACCAGAAAAATCTGCCTGCAAATCTTAAATGTAATATCTTACTATTTACTAAGCTTTGTTTAGTTTGGCACAAGGCCACAATAGTGAAGTACCCATTGTGGATAAAAGTTGTATTTGTAAATTGTAGTCTATAGGTCAAACTTCAAATGTCTGAATTTCTGAAATGTAATGTAAATAGGTTTTTGAAAAGAATTGGTTTAAAGTGAATTGGAAAGAGATAAAAAAGATAAAATTATCATATTGCTGAACTGCTTATGAAAATAAAATATAAATTCATTTTATATAAATTTTTAACAGATTTACAACACATTAAAAGTGTAGATATATATATATGTGTGTGTGTGTGTGTGTGTGTGTGTGTGTGTGAAAAGTGTATGTATATATATATATATATATATATATATATATGCAATTTGTTATATATATTATATTATTTTTATATTATATATGCACGGTACTTATTTGAAAGTGCTCAATATCAGTGATAGAGCTGACATACTGTGAATTTAGGCATCAAATGTTCCTAAAAAACAAACAGAAATTTTGTCTTGATAAATTTTAATGATTGATTTTTTCAAATTATGAATAATCTTCTTCAGACAATGAGAAAGACTGTCAGGAATTGTGAGAAGTTCATTCTGGAAGAAAAGTAAAAGAAATATGTTGGAAGTCAGTCAATTATGCAACCTTAATTTCAACCTTTCAGTATTTTCAGGCAATTTTTATTAAATTGATGTAAATTGCCTGAAGATAGCAAAAAGTTAAAACCAAGGTTGCGTAATCAACTGACTTCGAAATGAAAACATTCAAAAGTTCTACATTATATATGTATTGAGTATTTTTTAATACAACTGCATACTGGTTTAATTTAATTCTGACCAATAACTGGTTAAGAATAATGAATATATATATATATATATATATCATAGCAATAAAAATGAGGATAATAGTTTTAATATCAGTCAGTCAGTTAAGTGCCATATGTCATACACACTTGGGCGATCATGTCTCGAAAGAAACATGATTGACTGGGCAGAAGATTATCCTGCAGTAGGTTGCCATTACTTTCTGTGGTAGACTGGTTGCCAACCAAGTTTATAGAACCCAATCTGTCCTTTTATTTAACCCATGTATCACGTATGGCACTTGACTGACTGAATGAAACATCTTAAATTTATAAAGATTTTTCTACTTTTTCCTTTATTTCCTCATAATATCTATGAAGAAAAACCATTATATTTGATGAATAGATACTTAGAGAAAATAAATTACTATATTTTTTTAATCATTTCACCCCAATCCCAAGTGATAAAAGCTACTAAGATGCCAGCAGAGTCAAAAAAAACATGAAGAACAATAAAAGAACAGGTTTGAAGGAGAAAAAAATTATCGTTAACATTAACATTGCATTTAAATTTATGAAGATCATAGTTGACAAGAAAATAAGAAGCCAGAAAAAGAATTCAACAAGTGAGATGTACAGGAGATGAAACTACTAGCATAGAACATACAGCAATTTTAACAATGAACTTATGAGACCTAACTACCAATCAAGTACTGAACTTAAATTCATGATTTCAGGTTACCAAAAGGAAAGCTCACCAGAAAAACTACTGTAAAGATACTTATAGAAAAGGCAAAGGGGAACTATTTTACACTACTGGGAAAATTACTGAAGTTGAGATGCCAGGTCAGGACTGATAACATTGCAGTTTCTTCTTTAGATTTTAAGAATATCTAGATATATAGCAGAAAAAACCAGGCCAATGTTTTATGCACAGATGAATAGTAAACTGTGCAAGATTTAGAGGATAAATCTCTACATAATGAAATCTCGGAAAAAATTTGACTTTGAAATGAATTAGAGGGTATATATTGAAGCAAGGTATTTTTATAGGCTGGTACATTTATGGTGTTAACAGTTTAAATAACTGACAATGGTTAAACTCAGATGATCAGAAATGTTTTTGAGAATGGAATTGGCAAGGTCTGAGAATAGGTTGGTGGATGTTTAGAATTTATGAATAGTAAAAGACTGAGCAGAAGGATTTCCATTGATAAGAAATTGATTTTTGAGACGAGCAGTTTCAACAACTGAACATGTGATGCAGAATGAGAAAGGAAGTACACATGAGAATTGAAGTCAAAGAATTTATTTCAAGTGTAAGGTAAGTAAAGAGATAAAGAGAGTTTCTTGAAAAGAATCTGTTTAAAGTGAAAAGGAAATAGTGAAGGAAGATGTATCAGTGCATGCCTTTGTCATATTATTGAACTACACTCAAGAACAATGATTCCATGAGTATGTATGCATCACGTACACTCATCTATATCTTGTATATGAACTTGGATAAATATTTCCCAGATTCACTGCATATTAAGATGTGCATCTGGGTGTATTTGTGTGTGTGTGTGTGTGTGTGTGTGTGTGTATATATATATATATATATATATAGGAGATAATGGCAGACCTGGGAAGATAGACAGAATAATCCAAAAGATTTTATCCAATTAATATAAATTTTTAATGAGATAAAAGAGAGCTCGATGGACATTATCCAGAGCATTATAAAATATTGATAGGAAAACTCAACACATAATTGAATGGTTAAAAATCAGGATTTATTTCAACAATGTTATTTTACATTGTCTCTTTCAAACTGTTGAAAAATAAAATTTTATTTTTAACGGTCTGAAAAAGACAAGATAAAATTCTATTGTTGAAATAAATCCTGATTTATAACCGATTAACTATGTGTTGAGTTTTTCTCTCAATATATATATATATATATATATATATAGCACATTTGTTCCTCATATATATATATCTTGTCGAATGCCTTCGCATAGTCAATGAAGCATAGGTACAAGTCTTTCTTCATTTGTATTGCCCTTTTGGAAAGCATCCTAATCATCATGAATATGGCGTTTCTTGTTCCAGTGTCTTTGACGAACCCGCACTGTTCCTGCCCTATACAACACAAAAAATTGATGGAGATGCTCGGCAGCCTCAGCATTTTCGGCAAAGACATAAGAGTAATCAAGAATCTCTACTGGCAGCAAACGGCCTGCATATGTACAGGTAATGAGCTCAGTAGATTTACAAAGATAGAAAGAGGCGTTAGACAAGGATGTGTCTTTTCACCGGATTTGTTCAACCTGTACAGCAAAAATACTTTGAGGACCCTAGATGACATGCCAGGATTTGTTATTGGAGGCCACAACTTGAACAACAAGGTATGCAGACGATACAGTGCTGATTGCAGACATGGAAAGGAAACTACAAGACCTTATACAGAAGGTAGCGGTGGAGAGTGACAAAAAGGGACTACAAATAAACTTTAAGAAAACTGAGTGCATGGTCATCAGCAAAAAGTACAACCCAAAATGCCAAATACAGGTGGGAGATACCAGAATCAAGCAAGTACAAAAATTTAAATACCTAGGAAGTTTTCTAACAGGAGATGGAAAGTGTGACACAGAGATCCAAAGGCGAATTGGCATGGCAAAGGACATGTTCCAGAAGCTGAGCAAAGTATTAACACACAAAGAAACGAGTGCTGGACTGCTACGTGATGTCAGTTCTTCAATACGGCAGTGAATGCTGGACAATATCATCAAAAATGAGGACAAAACTGGAAGCAGCGGAAATGTGGTTCTACAGAAGGATGCTGCGGATATCGTGGACTGAGCAGGCAAGCAATGATGAGGTGTTGGAAAGAATGGCAACAAAAAGGAAATTGATACTGAGCATCAGGAAGAGACAACTGAAGTTCCTAGGACATGCAATGAGGAAGGATAGTCTGGAGAACCTGATACTGACTGGCCAGATAGAAGGAAAGAGAGACAGAGGAAGGCTACGAATAACATATTTGCAGGGCCTGATCAGGTGGTTGACGGAATGGGGGTTGACAGGAGTAACAGGAATAAACATAATAAGAGCCACAAGGGATAGGGAGACGTGGAGAACCATGATCGCTTATGTCCTGAAGAGACAGGGCACATAGAAGAAGAAGATATATATATATTCAAATGAATAAGGAATTAAAAAAATATTTACAATGTTCAAAACATTAATTTTTAGTTTGGACATGTTCTAAAACATAATTTGTAATATATATATATATATATTTGTTCTTCACCATTTGATAAAACTAAGTTTCATTCATGTGTTTTATTACGACTAACATCTTTTATCATTTATTACACAAACATGCAATATATATAGTTATCAATAATGAATAATGATTTATATTGATCCAATTTTTGTCCTCATCTTTATTGTCATATTCACAATGTTTTGGCTGTTGTATGCTTCAATCTTCTGCAGGTAACTGAAATTTCAAACCGAAACCTTTATTGTGATTACTGGGGTAGATTGTTCTTGTTCCATGAGTCAATGCACTTCCAGATGTCTTAGTTTTCTCCATTTAATTCAACTCTCTAAAAGTATACTCCAGTGATTGAAATAAAAGGTTTGGTTCAAAATTCCATTCACCTGAAGAAGGCTGGAGCATACAATGGCTGAAATATCATTAATATGTAGATAAAGATGAGGATAACAGTCTAAACAATCTCAATAATGAAAATATGTCATCTCAGAAATATAGACAAATCTTAAATAATGAGTAAACGAAGTTAACAACATTATAAAATAGCTATAAATAACTGCAGTCAGTTCCACAATTATTTTTATACAATAACCCCAGGAATAATTTTTGAGACATAACCATTATTGCCCACCTACTAACTGTTAGAATAAAACAATAGACCTACGCATAATGCACTACTGAACAGTTTACATAGATAGTTGGGCTTTATTCCCTGGTGTCCCACCCTCATTAATTCACCCATGCAACTAGATTAGCAACAAAGTGCTACTCTTTTACCATCAAAACAGGCAAATGTAAATACCAATTCTACTCCATCAGTTTCTTTTCTCACACTTTCCGCCTGTGGAACTCACTTCCTCATGCTTGCTTCCCTGACAGCTACAATCTTTAAAAGTCAACGTCAATTGCCATCTTCTATCTTCGTGACTTCCACCTTTCTCTTATTCTTTTTACAACATCACCTATAGTGTTTTCTTTTCTGTCATTCGTCTCCTCTCATTGTAACCCCTTGTGCACCAGTGGCAGTACTGCCTTGCTTGGAGTGAAACAATTATAAAAATACACACATGGTCTGAAGATTGCATTTAAGCTTGAAACAGACCTTTGCTGCATGGTTGACTTCAATTCCCACTTTTATATTTATATATGCTCACAATATAAATGTTATACACTTTCCCCCAAGCTATGGATTAATTAGTAAAAATTGTATCACAAAACTATTATTATTTTTTTAAAAATCTTCATAATCTAAAAATATTTCCTGCCTTTAAATAGCCTGCAAAAGGTTGATATGCCATAGAAAGCAAGCTAATCAATCGAATATTGATATGTCACTATTTGTATTTATGATCTGATCTAATCTATTTCTGAGTGTGTCTAAAATAATGATATAACCAATATGTTTACTTTTCACACTACCAAAAATGTTTGGCAGGAAACACCAATCAATAATAAAAAGAGCAATAACAATTAGTGGACATGCAAATTATAATTTCCTCAGGAAAAAAAATTAAGGAAAGATTTTATAAATTTCAGTCAATAGCAACTGTAAGTGTTCAGTCAATTAATGCTGAATATTTCCAATATGGAAAAAGAGTATTTTGCCATAACCATTAATTTCTTTCTTTCTTTCTTTCTTTTGTTTTGTTTTTAAACAAATTGTAATTGAATCAGAATATTTTTTCTTGAAAGAAATAAAAATTTTCAGATTTTTTTTGTTGAATTCAAATTTTCTACATACATTTTTTTATGCCATATAATTTAATATGAGGTTGAGCCCTTCTAACAATAAGTTTTATGCATAAATATTAATGAGTAATTTTGTTGCTTATCTTTGGGTTTTATTAGTTTCAAATAGTATAAAAGGTCTATCATATTTAGTATTAGACTTGATTAACTTGATCCATTCTGAATAAGTTTATATAAGAAATTTTAAACGGAATGGATAAGCTTGAAGATAACAGTTATCAGTCTATTTTTGTATGAAGTAAAAACTGAAATGTTTTCACTGAAAAAGCTAAGAATTATACTATAATTAAAAACTGTTGTTTGGCAGGATTATTAAAAATAAAAAAAGAACTTAACCAAGTTACTTTTGACTGTTTCTTTATTTACAAACTATTTTATAGTGAGTTTGTTTTGTTCAAATATACTGAGATAAAAAAAATAAAATTGGCTATACTATTACAGCAAACTCTTAAGAGAAATCAGAAACTAAATTGCAACTTTTATCAGATATCTTTTGGATCTGTGCTATATTCCAGGGAATTCATTTTGTTTAAATTCACTTCCACTTTATACAGCAATAAAAAGAAAAAAAATTTGTGCAGTTTTCAATTTTAGTTTAAAACTGAAAAAGAGACAAAGTAGAAAAAAAATGTAGAAAGCATATTTCTTTTTTATATGCATAATTTTCTTATCTGTAGATTCGTAAATCAACTTTATTCATTTTTTTTAATATCCTTATCTACCTGTGCAATGAAATGAAGTCTATATATACTGTTCTATGATTTCTAGTTTTTATATTCATTTCCTTATCTCAGATTTTACATTAATGTGGACAGCCTGTCGGATAGTAATTCCCTTTGAGATTTACCACACATATTTCTTTGGTATATGCCATCTTCAATATATATACATACATATATATATATATATATATATATATATATATATATATATATATATATATATATAAAAGGCAAGAACTGTCAATTCCCATTTCCAGGTATCATGCTATGATATCTTTACTGCATTTTAATACTATACATTTTCTTATAAGATTTTCATACAACAGTTTCAATGCTTCTTTTCTCTGTCTGAGATTCTGAATAATCAGTCATTGAGAGAAATGTAGAATTTTTCATTAATTCTCATGAATAGATTATTTTTCCTATATTTTCAACTGAAGTCATTAACTCTATTGCTTTCATGATAGTAACATTGTTGCTACATTTGATTAACATTTTTCAAAGTGGATACTTGCAGGAAGTTTTCATGATCATAAAATAGTTATAATTTTATCTTTTAACCCAATTTCAAATTTTTTGAGTTGTTGTATCATTGAGGTGAAAATACACAGAGAAGAATGAGTGCTTAATATATTTATTCAGCACAGTATCCAGCACTAATGGATTACAGAACAAAAGATTACAAACAATTAACAAGAAAAAACTTACAGGCAAAAGAGAGGAGGCTCTAAATGGTGAATAGCTGATGGAGTAAATCAATCCAATGTCTATCTTATTAAAAATGATCCTTTAAATACATACTCAGAGACTCTTTTAGACTATGAACCAGTTCATTGGTTAGAGTGCTGAAGTGGTATTGGTGACTCTACAACAGAAGTACTGCTATTTTACTCATTTTAAGATTATTAATGGTACCTTTTAAATAAACATGTTAAATAATGTATTTTTGGACTAATGCATAACCATAGGTAGTGTATTGTTTGATAATTGGTTGTATTTTAGTTTGTAAAAAAATGTTGTGTTGAATGAGGACAAAACAAGACTTGCTGAACAAATAAATAGCAATTTTTGGCTATGCAGAATATCTAGGAAAAAAAAAGAAAAACAGCACTGTGGTTTTTAATGCTACAAATTGGAGACTTCAAAATTATGAGAGTATAGAAATATAACTGTATTGAGTGACAGAGATGTTGTTCTACAGGAGGAGGATGAGAATAACATGGATAGAAAATGTGATTAATAAGGAAGTTTTAAGGAAAATGATAATGAAAAGGACACTTCTGCTTAGAATCAAAAAGAGACAGTTGAAATATCTTAGATATATAATATGGATAGAAGGTTTGGAGAATTTGACACTCAGAGGACATAGTGAAGGCAAAAGAGTGAGAGATATTGAGCAACTGGCCTGACAAACCTGTGTAAATGTGTGGCAGAACAGGAGGTTGGAGTGTTAGAAAGAGGGCAAATATTGTTTAGAGCTGCAAAAAGTAGGATGTTGTAGTGAGCCATGACTGGCAACATACTGAATGAACATGTCACTTTAAAAAACAAAAAAAGAAAATGATAATTCCATGATTAATATTATTTATATTATAAAGTTAAAATAGTTTTGTTTAACCTTATATGAAATTCTGTTGAATATTTATTAGTAAATATTACTAAACCTCACATTTATTGATTTTATTAAATTGTAAAGAAAAAAAAAACAAATGTGAGGTATTTGTGCGGAAAATGTAGAAATCTGTAATGTTATCTCATTTTTCGTCTCCAGAAAATTTAATTTCATTTAATGTCTATATCTAGCACAATATCAGAATGGAGGAATATCTATCTCAATATTTTAAGAGGTAATTGAAAAATTTACCAGAGGAGATTTTGCATATGTGTGTGTTTTGGTATATAACAATAAAATATTTGCTTCTATTTGCAAGTATTTGTCAATTTATGTTATGAGTAGAATTTGTCCTTTAGGGCAAAACTGATTGTTTTCTTGATAATAAAAATATAATTGAATGAGAGAGTTTTTATTTCCAGAGCTGATTTGATTGATTTAAATTTTATTTCATTTGTACTGTCTGAGTAAAGTACAACTGAGAGTCCGGTTATTTTACTTTGAAAGTTTTTAATAGAATTACCGTATCCATGAATAAGATTTTTTTTAGATAAGTTAAACAAATTCTTTTTGAGAATATGGCTGCTTTTTTTAAAAAAAAATGGATACATAAATAAAATAGTTTATCAGGTATATTTGAAAGTCTGGAAAATATTCTACTTGATCTATGACATGTGAAATGTTGATGAATAAACTAAATCAAACTAAATTAGGATTTTTAACTCAATAAAGTACAAGAAAATAAAATGCATGGAGGAGCTCAAAATGCCAACTACAGGTTTGGGATACTAAAATCAAGCAGGTACAGTGATTTAAATAACTGGGAAGTGTTCTAAAAGAGGAAGTGCAACACTGAAATCTGTAGATATCTTAGGATGGCCAAAAATGCATTCCAAAAGCTAAGCAGGGTATTAAGAGACATAAAAGTTTTTTTTTTTTTTTTTTTTTTTTATAAGCGTTTCACCCCGAGCAAGGCATGTCACTGCCACTACTGTGCAGGGGGCTACGTAGAGTGGAGAAAGGCTGATTAAATATAGGAAATAACAGAGGGTGGGTGATAGGCGGGTGAGGATACCGAGAATGAGGGTTGGGTAGATGAGAGTGTTGTGAGAATAGTTGGGAGTTAGTGTGATAGGAGGTGTCTATTGACCCTACATTTAAACACCTGGAGATTGTAACTGTCGGGAAAGCAGACTTGTGGAAGGGAGTTCCACAGGCGGGAAGCGCGAGAAAAGAAGCTGTTGGAGTAGAATTTACGGTTACATCTTATTTGTTTAACTGTAAAAGGGTGGGACCTAGTTGCTAATCTAGTATCTCATGTAAATTCGTGCTTAGGCGGCACCAGTGATCTAAGCTCGTCGGAGCAGAAGCCATGAAAGTACTTGTAGAAGAGGCACAGGGAAGCTACATCACGCCGGTGTGAGAGCGGCTGCAGCCGGGAACTTTTACATGATATGTGTTCTCCTGTATCACACTGAATACTGGACAATCTCCTCAAAGATAAAAAAAGAGACTTGAACCAATAGAAATCTGGTTCTACAATAGGATGATGAGGATACCATGAGCCATGACTAGATGTAACATTATAGATTTCATTGAATTATATATATATATATATATATATATATCATTATATATTTCATTGAATGAAAGAACAGAAATTATGACTAAGTATGACCATACCATAAAATAGCTATTAGGTTCAGACAACCATGGATGAATACGTTATAATTTCTTGTAATTTTAAAAATTGCATGTTTGAAAATTCCCTATTACATGAGCATTCAAAAAAATCACCATTATGTGAACACTCTTAACCCCCCCCCTCCCCAAAAAAAACACAAATCCAAAATTAAATTTCGGGGAGTTTCAAATGAATTCCAGAACTTGCTAAAGTCAGATATTAGAACCTTAAAAAACTAGTACCTGTGGGTAAAATCCGACAAATCTAATAACATTTATAAATGTGATCCTTCAAATTACCTAAGTATTCCTAAAAATAACATAACTAGTAATTACAAAGTAGACAGAAGAAACCTATCATTATCATGTTTTCTAAAATTAATAGACAAAAATATTAATAATGGAAAATTTTTAATAGGTACACCCTTAAAATCAGCTATTCTTGTACCCCTAATATAGACAACCTCATTAATTCCCATATTAGAAATATTCTAATGAATTTATGCAATACTGATTCTGGGTCCGGAAATTTTGAATGAATGCAGCTGTAGCTCTGTGGATGCCTGCCTGGTGGAGGGCAAATGTAAATCCACCCAGGTGTTTTATGAAGCCCGCATTTCTCCATCAAACAACAAAAATAACTACCAAACCTATATTGGTATGTCCGCTGGACCTTTTAAGCAGAGACTTTATAACCACAGGTATTCTTTTTCGAACCTGAGTCAAAAGTACCAGACAGCCCTTTCACGGATATTCTGGAAAATGAAAGAGGAAGGGCTGGATCCTGAAATTAGCTGGAAACTAATAGGTTCAGCCTGTATTCCGAGGAATTTTCGTGATAGGTGCTGTCTGTGTTTACTAGAAAAAATTTTAATATTGAAGTATCCTCACCAGCACCTGCTCCTGAATCTTAGAAGGGAATTTATTAGTAAGTGCTGCCATAAAGCCAGTTATTTGAATACTGAAATTTAAAATTTAAATTTCTAATTTTTAGATTTTAAGATATAAATATAAATTTAATATTTTTGATAAATTATTTTAATTTTAACTTTAAAAAGTAATTTAACCCCTCTACCTTCCTCTACCAGTTTCTTTTAATTGCCTATCTTTATAAAACATGGAGTCCTTTACTAAACCCCTTTTCTCCTTTGTTAACATATATCCTTTTAATAATTTTTAAATTTATAATTTTCTTTTAAGAGTTATTTAGTTCATCTATACCTAAAAATATCCTTAATTAGAAAGACTTAATTAAATTTTTTAAAATCTTATTTTTAATTTCTAATTTTATTTCACCCTAAATATACTTTTTCAAATAAGTTTCCAAATCTCTAACCCTTTTAAACATTTAAAGTTAAACATATTTGACAAGTATCAAGTGTTCTCTATTTGATATTTCTCCTTTTTCTTGCTTTCCTTTTTCCCCTTCCTTAGTTTTTCTCTATACACTCTTTTTATATTCTGCCCCTTCCCTCTCTGTTCAGTTTGTTTAACCCAATTCTCAATTTAACAACCTCCCATTTCCTAAACTATCTCCATCTATTAAGCTAAACATGCCAATCTCCCATCTCTTCACTTACAAAGTAAAAACCAAAAATAGACTGACTTTTAGAAAAAAATTCTTTGTGACGTATATTTCTCAAGTCTTAACCGTTATTTATTTTTTTCTCCTTCTTAACCCTATTTTTCTTCATTTTGATATTAGAACCGTGTTGCTGAGGAGACATGAATTCTCGCTTAGAGATTTCATGTTGAAATGTTCATTCAACATTTTTGAATTTTGAAAATTTACTTTAATTTAATTTATATATATATATATATATATATATATATATATATATATTGTAATTTTGTTATTACAATGGGTTATAAAAGTATTATGTCACTAGACAAAATGTTTCATGTTTCAGAACAACACTGTTTTTCTTCAGGTTATATGTTAAAATAAATGGTGAAATTGATTTGTTTTGAAAACTAGCAGTATAACCCGGTATTGCTTGGGTGTAATGAAAGCTTTAAAACTAATCTATGGTCCTGGAGCTCAGACTCAGCCTAAAGAATATTTGTGTGAAGTTTGGTGAGAATCGGATAAAAACTGTGGATTTTTTATAAAGGACAGATAAACAAACTCACAAACAAACATCTTGCCTTTTATATATATATATATATATATATATATATATATTATCGATTTTCTGCACTATTGTAAGAACTGCAACCTTGAAACTTCTGAATATCGTTTCTTATGTCTTTGTCTGTGAGTGTATTAAATTTGATTAAAATCAGACCACTCCTTTTATAACCCGATTTTTTGGATTATCGATTTTCGATATTTATCGGGGGTACCTCGACACAAAACCTAGCTAAGAACACTCACAGACGCTTATAGTACAACTGTGTAAATTTTCAAGAAAATTTTGGAGTCTATAGGTAACAGGCACACACACACACACACACACACACACACACACACACAACAGAGAGAGACAAGTTCCATTTATAAATAAGTTTAGATATAAGATGAATTCATGGTTATTTAGAAAATTAGGGAGTGGTAGTTAGAGAAAATGCTTTAGGTGTGTCAATATTGTTAAATCAAAAAAGAATTAGGTAACTATTGAGTTTGAAGATTTAGATCTCTAAAGGAAACAGAATGGCCTAGTGTCTAGACATGTCACTTTTTAATTTTGTTTTGATAAGATACATAGTGGGATCATGGATTATTTAAATGGGTAGACAATAATTTTTAACAGCAGATTGGATTTTACCTTTTTTTTCCCCTTTTTTTTAAAAACTAGATTCTGTATAACCTCATGAGTAAAGGGGCTGGAGTGTTTAGTTTATAATCAGGATTTAATAATTATGGTATCATTAGGTATATTGTAGTTTAGAAAACCAATTAAGTATTGTGTGGGTCATTTATTTTGGTAAAATAATTATTAATTTTTAAGTTATATTGAAACCTAAGTTATAAATGAAATATTGCAATTAATTAAGTTTTAAGAGAATTTTTTTTATTATTTTCTTTAAAATTTAATTAATTACAATACAATCATTTATAACTTATATTCCAACAAAACTTAAAGAATAAAAATTATGACCAACACAATACTTAATTGCTTTTCTTACTAAAATATACCTAAATATACCATAATTTTTTCATCCTAAATCTAACCTAAACATTCCAGCCACTTTACTCATAAGGTAGTAAAAAATCTAATTAAAAAAATCAACCTAAAATCCAATCTGCTGTTAAAAGGTATTGTCTACCCATTTAAATAATCTATAGTCCCACTATGTATCTTATCCAGACAAAATTAAAAAGTGACATGTCTAGACACCAGAACATTCTGCTTCCTTTCGCAACCCAAATCTTCAACCCCTGTAGTTACCTAATTCTTATTTTTGATTGAACTATATTGACACACCTAAAAGCATTTTCTCCAACTTCCACTCCATAATTTTCTAAATTACCATGAATTCATCTTATATTTTCAAAATAAATCAGTTTACCATTTATTTTAACATATCACCTGAAGAAGAACATTATTGTTCTGAAACATGAAAATTTTGTGTAGTGATATAGTGCTTTTATAAACCACTGTAATAACAAAATTACAAAATTTAGCTCTATTCTGTATTGACCACTCTTTCTAAAAGTAAATGCTTGAACAGTGAGCTTTAATTTACGTGTTCTTTCATTTTCTTATAAAACACACATACACTCATATATATAATATGTGTGTATGTATAAAATAGGATATAGAATCCTAACAAAGTTTTGAAGAAATTTGGCAAATGGAAAAACATTTTATTAAAACTAAATTTGATTACGCATTTCACTTTATTAGGCTTCATCAGATCCAAAAATGAAAGAAAGAAATTTGTATGTGTATTTCTGTGTATCATTAAATAATAAATCATTAGTACTGTTTGCCTTAGTTGGCATTTCTTGTGGTGTAAAAAAATATATATATTAGTAACTTTTGACATGATCTAAGAATTATGAAGAAAGGATACAGAATAAATATTAATGTTTTTTTTTAAAGTCACTCATTTTCATTCATTTCTTTCATCATGAAAAACATCAGCTTAGTGGAAAAAATACTAATGATTCATGATTTAAGCACACACATACACACACATTTCTTTCTTTCATTTTTCCATTTGTCAAATTTTTTCATATATATATATATATATATATATATATATATATAAATAATGTTACGGAAATTCATGAATTTCCGTAACAATGAAATGGTAATAAACAATCAATAATTTGAAATGATTTGTTTGAACATTATTTTTGATTGATACTCATATTTAAGTAGATATTCTGTTTATAATCAAACAGTATATATATTTATTTCTACCAACCTGATTATTTATGATAAATTTTGTTACAAAAATGTGTGTCATTTGGTAGAATTTGAACCTGCCGAATGACACAACCTTGGTTTCAACCTTTCAGTAATATCAGAAAAAGAAAAGTTAGTCAAAATATTATTTTCAAAAAGAAAAAAATGAACCAAATGAAAGATTTAAAATTATGTCTGGCTGTAAACACATAAGAAAATATATTTTAGGATCATACAGACCTGGATAAAAGTGTTTACAATTCTTGAAAAACTCCTTTCTTTCTTACTTTAAAATTTTAATGTTTAAAACTTGAAATTTCAGTTATTCTAAACTTCTAATTGTGCATTCTGAAAATCCCTGTTGTACATTTGAAATGAAATGCTGGAGAATTAGTTGATATAAAACACCTTAAGATACCAAAATTTTGAAACCAAGGTTACATAATCAACTAGCTTCCAAATAAAAATATTTAAAAGCTCTACAATATATATATATATAGTATTGGTGTAGAAAGACATGGTATATTATCTATTTGAGCATAATGAAAAATGACTGTAAAAATTTGATTAGTTAATTTTCTGTCAATTATTGAAATCTTAACTTTAAGTTATGTTGAAATAAGAACATAAGAACACACGCACATACACACACAAATGTTACAAACTACCATAAAATCATCTCTCAATATTTTGTGAATGAAATACAGCCTAGAGCTGCACTTTAGCAATTCTTTTCAACTATCTTGGGCTGCTATGAAAATATCTGAAAGACATAGCATTTTGTTGTAAACCAGAAACGTGCTGATGGCCCAACAACAAATTAGGAAAATGCATTAGCAGCAGCAGTAAAAATGATGCAAAGTTTTTTAGGGAAATTGTTTATTTTTCGGTTTTATATTACTAGGTAGGTAATTTACCTATATCAAATAAAAATAATGGAGGTTTTATTGTAATAAATGTGATATTTCCTATCATTTATTATCAAGGTTTATACTATGGGGATATATTCTAAGAAATGAAATATGCATTAAGCCTTCAGGAACATAATTATATCTGATGAAATCTGTGTGTATGTATAGCCATGGTTGTATGGCCAAGGGTTAGAATGTTAGCATCTGATCATGAGACCAAGGTTTGAATCTCACCATGGTTGATTTGTTAAGGTGGTGATTTCTTAGCCTGGGAATAAGATCCCAGTACGTTGACCTTTTGAGAAGTGTGCCTGAAAACCATACCAAGGATTGACAAAATCCTTGTGAATTAAATTCTGTAGATAGAACTGTTCAGAATCCATCAGTGATTATGCTAGCATGAAGCAACCAGTCATTGTGACCAAAAAGCCTAATTATACTGTTTGTGTTCATACCAGAATATATGCCTACCCTCAAAACAGTAATTATGGTCTAGTCAGCATAGATGCTGTATAAATCACAGGTTGACTCTATGGACATTAAAGAAATATAAATGTACCTGAGCAGACATCTGCAACAAAAATTAGATAGCTTCTCTAGAAATGGGTGTACATGAAAATGAGCAGTCAGCAATATATATATATATATATATATAATTTTAAAATCAAATAGGTAATAACAATTTTAGCACAAAATTCTGTTCAATCATTTTGAAATAACAAAAGAAAAAATAACAAAGAAAAGTAACTGTAACTTAGTGAAATTTAATATCAGTCTTAAAAATTCATTGCATTCACTTCCGTACAAATACCCTTGGGAGAGGTATTAATCTGTCTCTTCTTTCCAGGACAGATTGGGTTCTATAGCCTTGGCTGGCAGCCAGCCTACCACAGAAAGCAATGGCAACCTACTGCAGGATAATCTTCTGCCAGTCAGTCATGTCTCTTTCTAGACATGACTGCACAAGCGTGTTTCACATATGGCACTTAACTGACTGACTTAAAATAAGATGCTGAAAATTTTGATAGCAAGAAATAGCTAACTGTTCATTCATTTTCTGTTATTTCAAAATTACTGAATTGTATTTTATGCTAAAATTGTTATTACCTGGTTGATTTTAAAAGATATTCAATCAAAGGCAAGATTCAGATCTAATGAGAAATGTTCAATTATTTATATATATATAATCCTCAAACTAATAAAATTATCTGTCTATATTCCTGAGTTAGGGTGATGCAACTATTTACAGTTTTACATTGATTGGATAGTTTTCCTAATCTTTATTGCCATATTGACAACATTTTGGCCATTGTACAGTGCACTCCTTTTTTAATGGGATATTCTTTGAAATTGGGAACATATATCACTTGAAGAAGGACAGTGTATACTATGGTTGACCCAGTGTGAATATTACAATAAAGATGAGACCAACAGTCAGATTGATGGAAATAGTGTAATAAAAATATATCAGACTATTCTCTGTTGAAATAAATTGCTTTTTTGATAAAAAGAAACTAAAAAAAAAAGAGTTTACAAAAATGAGAGTAGTTGTTGGAAAAAAGTTTTTTGGTTTTTAAATTTTGTTTAAGCTGAAAAGAGAACTGTTACTTTCCAAGATTTTCTTGCCATCAAAAACTGTCTGCATCTAGTTTTAAGAGTGTTATTAAATTTACCTAATTTCCATCTTTATCATTACCTTTTCTGTTATTTTGAATTGATTGAACTGAATTTTATGCTAAAATTGTTATTTTCTGGCTGATCTTAAACAATATTCAACCAATGGAAAGACGTGCTCACACATACACACACAAACATATGCTGAGAATTAGATGCAAAATCAAAATAAGTTAACTTTTTTATTTCATTATATCTATATATGCATTTGTGTTTAATTTATTTGTTTAAATGTTATTTTTAATGGATACTCATATTTGAGTAGATACTTTGTTGTTTTTTAATTAAACAGTATATTTGTTTATATCTACTGATCTGAATAATTGAGAAATCTTCTTAGGAAAACATGCATCCTCCTTAGGGAAACCATCAATTGACGTGAGAGTGGATGCATGTTTTCCTAAGAAGATTTCTCAATGTAACTCTTTTCAAATCATCTGCAATGTCCTCAGATTGACGCCCAAGCACTCTAAAATCACCAAGCAGTGTGTCAAGCAGTACAGTATAAAGTTTACAAATTTTTGGCATTGGGCTTTATTTGTCACAAATTGACAACTGACCTACTAAAGAGTCAACAAAATAAAAAACAAACAATGCACAAAATTAAAAATATAAAATGGCAACAATTTAACCATTGCACCCTGTGTGTGTGAGTGTGTGTATGTGTGTGTACGTTTTACATACACATATATTGTTGCTTACTCATATATGTAAAACGTACACACACATATATTGTTGATTTTGTTTGTTTTTTTCACAAAAACACTTAAAATAAATAGCCAATTTTAAATGTCTTTCTATTTGAAATTCTATATCTCTCTCAATTGTTATACTATTGCTTGGAAAAGATTCATGACTGAAGTTAAATGTTCAGGAATACAAAATCAGACACAAGGAAGCTTCAGCTTAAAATAGATTTTAGAATAAAAAGTTGTTTGCAAATTGTAAGCCAAAACCACATAAAAGTAAAGATAATCTTCATAATTCTTCAGTGTGATACCTTTGAGAAATTCAATTATTTTACATAAAAAGCTCTTTAACAAAAAGTATAGAAAGAACTAAAAGAAAGGAAGATAAAAACTAATTCTCATAGTAACAGAAAATGTGCTGAAAATTAGTAATGTTTTTCTTGATGTCTTTTTATGGATATCCTTCTCAAAGCAATGATAATAAATTCAAATTATAACTGCATTCCTTAACTTGTAAAAAGTTGTGGAAACAGTAAAAAAAATTGTAAGAGTTTCGCATTTTATTTACTTTGTTTTTATTTTATTCAACAAAATAAATATGTTCAATAAAGGAAACTAATTATTTTAATGATTACAACTAATAAAATTTAAGCTGACTATTATGCAGTACACACATTATTATTTTATCAGCAGCTGAGTGACTCACAACAACTACAATTGAATCATATAAAATCATTGCTATCAATTTTTTTAGCTTTCTTTGGAAAAGCTGAGATTTCTCAAGACAATAACCAACTTGGATTTGATTTATCCTATGCATTCCTTTGTCTTCCTTTTGTTGATTTTCTAACTGATAGCAGCCATGATTTTTATAGCTGGTGTTTGTCTCTCAGCTTTCAAATGCACACCTGACAAACTCTGTCACACTTTAAGATCTTAAATACATGATAATTATTTTTTAAATTTTAGTTTCAATTTTGACATTAAATAATTTTTTTCTTTTTAATGTGATAGTGAACAAAATGTATTTTTGTTGTCATCTTCTAAAAACTTCGTATTTGAGCTTTATAAAATAAACTGTAGACCAGCTATAAATTATGAATTTGACTACAAAATCATAGTATTAATGTTCTCTCTCTCTCTCTTCCTCTCTCTCTCTCTCTCTCTCTTTCTCTTTTTCTCTCTCTCTCTCTCACCTTCATGGATCTGAATCATGATAAAATTACTTTTACTTACCAACAAAAATATTTTGCTGCTATGCCATATAAAGAAAAAAACAAAAAAATCTTCACCTATTTTCTCTGATAACACTGTTGTCTAATACATATAAACCATTTATGTAAGACAGTTAATAGCAAAATAAAAGTTTACATTTTAAAATTAAAGCAACAATATAGTTAATAAAATGATATAAAATGTAGTGTGTATCAATATACACTCACTGACTATTTAATTAAATATGGGTGAGAAAATGTTTTTTTTATGCAAATTTCTAATTAGCCAATATCTGATAGATGTCGAGACGGTCATAGCAACCTGCTGAATTTCATTTTATGCATGAGTGTGGGAAAGAATTGATGATTTAAGTGTCTTTGAATGTAGCATAGTTGTTTGTACCAGACAGGTGGGTTTGAGTATTTAAAAAACTGATGGTCTACTAGGGTTGTCCTTTAAAACCAACTCTAGTATTCATAGGGAATGGTTAGAAAAAGAAAAAATTTTAATGAGTAGCATTTCTGTAGGCAGCAATACATTTTTGATGAAATAGTTTGAATGGCCAGACTAGTTTAAGCTGATAGAAAGACAACAGTAACACAAATAAAGATTCTTTATAATGGAGGTATACAGAATAGCATCCCTGAATGCACAAGACTTTGAACCTTGAAGCAGATAGGTAACAGCAGTGGAAGATCATGTAGAATGGCACTCCTATCAAATCAAAACAAAAACCCAAGCTACAATCCCCTAGGGATCACAAAAAATGCACACTAGAAGATTAGAACCATCATTGCCCTGTCTGACTAGTCTTGATTTCTGCAGTAACATTCAAATGCTATGGTCAGAATTTGGAAAACAACATGAATGTATAAATATATCCTGCCTTGTATCAATGGTTCAGGATGACAGTGGTATAAGGCTATGAGGAATATTTTTTTGGTATATACTGTGATTCTTGTTACCAATAAAATATTGTCTATATTCAGTATGTTACCTAAATATTGTAGCTGACCACATGCCTCAATATAAATTGAGACACATAGTCAGCTGCTATACCTAGGTAATATGATGAATAAGTACATCATATTAAAGCAGCCTCCACGTCTCTGGATCCCTATTCCATAGAGCACATTTGTGATCTGGGGGAAAGTGAGATTCAAATCCTTGGTGTGGAGCCAACCAATCTTAAAAAACTCTAGGACTGGACCCAAATCTTGAAAGAGTGTTTCCAGAATGTCATCCAATCTGTGTCAAGAAAAATTGAGGTGTTTTTAAAGGCAAAAGGCGGTCCAAACTTGTACTAGAAGAGTATATATATAAAATGATTGATGATGAAACTGGTTCTTGTTCGATAACCAATATTAAGAAATGCTGAGCCTTGACAGTTCTTTGATGGATCACTGTTTGAGAATACCAGCTGTTGTAAGCTTGAATGCGCAGATCGTGTGATGGATACAATGTGATGGATAACTGGAATTCAAAATCAGAGAACCAAGTTTGAGTTCTAGTTGCATTTGTTATATTCACTTATGCACAAATAACATTGGGAAAAGTATAAATCCACCTCTTCTGCTCCAGTTATGGGTTAAATAGCAGAACAGACTGGGTTTTATAGTCTAGTCTACCTCAGAAAATAATGTCAAATGACTGAGGGCATTCTTCTGCCAAACTAATCATGAATCAAAAAGAGACACGATCGCTGAAGTGTACAGCATGCATGTCACTTGAGGAATTTTAACACACATAAGCCAACACAGAACAATATAAAGGTTTGGGTATTTTACAAGTAAAATGGAGTTACAAAACTACATTAATATTGCAGTAAATTTTAATAGCATGGGTAAACTAAATTATATTTATTGGATAATTTTTAACTTATCAGTGTGTTCTGTCAATCTTCATGATTTGTTCTTATAGTAAATATGCCAAAACAAAAGTTTTCTTTGAAATATTATGAAGATGCTAATATTTGAAGCAACAGAAATATGGTGATATCAAAGGATGCTGAAAATATGATGGACCAAGTATGTGAACTACAATAAAGCAGTCACAAAGTTTAATAGAAACAGGAAACAAAAAAATTCTTATATAATTAACATCAGAAAAAGCAGCTGAAATTTCTATGGCACATAATAAGGAAAGAAAGTTTAGAAAATTTGATACACACAGGACAGATTGAAGGCAAGAGAAAGAGAGGATAACAACACATAACCTACCTAGTAAGTTTTAGAAAAAAATATAAACATAAAGTACACTTATATTTAACATTAAGAAAAGACAGTTGAAATTTATTGGCCACAGTATGAAGAAAGAGGTCTTGGAAAATTTGATGCACACATAGAACAGATTGAAGACAAGAGAAAGAGATGGAAACAGCGCATAACCTACTCAGCTTTAATAGATGCATAGCAGAACAGGGTTTAGCAGAGATAACAAAAAGACAGAATTTATTAAGAGCAACAAAGGACACAAATTTGTTGAGACCTATAATTGCTGACATCTGGAGAGGACATGGTACACAGAAAAAAATTTTTGATTTTTTAATAGAAAGTGTTAATATTGTGATGTAAAGAGTGTCAAGATTTAAGTACTCAGGTAGAAAGTGTTTCAAATTCTTTTAACCCTTCATATGAAATAATCTATTTAGAAATGCTTAAATTAAAACAATCTAAGATTAAAGTCATTTTTACATGTCTCAGTTAAAGGCCACATGGTTATATGATCATGTCTTGAAAGAGACATGACTGACTGGACAGAAAATTTTCTTACAGCAGGTTGCTGTTACTTTCTGCAGTAGACTGGTTGCCAACCAAGGTTGCAGAAACCCACTCTGTCTTGTTATTTAACCTCTAACTGGAGTAAGACGCAACGGATTCATACCTTTCTCAAGGGCATTTGTGAGTAAGTGAATGCAACGAATTCAACTCAAATTCAAACTTGGCTCTCTGATTTTTAGTTCTGAGCTGATATCTACTGCACCATAACCCATATCTGTTGTATACACATGTATATACTGCAAAACTGTCATTGTTAAAGACGTTTTCATTGAAAATAATATTAAATATCACATTATAAAGAGCTTTAAAATTCTTTATAAGTATTTTGTTTGCAGATTAAAAAAATTTATTTAATTTATCCCTATCTACAAAAGACTGCTGAAAAATTCTCAGACAGGCTAAGAAGCCCTTCCCCAAAATAGGCATGGGTCAGGGTGAGAACTTTTCAACATTCTTGTGTATATACTTATAAAGTTATTTTTTAAAGTTAAAATATTGAGTTTTGCAATCATTGCAAAAATATAAGAAACAGAATTAATAAAAAAATCACTTAAAAAATAAGTTTTGGTTGTTTTAGATAATGGATTTTTAAGGAAAAAATATTTTTATAAGATTATAAGTACACTGTAGAATTGAATATTTGTTATCATTACTAGAAAATGAACTGTACATAAAAATAAAAAGGAGTGTAAGACAAGGATGTGTCTTCTCACCAGATTTATTCAGCCTTTAAAACAAAGTGATCCTAAGGAAACTGGAGAGCTTGACAAGATTTATTATCAGCAAGCAGAATCTTAACATAAGATACGCAGATGAAAATGTATTGATTGCAGAAACAGAAATAAAACTGATAAACTCTAAGATAAAATAGTCAAAGAAAACAAGGAAAACAGAATATGTGATTGCCAATAAGAAAAAGCTGGAAATGTGTGATGTCAAAATCAAATAAATACACACAGGCGATAGAATATGTGACACAGAAATTCAAATGATAGCAAAAGATGCCTTCTAAAAGTTTCACAAAAAAATAAGAAACAGGAAAATTGTGTCAGAAACAAATAAAAGAAGACTCAATTGCTATGTAATATCAATCCTCCTACGTGACAGTGAATGCAGCAAAATCTTGAAAAAAGGCTTGAGACAGACGTGATGTGGTTATACAGAAAGATGCTAAAAATAACATAGACAAAACTGCTACATAATATAAATCTTCCTATATGGTAATGACTGCTAAACAGTTTATTCACATATGAAGAGGAGATTTGAGGCAACAGAGGTATGGTTGTACAGAAAACTTTAAAAAATTCCATAGACTAAGCTGCTATGTAATATAAATCTTTCTATATGGTAGTGATTGCTGAACAGTTTACTCACATATGAAGAGTAGACTTAATGCAGAAAAATGCTAAGAATGCCTTAGACAAAACTGCTATGTACTATAAATTCTCCTATATGGTAGTGATTGATGGACAGTTTACTTACATATGAAAAGTAGACTTGAGGCAACAGAGCTGTGATTCCATGAAAAGATGATAAGAATACTATCGACAAAACTGTTATGTAATATAAATCCTCCTATATGGTAATGATTGCTGGACAGTTTAGTCCCATATGAAGAGCAGACTTGAGGCAACAGAGATGTGGTTATACAGAACAATGCTGAGAATGCAATGGACAGATCATGTAAGTGGTAAGGAATGTTAAAAAGAAGTGAAAATAAAAAAACAAGTTTTACAAAATAATGAGCATGTAAGGCCGCCATATATTGTGCAATTTAAAAGAAAACACCTTCTTAAAACCTGAAGGCTTCAGCAAAGATCATTCTTCTTTGAACATTGTGGGCAGGCAATAGAGATTCCTAAGAACTTTACTGAAGAACAAAAACCACACCACTTCAGTATTACTAACAGCAGCGACAACTAAAATAGATAGTATATGTTACTCAAAGACTAAATAATGATATATCTTATTTTCTTGAATATAATGATAGATTTTAGGATTAGATTTTATGAATAAACATAGGCAATTGTACTATACAAAGGTAATTTTTTGGAAAGATTAAAAATTATGCATTTTTAGTGATTGGTTGCACTATACACAGTTAATTTTTTTCTGATGGGGTTAAAATTCATGTAAAAAAAATTAGAAGCTGCACTGTACATTAGCTTATACAAAAGTACATATGTTGATAGTTCACACTAATTTAGATAAAAGATTAGGGAAACACCCACATCAAAAAGGAGTGATATCAGTAAGTTAACTTGAGAAATTTTCTTTAAAAATATTTTAAGAGAAAGATTTTATAAATTTCAACTGAAACAAATACAGGCTACTGATGAAGTGTATGTCAATTTTTTTCCTTATAGGAAATATTACTATTCTCATAACTTTGGCACAGCACAGAACTTATTGTGTGCTGCCTTCCAAGCTCTCACTAGAGGGAAGTCCAATTGAGAGATAACAAATTTCAACTGGCTGCAGGTTAAATTTGCACATCTCTAGTGTGTTGATGACATAGCATTGCTGAGTGAAGGGCTTCCAAGTCAGAATTCACCAACAATAATGGAGGGTTCCCTGTTGTAATCAACAGTTGTCTATGACTAAGATGAATCTTCAAGTTAGAGAACATTGGCTCTGGTTTGACTTGGAGAAGGATAGACTCCACCAAGTCTACTTGACCAAAACATGCTATATGTGTTATACCTTTCCAGCTTTCAATACAGACATTGGCCACAACTGTCACATGTGGAATGAACTGGCAAGGCACTCAAGTGTACAGCAAACTTATTAGGCATTGAACTGATTAGGAGAATTATTAAAGTGGACATGATAATTGATATTATATGTTTGCATATCATTACTCTCTCTCTCTCTCCATATATATATATATATATATATATTACAGAAAGTTCTGGAAATAAACAAAATGGAATTAACAAACAGCATATTTAATTTATTTGTTCAAACATTATTTTTAAACAATACTTGTATTTGAGTAGATAATCTGCTTTTAATTAAATTAATTAAAAATTTTTAATTTTAATTAAAGTTGACCAATCTAAGATGCACCAGATCAATTGGTGGCTTCCCCTATGATTCAGGGGCTGCAGTTTAGAATCCTGCTGAATGACACACATTTTTGTAGCACAAAGTTCTAATAAATAATCAGGTCAGTAGAAAGTTATATATATAAATATACTGTTTGAATAAAAACAGAATATTTACCCAAATATGAGTATTGATGAAAAATAATGTTCAGACAAAAAAATTAAATTATATATATATAGATAGACTAAACTATCGCCCGGTTCACACTCCACCCACATCTATTGAACAGGTGTAGAGGTTCATCCCTTGTGCCCTGTTTAGGATGTGGTTTCCGGTTTTCTCTTTTCCAATCTTACTCTTACGTAGCCCCCTGCGCATCAGTGGCGTTACCGCCTTCCTTGGGGTGATATATATATATATATATATATATATATATATATATATATATATATGGCTTTAAAAAGAACAGAAGTCATATTATTTAAACCTGAGGAACCTTTTGGCCAACTCTTATCAAGGATTCTTGTTGGCTTTAATTTTAAGGGAATTAAGGAAAAGGACAAGGCAAAATAAATTAAATTACTTACAATGGTGGGAGATGATGGAACTCGTTTAAAAATAAATTTATTGAAAAAAAAACACATAAAATGTAAGGGGGGTGTACACATGTAATTCCACAAGAATATATATATATATATATATATATATATACACTTAACTAAGCAATTACTTCCCCACCACCTACCACTACAAACTCAAGGGTCAAGCCACATACCTCCCACTACCAAAGAAGAAACTACAACTAAAATTCCACTAGCTTAACCCTATAAAAACCAATATCTCCCAACCCCTTCCTTTACTAGAGCAAACCTCTGGGCTGAGAATTTTTCTTCATTCTTTGTTTATGGGGTTGAGAATGCAGGTCTTAAAATGACATGTTGAAAATGGCTATTTCCTCTCTAAGTTTTATCTGAATTTACAGATAGATGATAGAAACATTTTTTGCATATTTTTATTGAGTTGAACAGTAGGTGCACACACACATACATGCATATGCATATATATTCCTATATGCGCGCACACACACACATATATGCACACACACATATATACAACACACACACACACACACACACATATATGTGTGTGTGTGTGTAAATACATATATATATATATATATATATACATATTTACACACACACACACACACATACACATACTTAGTTTTTTTTCAACTGTTTCACCTCAAGCAAGGCAGTACTGTTAGTGGTGTTTAGGTGGCTACATAAAAGAAGAGTGAAAAGAAAGAGAAACAGGATACAGGAAATTTTTGGAATTTTGGAGAATGGATAAGAGAAGGATGCGAATACTCATGTGAAGTGGGTAATGTGATAGTAGACTAAAAAGTAAGAAGAACAAGATATGGGTGTGTCGGGGAAAAGGATAAAAGAATGATGGGAATCAAGGAGATAAAAGATGGCATTTCATGTACTTAAACTCTTGGAGATTGTAGCTATTAGGGAAGTAAATATACAGAAGGGAATTCCATAGGCAGGAAGAGCAAGAAAATAAACTGCTAGAGTATAAGTGGTAGCTACATTTCACTGTTTTCACTGTAAAAATGTGGGACTTAGTTTAAAAAAAAAAAAAAAAGAGACGGGGAAAGCAATGGATAAGGACCTAATTAGGTGGATGACGGAATGAGGATTGCAAGGTGTAACAGGAGAAGGTGTGATCAGAGCCACCAGGGATAGGAAAACATGGAAGGCCATGATCGCCTACGTCCTGAAGGGACAAGGCACATAGAAGAAGAAATTACCAGTCTAGTAGCTCATGTAAATTCATGTAGGGAGATAAGCTTGTCAGAGCAAAAGCCATGAAAATTTTTGTACAAAAGACAGAGAGAAGCCATATTCCATCAATAAGAAATTGACTGGAGTCAAGCAGCCAAATTGGGATCAATTACATTATATATCCTCCTCTGTATTTTTTCAAGAACCTCAAGATGAATAGCAGGAGCTTCTGAGCACATATTACAACAGTATTCAATGCATGGTTGGATGGTAGATTTTTATTTGTGCAAGATGGAGTCTGTCAAGAAGAAAAACTTCCTAGCCTGACACAATGTCCCTACATTTCCAACAATAGATTTAGTTATTGATTTAATGTAGTCCTTCCACTTGAAGATGGCTGAGAAAGTGAGACCAAAGAGATACAGTGTATTGCTTTCAGGGAGACATATGATCTCTGCTTATCAGAGATAGGAGAGCTTATCTACAGTGGTTTTACGGAGAGCAGCTTCATTTTGAAAGCATTAAAGCTTATGAGCCATTTCTTACTCCAGTCCACCTCAGATTAAAGGTATTTTTCAAGAGCAGCAGCAAGGTCTACTTTATCAGACTTGGTAGATTTCTTATTGAGGCAGAAGTAAATGGTGGTGTTGTCAGCATAGATGTCTACTTGGAAACTCATTATATCAGGGAGATTGTTGATGAAGATCAGAAAAAGTGTTAGACCTAGAATAGTGTCTTGAGAGACACCCATGTTTGTATGATAGAATTTGGAAGCATGCCCATTCAATACAACTTTCATTATGCAATTTGATTTCATTATTCGATTGGATTGTATCAAACAAGCATCCAGTTATACAATAGCCTTGTAGATTGCACAGAAGGCCAGTATGTTAAACTGTCAAATGCCTTGAAGATATCCAGGGCAACAGCTCAAGCATTGATATTCTTATTGAGAACCTAGTATACGCATTTGGTGATGGTCATTAGCATATCATTGGTAGACCTGGTGAAGTGGAAGCTATACTGTTTGTCAGTGAATAGGCTGTGAGATTTGAGATATTGAACCACCTCAGCATTGATAATAGCCTCAAACACTTTGTAAGAAGTTGATAGGGTGATAAGTAGAGGGGTATGAGGGTACTCCAGAGTTTTTAAACAGTAGTTACAGAGGAGAACTTCCAACAAGCAGGAAAGCAAGAAGCAGAGAGGCAATATTTGTAAAGTTTGGGGAGGACAAGGGAGAGTTCAGAGGCATATTTCTTTAGAATAACTACCATTCTGTCACTTCTCCTCACCTTATAGAGGTCAAGCTTAGAAATTGTTAGAAACCAGAGAGAGGGGGTTATGTATAAGTCACACAGTTGAGCCTCAGTTCTAGGTGTGATGTCAGGTGTGGGTACTCGAGACAAGTGAAATATGGAGTTGGAGGAGAATTTGCAAGCAAATCACTCAGCCTTATCCACTGTGGCTGCGAGGACCTCAAATTTATTGATTAAAAGAGCGATGGAGGGTTTGCTGTTGTTTAACACACTTAAGCAGAGCCACCCATAGTCTTTGGAACTGAACTTGTGGGCTGCTATATGTGGCTTCATTCTGTCAGCAAACATCTTAACATCAAGCAGAGACAAAATGATGCCTATTTTAGTCAGTTACTTCACTCCAGTAAAGCTGGAAGAAATGATTTTTGTGGGCAATGGTGGCCAAGTAAGCAGGAGAGAACTAAGGGGTTGAATAAGGTTTAAGTCAGAACTTTCTGGTTTGGATTCAACTTTCACCCAAGAGGAGACCTCAGAGGTGCAGTCTTCAATGGGGAGACTAAACACTTTGTTCCAAGGTGCATCAAGGGAATGCACAGAACAACTCCAAGTTTGATCTTTAGAAGCAGTAGGAGGTTCCTGATGGGAGGGTAAGTGGAGAGAGATATTAATAGAAATTACAGCATGATCAGAGTTGCCAAGAGAGCAAAGCTGAATGGCATGGTAGGAGTCAGGGATAGAGGTGAAGCAGAGATCTAGCAGAGAAATGTGTCTTTCAGGGATACTGGATAACGTTAGTTTTATAGAGAACTAGGATGTTTAGGGACTTCTCATGGAGGAAAGGTTCCATAATGCAAAAGTTGGTAATATGACATGGTCTTTAAGCTGAGTCAGAGTTTATGCTGTCAATATGGCACCAGTTATGACGATGATCTCAGGTCACTAGTCGTGATGGCCTTGTCACAGTAGCTGGTCTTTGAGTCATCTATTACAATGGTGTTCCTTCTTCTCCCACATTGTGAATTTTGATCTGAAGGAAGACACGTTGAAATCCTGGTAGCTGTTTCTCTACCACTTCAAACCAGGCCAGACACACGTGCATACTTATGTTAATAAAAAAAGAGCGGCACCAAAAAATAAATAATTTTGATGGTGTCTGGATATGTAGCGGAAAAGTCTTTATATACAAAAAAAAAAAACGACACCCAGAAAAAGAGTATAACAATTGTCAAATTCCTATTCTTACAATGAAGTGAAAGTTTTTGTTTGAGAGTAATGGTTGTTCACTTCAATCAGAGATTTCAAGTTATTCTTCAAGTTTTGACGGTTTCAAAACTAAGTCTTATCAGAACTTTTTACTGAAGCCTTATGGAAACAGCCAAAGTTGGGTCTTTGTGTGTGTAGATGATGGTGGTGGTAATCCTTAGCTCAGAGCGGCAACCAATCTGCCTTGGTTCTTTGAGGCTCTTGTATTTATGTCTGCCCCAAATTCTCTGGTAGGGGTGTATGACGGACACTGGGTGTCCATGCAAATCAAATCTTTAACCAATGAGATCACTCCCAGCTCGCATCATGAGGCAGAGTGATTTTACTCCCTTGGTTTAACCAATGAAATAGCAATATTTCTATTGACGTAATTTCTTTTCTTCTTCTTCCTGATCTGATCTTTTTTAACCTCATCAAAAGTTTTCAACAGTTGTGTTTTGAGTACCTGTATTTTTCACTTCCACCGACCGTAAAAGCCCAAAGCTCCCAATGGTGTCTTTCTTAGTTACACAGTGACAGCCAATGATGACCTCGCATAACCCGCAACCCACAGCTGCAAAAACATATTGTCTCTTTTATTCACTTCTCAGCAATATTTTCAGATTTTACAAATTTTGTAATAAATATTCTGTTTTCAACTTAATTCATATTGCGATTGACAAAAAATGATTTTATCGTCTATTTGGCATATTGCGATTTCCAATAATCTGCAGAAATAATAATACCACTTGTAATAATTTCCTTCAGTCCATTGCACTAACATAGTATCATGTTTTTTTTACATGCAATATTATAGTATTACATATTTTTTTTCCACATGCAATATTATATTATCATATTTTCCTCATATACCAAAAATAGTTGTACAGTAGGTATACCACAGATATTAGAGAAAGAAATGTTGAGGGATACACACACACACACACACACATGCATATATATATATATATATAAATATATATATACTTACACACAAACACACACATACTTTTCGACTCTGATTTTAAAAGGACATTATGTCTGAAAAATCCAAATGTTGCCACAATTCCAGATTCTACATTTTAATATTTGTTTTTAAGAAATGATTATTAATTCATGTCTGAATTTTTAAGATGAGGAATTATTATGATTTTTGTATTTTAAATATTTATATTCAAACTAATGTCCTGATCTTTGTTTTTATTATCAGATCATTTTGGTCATTAACTCTCTTACCTTCCTCAGGTACTTGAGTAAACTTCAGGAAATTTTGGACTGAACCTTTCTGTCTAATCTACAAAGATAGATTTTGTCATTTTAGTATGTCTAGGGATAACTTGTTCTTATTTAGTATTGCTCAATTATTTATAAATTTGTTTCTACTGAGCCTAAGTGAATTGAACTTACAATTAATTAATATCACCACTTCCACAAACCAATGCTTTAATCCACTAGGCTAGTGTCCCATGGGAGAATCCTTAAGCTTTATCATTCTGTATGTGACTTCATTTGCTGTACAAAAAGTTTATCCTGGCAATGAATATTACTCTGATCCCTGAACAATAGTGTGCTTCAATTTAATAGTTGTGTTGTCATATCCTGCTAAGGCAGCAGAAAACATCTTTGACTGAAATTAACTATAAGGATATTACAATAGAGAGGCCTCAAAAAAGAATGTAGTGAAAGAGAGGTAATATTAATAATACCGGGTGTTAAAGGTAGATATGGCTCTAATTACAATAATGTTGAATAGTCTGAATGTAAATAGAAATATTAGTTTTTACCAAAATATTACCACATTTCTGTCTAGTTTTGTTGAAAATTACTTAAGTCTGGAATGAAGCTATATTTGTGGAACTACCAGTGATTTGAGAGACTTCTTGAACCATAACTAGTACTAACTACTATTGTTGATGAATAATACATAATGTCAAGATAGTGGCAAGATTTCTATGATTTGTACGAATGAAAAGTCTTTTGCTTTGAGAAGTAAGAAGATTACTCTAAGTGTTTCAAGTCATTAGGCTTACAATATTATTGACAAGATAATTAAGTTGGGAGAATAGTATGGAACCAACAGAATTAAACAACACTGCTGCATTCAAATAAATCTTTAAAGGAAGTCTCCACATATCCTTTTATACACAATGATATAAGTTGAAATCTCTTAATTTATTCTGGCACACGTAAACTGAAATGTAAAATTTTATCATCAATAGTCTTTTCTAAATTATTCAGGACAGAAAGTATATTAAGATCGAAATAAGTAAAAGTAAAATAATTCAAATTTTAAATCTTCAAATAAATCTAATTAATTATCCCTAAAAGAACTTATCCAATTTATAAATGAGATTTTCTTTCTCATTATCTTTGATAATATATCTTGTCTATCACACCATGGCTTTGTGGAAAGAAATTACATGCTGCATTTAATCTTAAGGTTAACAAACAAAAAATTAATGTATGTATGTCTGTAAGAGACAAAACTTAAAAACTCTTGTTGGTTTAATTTCTGAGGTGATATGAGTTTTCACTTACAGATGGAGTAATAAATTCAAGTCTGTTGTTAATATCACAGCTATTGTGCTTTCCTGCCTTCTTCAGACATCTGCTGATGCAGGTAACATTCAGGAAATTTTAAACTGGATCCATTATTCAATAAACTAAAGAAACTGCTTTCATTCCACTGCCTGTCCAGCAATGTCTTTTTTTTAGTACTGTGTATTTTAATCATTTTAAGTCAATTCAAGTTTCTGTCCAATTACTCAAATTTTTATTCAGCTGCTAATTGAAGTAATAAAAAAATAATTTAGGAAGACATTTCATGGCATTGAACTGACTTTAAGGAGTTTTAAAATCATTCAGCATGAACTAAATCTGATGTGTTAAGCTTTGGTTAACTGTCAGATAAATTAGTTGAATGAGTCCAAGTATAATATGATTTTTTAAGATAGCAGCCCCCAATCTAATCCCTCACACATCTATATGGGAGATTGGCATAATGTGATCATCCTAAATATATATTTTCTACATCTAAGTATATCAATAAATCAAAATCAGAATAACTTTTATTTTCCAACTGAGTAGAAATGTCAATGTCAATGGTGAGATTATATACTTCCATGTTTCAGGAAATATTCAGCATTTATTGATCATTCATTCAGTTAAGTGCCATATGTGATACATGCTTGGGCGATCATGTCTCGAAAGAAACATGACTGACTGAGCAGAAGATTATCCCGCAGTAGGCTGCCATTGCTTTCTGCGGTAGACTGATTACCAACCAAGGCTATAGAACCCAATCTGTCCTATTATTTAACCCACAACTTGAAGGAAGAAATGGATTAATACCTTTCCCAAGGGTATTTGTGCATAAGTAAATGCAAGGAATTCAACTGGAATTCGAACTTGGCTTCCTGAATTGTCCTTCTGGGTCGATATCCATTGCACCATAAAGCACATCCATTTATTGATCACACAATGTTAATATTGGTTGAAATTTGTAAAATATTTATCTTAAAACAGTTTTAGAGATAAAAAAAGAAAGACAAAATTAACTGAGAGCAAAAAAGGATAGAAAATTCTGGAGAACCATGGCCAGGCATGGCTCAGATAAAAAAGAAGAAAACAATTCAAGAAATTAGAATTCTCGTGTTCACTTATTGCTCTTTCTACTATTGATGGGAGTTTCCTTCTAAAACTTTGACTGCTTGCTTTCAACTTTGAATGATTAAAGTATTTTTTTGTGAAATTAGTGAAATATTTATTGTCAGTTCAACTGTTAGTATATGTAGTACAGACTTAGACTCAATTGAAATAGAGAAAGCAATAATTGTGATGAGATATATCTAGACATGGATGGTGAAATAAGAACAAGATGAGATATCTTTAGAAATGGATGGTGAAATAAGAAAAAGATGAGATATCTTTAGACATGGCTGTTGAAATAAGTAAAAGATGAGATATCTTTAGAAATGGATGGTGAAATAAGAAAAAGATGAAATATCTTTAGAAATAGATGGTAAAATAAGAAAAAGATGAGATATCCTGAGACATGGCTGTTGAAATAAGAATGAGATGAGATATCTCTAGATATAGATGTCAAAATAAGAACAAGATGAGATATATCTTTAGACATAGATGGTAAATTAAGAAAAAGATGAGTTATCCTCTGACAAGGATAGTTAAATAAGAACAAGATGAAATACCCCTAGACATGAATGCTAAAATAATTACAAGATGCGATATCCTTAGACAAGGACAGTAAAATAATTACAAGATGAGATATCCCTAATCATGGGTGTTGAAATAAGTACAAGCTGAGATATCCCTAGATATAGACAGTTTGGTTTGTTTATGATATATCAACCTCAATGGGTTATTTAATGCTGACAAGGTTTTTAGAAGAAGGTCAGTATGAATAGAATATGTATTCTTTGTAAGAAATCAGTTTGTAGATCAGGTTTCATTGACAAATGTTTGTAAAGAGGGCGTTGGA
This sequence comes from Ascarosepion bandense, assembly GCA_037127315.1. Taxonomy (NCBI): domain Eukaryota; kingdom Metazoa; phylum Mollusca; class Cephalopoda; order Sepiida; family Sepiidae; genus Ascarosepion; species Ascarosepion bandense. The sequence continues at coordinate 1,175,325 of JBBBDQ010001908.1, read as the reverse complement.
CATGGATGGTGAAATAATTACAAGATGATATATTTCTAGACATCAATGTTGAAACAAGAAGAAGATGAAATGTCTCTTGACATGGATGTCAAAATAATTACAAGATGACATATCTCTAGACATCAATGTTGAAACAAGAAGAAAATGAAATGTCTCTTGACATGGATGTTAAAATAATTACAAGATGAGATATCCTTAGACATAGATGGTGAAATAAGAATAAGAGGAGACATCTCTGGACATGGACGATGAAGTAAGAATAATCCACACAGAAAATTAAATTAAAAATTCAGTTTTCAGTTCCCAGAATGTTGCTCAGATTGTCAAACAAAGGAACTATATCCAAAGTTGTGTAATAATAATAATAAAGATGAGGACATTAGTCTGACTGGAAATAATATAAATAAGACTTTCTGGGTGACTGATTTTTCCGCCTTCATCATATATAATTCATAACAACTAAAATAGCAACAGAGACTGTTATTCATTTATATGCTGATCTCATTTCACCTGTATGAGGTACACAAAGTAAAAAAAAAATTGTCTGATTAAATGCACAACATACAGATGAAATCCTGAAAGTTGTTTATAGAAATTTTAATGAAAATATTATGAATGTTAACCTCAATTATTTTCCCCTGCAATCAGAAATATTTATTTTTTAGTATAAAAAATGACAAAAGACAAGCTGAGATATGAAGTAATAAAGTTTGTTATAAGAAAAAAAATGAAGCTACATTTACAGTCAGTAAAAAAGTTGATGCAGTCATTGCCTGCAGATGATTGTGTAACTCATGTGACTTAAGGATTGCAGTTATTGTGCATTTTATCATGTTGACACAACCTTAGCTGTGGTCAGGCTCCTAGGGATGGGTGCATTTACCAAGATAGATTGTTAATTTCTAGATAGATTGTCAATCAAGTTTTCAGAACTATTGACTGCTTTTGAACCATTTTATCCAACCGGTGAATCCATTGTATGGTTTTCGGTAACACTTCCATACAGTGTCACATATAGGATGATCTTATCATGAAAGCAACTTCTTCACTAATCAACCTTAAAGAGATTTAACTCATAACATTCAAAACTCCCAAAGCAGCCATGTAAACATTGTCACTCAAAGTCTCATTTTGCATGTTTTTCTGCATTATTTACGATGATGTTGTCATATGGCAGAGTATACATGGAGTATGTGTTGTAGTGCAGTGGATATTAACTCAGAATGAGAAATTGGAGAACCGAGTTCAAATTCCAGTCAAATTCATTGCATTCAATTATGCACAAATACCCTTGGGAAAGGTATTAATCTGTCTCTCCCCTCCAGTTATAGGTTAAATAACAGGACAGATTGGGTTTTATACCATTGGTTGGCAACCAGTCTAGCACAGAAAGTAATGGCAACCTTCTACAGGAGAATCTTCTGTGCACTCAGTCATATCTCTTTTGAGACATGATCGCCCACGTGTGTATTACATATGGCACTCAAGTGATACATGGAGCAGGTTGAACATTGAGAGTCAATATCTTTGGAATGGGTTTGTTCATACTGAATGCAATAGTGTTAAACCTGGATTGCATAGTCAGAATGCTAATGCTTAAAGCATTGAACCATATGCCCACAGTCAGTATTAAAATACAGTTGCAGATATTGGTTCCTTTTTCTCTAACCATAAGATCTTATTGTATCATAATATATGCTATAATCAGAATTAGTGAAGGATTTGATATATATATATGCTTCATAAGTCTTACCTATGATATCATAGGTTATTTTAAGTATTTTTTCCTTTTATTTAGACATTAGTGGGGATGAATATGAAAATTAGTTAAAATAAGTGAATAGATTTTTAAATTTCTGTCTTAAACCAGACTGATTTTTAATGAATTAAAAATTTAGAAACATTGTTATAATAAAATATAAAAGAAACAAAAACTATACCTCAGGATTATCAGATATATCTGTCATGCCATCTTCTTATATTAATCATTGCAAACTTTATAATATACAGTTACAATTATTTTACACTTTAAGGACTATTTAAGTGACTAAGATGATTAACAAATTGCTTTGAAAAGAATTTATCTTTAATGAAAAGTTTCCTGATTAATTTCTGGTAACAATCCTTACTAGGCTGGCTAAACAAAAACCTAAAGTTCCCAACCGTCAAGTTTTTCTTCTATTTTATTTAAATCTATAAAAAAGAGGAAGAAAAAAGCAGAAGAAGACAAAACATAAGCAAAAAAACTGAATGATTTAATTAATGAGTAATTTTATTTTTAACTCATTGAACACAATAATTCATTTGTTGTTTTCATCATAAAAATTTTGTAATCCTTTTGCAATTGACAGATCCAGTATAAAAACAAACCAAACAAATATGCATCAAGTGAAACACACACACACACACACACACACACACACACACACACACACACACACACACACAAAAAGACAGCCCATTAACAAATAACATTTAAATTAAGTTCCAGGGAGGCAAATCATTTAAGTCAATTCAAGTTTCCTTACAATTACTCAAACTTTTATTCAAGTGCTAATTGAATTAATAAGAAAATAAATTAGGAAGACTTTTCATGACATGGTACTGACTTTAAGGATTTTAAAATCATTTGGCAAGAACAGGATCTGATGTGCTAAGCTTCAGTTTAATTATCGGATAAATTAGTTGAATAGGTCCAAGCATAGTACAATGGTATTTTTTTAAGATAGCAGCCCTCCGTCATATATCTCACATACAAACTTTGGAAATTAGCATAATGTAATCATTTTAAATATATATTTTCTATATCTAAATATATCAATAAATACAAATCAGAATAACTTTTATTTTACAACTGAGTAGAAATGCCAGTGCCAATGGTGAGATTATAAGCTTCCATGTTTCAGGAAATATTTAGCATTTATTGATCAAGCAATGTTAATATTGAAGTACTATCTAAGAACAAGATGAGCTATCTTTAGACATGGTGAAATAATTACAAGAGGAGATACTGCAAGAGATGGATGGTAAAATAAGAACATGAGGAGATATCCCTAGACATGGATGGTTATTGCTTTCTTCTATTTAGATTTTCCTTTTAAATCTTTGTCTAAATTAACATAGAAAATTATTTTCCCTTCCACATTCATTCCCAACACATGTTTATTGTTGATGATGAAACTGTTCAAGTGATAGTTTTTGTTATTTGGTAAAGCTCTATGTTATTTTGTAGTGCCAGTGTATAGGCTCTGATGAAAGATGATCTTCTTGAAAACCTAAAGTATTTCTAATCATTGATCTAAAAAAATAGCTTTATATAGATGATAGACATTTCTAAACAAGTCGAAAACCATGCATTGACATTCATATGAGAGTCTAGATCTGACAAGACTATTTAAGAACATGGCTTGAGCTTTCATGTTAATATTTTAGCTTTAAAGCATTATAGTGCTGTGTAAAAGTATTTCTAGTTAAACTTATCCTGTGTTCAGTTTTCTTTTCGCTTATCTAAATTTGTTCTAAGTGATACACTGAGGTATCCAAAGTGTTAAGAATTTATTATTAGGACCATGAATAAGTTCTCACTGATTTTCATGAAAAGTAATGTTTTATTTACAAAAATTAGTAGGAAACATGTCACTGAAAGTATTGTCCATTGCTAGCCACTACTTTTTCCATCTTTCTGACAGTATTTAAATTCCACATTAGAAAAGTGTCATGTCTTTTGAGGTAAGCCATGAATTGACCCATTTTTTTTTTGCATCTTGATAAGAATAAAAGTGCTGCTCAGCCAGTTCATGTGTCATTTATCAGAACAAAAGATAATCAGATAGGGCAATGTCTGGTGAATATGGTGGGTGGAGAAGGACTTCCCATTTAAGCGTTTCCAAGTAAGTTTTTACCCATTTTGCAACATGTGGCCTAGCATTGTTATGTTGCAAAATTACTTTGTTGTGTCTATCCTTGTATAATGGTTATTTTTCTTCAATATCCAGCTTAAACACATTAGTTGTAGTTGATAGTGATCTCCCATAATGATTTTGGTTGGTTTAAACTACAGCCAGCTGATCTCACTCAATGCAAAGCAGAAGCTTAGAACCATAGATATTCAATTTTGTCGCCAATGTTGATGCATGGATGGGCTTACTCCATGCTCTTCTACACTTAGGGTTATTGTAATGTATCTACTTTTCATCACTAGTCATAATACAATACAAAAAACTTTCCTTTTCTGCTGTTGAAGCAGCTGTTCACATGTGACAAGACACCATTTGACATCTCTTTGCTTTAACTTGTATGGCACCCTTGCATTGTCATTGCTTTTTGATCATTCCTAATGCTTTCAAACATTTTGAAACTGCTGTAAGATCAACTCCTAAGGTTTCTACAAGTTCAGCTTGCACCTGACATGAATTTTCTATTCTTTGTCTTCAAACTTTTTCAGTGTGCCAGAACGTTTTTTCTTCAGCATCAAAATCATTATTTTTTAAGTATCTAAACCAATCTCTACATGTTGTTTCCAACAGAGCATGGTCACTGTAAGCCTCAACACTGGTGAAATAACACACTAAATTTCAAGCTTGCCTATAGTACTTCCTTATAGTACTTCCTTATTACCATCTGAAACTACATGCATGCAGTTCTGGGAACACCATCTGTTGGAAAACAATGAGAACTTATTCAAGGTCCTACTAATTCCACCTGAATGTCAATGATATATTCACAGTATGTAGGATCACTACTTTCATTCCAATCTGAGATCATAGAGTATGATTTTTCCTTACATTGATCAGTATAGTATTAGTTAAATTAAATTGTAGTTTCAACAGATTTTTTGTTTTTTTTCCTAAGGAATTGAAGAGTTGGATATAGTAGAGAGAACTAAAGAAAGAAAAGTGTAGTGTTTTGTGTTCTTGATGATATTACCTAGAGGAATCATGTACATTTGATATATAAGTGAAGGGCTGGAAGTCAATGGGAAAGACAAATTTATTTTTGAAATAGTTTAGCATATTGCCAACAAAAAAAAAAAAGAGGATAATCTATCTGAAAACCAAAGATAGATAATTGTATAATGTTTTTGTATCAGAGAAGAATAAAGTGTAGTAATACACCAGTTAAAAGTGGTACATTGAATATGAGAAGAGGCTGAAAATTCTTGTCTGAACACAATTCCTAAAATCTAACCAAACAAATTGGTTTTGGAAAGGCTTTTCACCATCCACTTCATATTCTGTTACTGTAAAATATAGCCAACAAAAAGCAATGAAAATTATCTTATTAAAATATTGTGTTGTGGTACAGTGGATATCGGCTTGGAACTAGAAATTGGGGAGCCGAGTTCGAATTCCAGTTGAATTCATTGCATTCACTTATGCACAAATACCCTTGGGAAAGGTATTAATCCATCTCTTCCCTCCAGCTATGGGTTAAATAACAGGACAGATTGGGTTCTATAGCCTTGGTCAGCAGCCAGTCTACCACAGAAAGCAATGACAACCTACTGTGGGATAATCTTCTGCCCAGTCAGTCATGTATCTTTTGAGATATGATCACCCAAAGTGTGTCTCACATATGGCACTTAACTGACTGACTAACAGTCATAAAGATTAATATTTTTTTACTATATTTCTGAGAATTTTTTGTCTATATTAGAATAAATATTGTAATTATTTACACTCTTTATGCTGTTTAGACTGTTGTTCTCATCTTTGTTGCCATATTCTCAATGTTTTTGCCATAGCATGCTCCATCCATCTTCAGGTGATTGGAATTTTGAACTGAATTCTTTATTTCATTCACCAAAAAAAGCATTAGTTGGGCTCAGTGACTTGACCCAAATAGTTGTGAGTTTAATACCTGGCTACAACAGTGGTGAGCAAAAACTTGGAGAGTTGAGTTAAAAGAAGATAATTGATACTGAGACATCTGGAAGATGCATGATTCATGGAAAGAGAACAATCTACCCCAGTGAATGAAATAAAGGATTCTGTTCAAAATTCCAATCATCTGAAGAAAGTCATAGCATACAATAGCTGAAATATCATGAATATGGCAACAAAGATGAGTACAAGACTCTAAACAATGTGAATATTATGAATTATATTTTTTAAAATGTCATGTTCCTTCAGTACATAAGTGGTCATTACTTTCCAAAGATTTTTTTTTACTTTATGATCTATGAATTGCAATGAATTCTTGGGAAAGGGAGTGATGTGTTTTTTATTTTCATCTCCATGGTTTGGAATTCAGTTATTCATTCTCTTAGACTGGGTGCCATTTTGGCTAGAGAATACAGACTATTTAGTTCATAGCTTAGGAGAAACGAGACCGATTCATGCTTTTCCCAAATGCATTAGTGCAAAAGTGTAACACAACAAACTTGTCTGGCATTTCAACTCACTGATTTCAATTTCTTCATCAATATCTGATGCTATATCTACACATACAAAATGAGGGTATTATTCAAAAGCATGAGTAGCAGTATTTTAATATTTTGGAAAGTGGGAGACAAATGTAGTTATCAAAATAGAAAAACCTTCACAAAACTAAACTTTGACAAGCAGAACTGGCAACAAGACAAACAATTATTTTTTCCAAAAAACAGTTTATTTGATTATGAATTCTAATTAAATATTCATCAGAGGAAATTATTTGAATAAGATTCAAGATGCTTATTTTATTTGCATTTTTTTATCAGTCTTATTCAAACTTTATTTAAATTCTTGTAAATATTTAAATGAAAAAGGTCTAGGTTTTCAATTAACCTCTAATTAAATCATCTTTAAGTTTTAGACGAAAATAAAAATGTCTGAAAATGCCAGAAGGTTTTTTTCTTAGTATGGTTTATCATTTAAAATAAATGATAAAATCATGTTATTTTTTCTTTTACACTTCACAATTTACTGGTCATCTGTATATATTTTTCATTGATTACAAAAAGTGAAATCCATTTTTTAAACTATCATTTAAAATGGTTACTGAACATAGTATTTTAGTCCTTATGTAATATGTTACCTTTAATGGAAGACGTAATTTACAGGTACATCCAGCAGTGGGTGAGATCAACAAAGATCAAGGGCGATTGACAGATACATCCGGCTAAGGATGATGCTAACAAGTGCAACAACAACAAAAAAAAACATAAACAATAACTGGCTTGAAAAAGTGATGGCTGGCAAGGATATGATTGATGGATACATAGATAAAAGTCAATTGGGGACAAGGGTGGTTGACAGACATATCCAATCATAGATGACATCAATAAAGCCAAAAAAGCAAAAATGTGTGGGAGTTTTAAGATTATATAAACTCTAGAATTTTGGCTGAAGTGACAGGGAACTGCTGCCGGCTTCTGACTCTCGACTGCTCCTCTTATGCATGACTCTCTCCAGCTGCTGTTCTGTGCCACAAGCCTCAGCGATGAAGAATAAAAATATAAGATTATATTGTTATATATACAGGTTCCTTGAGGTTTGTCCAGATCCAGCAGCAGTATATAACTCTTGAAAGGTAAATTCTTAAATTAAATAGATCTGTTCACTGAAATACTATATTGCAAGCTAAGTATACCAATTGAACTTTTACTTTTTATCCTCTAAAGCTGTGTTTCTCAACATTTTTTATCTTGTACCAGCCTTGATATAGTTTTCATGTCTAAGAGAAACTTTGCATAAAATCATTATCTACTTTTATAATATCTCTCTTTTTTATATTTTAATTGTAGTTCATGTGTTAAACATGATATATGAACACTCATCCCATACTCAAGTTTTGCCACTCAAAGATACACAAATCTTGCATGTACATGTCCTGCCCATTAACCAGTGAAGATAGTTTCATGCTGACACCATTTAGACATTACTAAATACATTCCATATAATTTTAAATATTCCAAGAGAGGAATGTGAACAGTGACAAACAAAAGTGTTTTTGCATTAAAGGAATGTAATTGTATTTCAGTGATTTGACAGAAATATGAGTTGGCATCAGAAACAATGGCAAACAAAAGTGTGTTTGTGTCAGGGCAGCTGTTTTCAAAGTCAGAAAATATAAACAATGGCAGACAGAATGTAATGACATCAAAGGCAGCTGACACAAAGGAAATAATCAGCAAAAATGATTATTAGATGTGCGTATCCATAGATGATGCAATTAAGTAGAATTCGGGGAATTTCAGCTTATATAAGAGTGAAGTTTTTGGGACAAAGAACAGAACAGAGCCAGGAAGCAGGAGAAGACAGACAGAAAAGAGAAGAGAATTCCTGACAATTCCCTTGTATGTGCGTGATTCCCTCTGACCACCACTTTACACACAACTGTCAGTGAAGAGAATAAAAATATAAGATTATATTTTTATATCTTGTTCTGTGTTTATCCATCAAAATGATTGTTGTTCCAGCAACAGCTGCAGAAGTGATAGGGTATATAACACCTCACATATTCAAATATTAAAGTAGCTAATCCACTAAGCTTGTAATGAAATTTGATGCACTGTTTGCAATGAAGGTGAATTTGAATGTAGTCATGCAGTTTATCTTAATCTTAATACAAAATCATATGCCCTGTTGAATTTTATTATAAATAATGTAAATTATTTTATATATAATTATTTTACTACAAATAAACATAATTTACTATTAATTAGTATAGAAAAGTATTTTTCTATTCCTACTCTGGAACTAATCTGTCATTTGAAATTTATCTTCCTCAGTACTATTTTTATTTATCTATAGATAAGATATTATTTATCTTTAATATAACTCTCATTTTTGTAGAAACAGCATCATTATTTGTGACATTATCTGCTCATGGTTGAATTTTTCCTTGTTAAGGCAAATACAGGTTTAATCCTTAATGAGGAGTACAATGATACTTTAATATGACTTTGAATTATGCAAGTTAATAAATGTCAATTACATTGTTCAAAATGAAATGAAAAAAACAAGAGTGTTTACTCAAATACATATGTCCACAATTATAACATTTATACTAATAAGAAATAACTCTAAATTAAAAGAATTCATTATTTTCTTAGAAATTATGTTGTTTATGTTTCAGGCATGAAATTAAACTTTGATATCTGCTTTTAAAGTTTTCAATGCAAAACATGTATTTCTGACAAAAAAAAAGAGTGGGGCACTGAGCTTTACTTTGCTGTAAGTCAGAAATACTTCTACTTCTTTATGTGTTATGTCCCTTCAAGATAGACAGTCATGAACTTCCATTTGCCCCTATCCTTTGTTGCTCTTGATATTTTTCCTCTTGGTATCTCTCCCAAACCCCACTTCATCATCTAGTTCCTCAAGCCTATTGAATATGTCCTGTGTTGCTTTCCCCTGTCTATCTTACCCTCTATCCATTCTGTGAGTATTAGATTCACCAAATCCTCTTTCCTCATTACATGTTTCAGAAACCTCATTTGGCTCTTCATGACACTAAGTATAAGTTTTCTTCTCATTTGCATTCTCTCCAATACCTTGTTGTTGCTCATGTGCTTGTTCCATGGTATTCTTAGCATCCTTCTGTAGAACCACATTTTCCTTCAGACTTAAAGAGCTTAAATCTGGTTTTCCTAAATTAAGGAGAATGCAAGTTCAATCCCTGCAAAAGGGCACATTTTCTTTGATTAAATTTTTCATTGCTCAGTTTAAAAAAGAAAAAGCAAAAAAAAAAAATTTTTACTGAAACAGTTTTTTTAAAACTCTTGTTCTCTCCAAGCAATGTGGTAAAGCCACTAAATCACAAAGGATTACTGGGTGTGAAAGTGTTAGAAAGAGAAACATTACTAAGGAATGAGAACAAAATAAGAGTATTTAAGAAGACAGTAGATAGCAATTGACAATGCATTTAAATTTTTGAAGTTGGCTGGAAAGCAAGAAGCTGGTAGAAAGTTTCACTAGTGAGAAGTGCAACAAAATGATGTTAATATAGAACTTATGGTTACATTTTGCTAATTCTACTGTGAATTGATGAGACCTTACCACCAATCTAGTACTGCAATTAAATTTATAAAATTTAGGTACCATAGCAAAGAGTTCATCTAAACAATCACCATGAAAGTATTTATAAAAAAGGTACAGAGAGGCAACTTTACAGTAGTGGGAAAGTAACTGAAGCCAAGCTGCCAGATCAAGACCAATAATATTGCTGATTCTTCTTTGGATTTTATTGAACAGCTCTATATAAATAGCCAGAGCAGCAGACCATTTGTGGCAGCAATATTCTAAGCATGGGTGAACTGTAGACTTGTAGATATGAACAATAAATTCTGGAGATTAAAATGTCTTGTACGATACAGTGAACCATCTTTCTTAGCAGCTGACCTAGCAATGGATTCAATATAATCTTTCCACTCCATATCAACTGAGAATGTTAGCCCTAGAAGGTTCAATGAGTCAGCCATGAAATGTTATATTTATTATAATAAAACTCAAAAGTTTTATTGATACCATTTAGAATTGTTACTGTGAGCTGCTGAGTAATAGTGACCATCGATCCATGATAAGGTGTATTCATCTGTGAAATAAGTAAAATTTTAAAATCATTTACTTTCTTTTATTGCTGATGTGAGTGATTGCAGATAAGTAAGAGAGACCAAGAAGCTAACAGCTATGAATAGGTGGGGAAAAGAAAAGAAAAGAAAAATGACAGCCTTTTATGCTTTTTGAAAGAGGCAGCAGTTAAGAAGACTGTAGAATGCAAATATTGACAGTCATATTTGATTCTTATCAGCTTCAAAGAAGAAATTATAATAAACTTGAGATAATTTTCTCTTTTGCACATAGTATTGTAATTGAAGTAGGGAGAAAGTTGAATGTTTATTAAATTGGCCTTGTGTCAAACATAACCAAACTTCCTACAACTTAAGTTTATTCATAATCATCAGAAGGTTGAAAGGTTGGAAGAATAAAAGTATTTTGTTTGTATGTTTGAAGTAGAATTTTATTAACCCTGGAACACTAACCATCAATTAAAGTTACACTACTATTAACCATGGATATATCATCGGTCAAGTGCCATACATGATACACGATTGGGCAATCATGTCTCAAAGGGGACATGACTGACTGGGCAGAAGATTATCCCGTAATAGGTTGCCATACATTCTGCGGTAGATTGGTTGCCAGCCAAGGCTATAGAACCCAATCTGTCCTATTATTTAACCCATAACTGGAGGGAAGAGACGGATTAATACCCTATTTGAAAATATCAAAAAATATTAAATATAAATCTTTATTTGAAATATTTTACATGCTGGGACTTCAAACTTTGTACTTTGAGTTAACATTAATAGAAATTGAAAAACGTATTATTTAGGTAAGAAAATCAGGTACTGAAAATGTAATTAAATTGTAATTAAAATGGCATAATTTGTGCTGGATACTATATACCCATGGTTAGTGTTCTTGGGTTAACAGAACAGAATAACATCAATTGGTAAGAGTTAAATATATTCATTAAGAAAGTGTAGTAAGGAGGTAAGTGAATCCAGAGCTTGTAGTTGTAAGTAGCAGTGTGTTTAATAAAGTCTGTGTTCCTTCCCGTTTTTTATGGCCAGCAAAAAAGTGAAAAGGAAGGTAAAGCAATAAAGGAAGATTGTACTTATCAGTTTAATTTTTAGGTGTCAGTCAAAGTGTCATATTGTTGTTGTTGTTTTCTTCTTTTTATAACGAGAATGGTGAGAAGGAAGAAGAGATAAAGGAGAATCACACCTGAGAAGAAAAAGGAGAATGAATGTGTGACGGGACCTTATGTTCGGGTCAGTGGTTTGAAGTTTCTGTCACATTTTAGTGTTGTCATCTCCCTGCTTCCATCAGACTGACTGATTTGGCTTTCTTTCTTTTATAGTGAAATTTTTCACATTGGACTATTAACTTTTCTCTCAATTTTGCAAATCATTTCCTTTCATTGGTTAGAAAATTAATTTAACATCGTATCACGAAATTTGGCTTCATCTATTTCTTTCTGTAGGGGGTCAATCCTTTTCCCTTTTGTCAAAATTAGGATTTCACACAGATTTGTGAATTTTTGTAAAAGTGAAGAGAATAGAGTTACTTTTAATTCCATGTTCACTACATAATGTTAAACAGAAGCTAACAAATTAGAATCACAACAGAGCAAATAGATATAAACCAAATGTAATAATTAATGTCAAAGTAATAGAAGTTTATGGTTAGAATAGATTGTAAATTAAATGCAATACTTAATAGATGATACTGTTTACTTTTAGTTTTAATGTAATACAGGAACTTTTAAACAAAACATCAAGATTATATGCAAAAATCTAAAAGATAAGTTGATTTTTCCATCTGTTGCTTATAAACAATGAAGCTAACTTAATTTTTAATAAATCCAATTAGGTTGCTGACTTAATGACAATCACAAATTGCCGTCAATAATAATGGTGCATCTTATTAAATAATATCAAGAAGTCAAAACAAAGCAGATATTTTGTAAAAAAAAGGAAAGAACACAAAAATTCACAAGATTCTCTTCTCAAGGACATCATGGCCCAGTGAATAAAAGTGTTGGTTAAAGTAATCAAGAGACTTGACTCAAATAGTTGTAAGTTCAATAACTGGCCACAGTTAGTAAAGAGAAATAACTGAAACTGAGATATTGATAATAGGTATGGCACATGGAACTAGAACAATCTCTGCCAGTGGATGAGATAAAGGGCATGGTTCAAAATTCCAACATTTATCACATGCAGAAGGCTGGAGCGTACAATGTTCAAAATGTTGTGAATGTGACAAAAATGATGAGTCAAAACAGTGTAAATAGTTACAATACTTCATCTCAGAAATATAAAGACATCAATATTTTGTTTATTCTTTTAAAAATTTCCACTCAAAGTATTTGTAATTTATTTAATTAAGGAAGATGAACAGGTTTTTCCATTTAGTAAATGTAGCAGTCAATTTTATTTAGCTGAGTTTTAGGCAAATAGGAGATTATTAGTTTTTCACTCCTTATTTTTTCTAGTAAATTTTATTAAAAAGTGTTCACACCAAGATTTTATTTTTTCCTATTTTCATGACCATTTTTTTTACTTCTTGATAAAGACTAGAGAAACCTTAATTAAAGCTACCAATCTGAGCTTAGAAATCAAATTGAAAATCATATCGCTTCAAAGTTAATATATTTCAAGTAAGCTCTTTACAAAACTACTTGGTTGTTCTTTTTCAAAATATTTAAGAACATTTACTATAAACCATTGCTTCTTTTGAAGTTTCCAATATATGAATTACCAAAAAAAACAAAGACTTACACAAAATCTATTAAAAAAAGAATGAGAAGGCCAAAGGAAACAATCTTTAATGAAAGTGAAGACAGTTATCAATATCAATGAAAAACTACATTACTTTTCTTGCTATGGTGAGATAGGGGAACTTATTTTTTTATATAATGTTTTATCTGTATTTTTTCCTTTTTATGTAAGGAAAAATTTTAAAAATAATTCAAACTAAAATTAGAAAAATCTTTAACCTATGGTTTTTACTTTTCATTTAAATTAATGGTTAAAACTTGTAGATTATATATATATGAATAAAATCTGTTAAAAAAAGGGTGACAAATTTGTGATTTCACTATTAGAATTTGTTGACTTCCATGAAAATGATCAGTTGATATAAAATAAATCCATGAATTTATTTTTCCAATTAGGAATAAATGGCATCTTTTGCAGTAAACAAAATAAGTAGAAAATAAACAGTCTGCTTTTCATTTGATGTTTCACTGTATCCGACAAAGCTTAATGAATTATATAGTGTTGATAATCTCATGCTGTGTGGTGAAAATTATTTGGTAGGGGGTTAATATTGAAGTGCAGTTTTCATTAAATTGAATTCAAAAGTTACTTATTAAAAAAGTATAATGTCATTACTGTTGATAATTCACACATTTTATTAAGACAATTTTTTTGTACATCATTATCAGAAATGTTTTGAAAAAATAAATCATTTTCTAGTTAAATGTTGCTTCAATTTATTCTTTTAAAGTAAAAATAAAAATAAATTACAAAATAACTTTAGAAGTATTTGATTATTATAGCAAATTAACTGATGATACCAGAAAAACTTTCTAATTTTATTCCATATTTAAACATGTCTGTTTTTTGTAGATTAAAAATATTATTGCAAGAATGCTAATAAACAGTTTACTATGATTATTGATAAGGTAGGCTAATCATTAAAGAGTAAAAAGGAAAGTTGCTCAATTTTTTTTCTCATTTCACCACAAGCAAAGCAATAAAGCCACTAAGATACAAGGAGTTACTGTTTGTCAGAGAATATGAAAAAAACACTATTAAGGAGGGTGAAAAAATAAAAGAACAAGAATTAAGAAGATAATGTTTTGACATTGCATTGAAATTTTTGAACATCAAAGTTGAATGGAAAGCAAGAAGCCAGAAAAGAGATCTACAAGGAAGACATATGATAGAAGATGCAATAACACTGCAGATTCTTCTTTGGATTTTATCAAGAACCTCTAAATAACACATCACTCAATAAATCCCGGGCCTAACTAATAAAACAACAACTTTTAGGCAAAAATTTGATATTATTCATCAATATAGTCTCATTATAGGATGATACACTGATTCCAACACTTCTCTAACAATTTAATGCCTTTTTTGTAGAACAATTTGTCTTTGTTTCTGATATCACTTCTTTATTGGAGCCTAATGTCTTTCCTTGGAACATCTTTTGAAATCTGTAAACAGCCAGTAGTCACTGGGGGCCAGATCTGGAGGATAAAGTGGATGTGGAAGCAATTCAAATTGCAATTCATGTAATTTTGCCATCGTTGCAATCAACTTATGACATAATTCATTGTCTTGGTAAAAGATCACTTTTTCTTCTTCATTTGTGGCAGTTTTTGGCAATTTCTTCCTTCAAATGCATCACTAATGCTATATAATATTTGCTATTGATGGTTCTTTCTTTTCTCAAGGTAATCAATGAACAAAATACCTTGTGCATCTCAAAATAAAGAAGGCCAAAACCTTGCCTGCTGATGTTTACGCCTTTGGTTGCTTTGGACGGCCTTCATTTATTGCACTCCACTCAGCTAACTGCCAATTTGATTCCAGAGTAATGTGGTAGATCCATGTTTCATTTCATTGTCACATATTTACACAAAAAAAACTTTTTGTTGTGTTGAAACAGTTGCAAACAATATTCTGAATTATTGATACGTTATTGCTTTTGATCGACTGTAAGCAAACGTGGCAGCCACTTTGAACACAGTTTTCTCATTGACAAATGTTCATGCAAAATAGTGAATACACTGCCTTCTGATATGTTCAATTCCTCTGCTATCTTATGCAAATTCAATTTATGATTGCCTAAAATGAGTTTGGTGTTTTCTAGGACAACTGCTGATTTTGGGCAACCTGAGTGTTCAGCATCATTTGTGTCTGTACAAAGTCAGTATACCACCTCTCAACCTTTGTTTTCAATAAAACAGTGTCTGAATAAAACTTATCAAGCCATTGCTTTGTTTGAACAGTATTTTTCCCATCAGAAAGCAATGCTTTATCAACTCATGAAGTTCATATTTTTCCATTGTTTTGAAAATTTGCAACAGTAGTTTTGCTTAAACAGCTGTAATTTGTAAACTAATAATCTATTTGGGACCAAATTTTGTCATGTGCCATTTGAAGGTTAGCACCTCATAAAAATCATATGGATTTCTATTACTGGCACTGTCTATATGTCAGGTTTGAGACTTATTGAGTGGGTGGAGCACCAGACATGTGACAGCAATATTTGAAGCATGGAAGAATGGCAGACTTATAAATATATATGTTAGATTCTGGCAAGAAAAATTGATTAGCATGACAAAGTGAACCAACTTTCCTGGTAATTGTTTCAATATAATCTTTCCACTTCATGTTAGGGGAAAATGTTAGTCTGAGAAGGTGTAATGAGTAACTCTCCTGGAGGTTAGCATCAGCCATGGAAAATAAAACTTGAAAAATAAACTCAGAATCAATAGGAGTATACACTGAAGATTAGTTTTGTGAAATGTTCAAAATAAGACTTATAAAAAATAGATAATGGTTTGTTTATCATGAATTAGTTTAAAGAATAGTAATGCCATACTTGACGGATGTGCGTTGTAGTACAGTGGATATCGGCTCGGAACAAGAAACCGGGGAGCTGAGTTCGAATTCCAGTTGAATCCATTGTATTCACTTATGCGCAAATACCCTTGGGAAAGGTATTAATCCATCTCTTCCTTCCAGTTATGGATTAAATAGCAGGACAGATTGTGTTCTATATTCTTGGTCGGCAACCAGTCTACCGCAGAAAGCAATGGCAACCTACTGCGGAATAATCTTCTGCCCAGTCAGTCATGTCTCTTTCGAGACATGATCGCCCAAGTGTGTATCACGTATGGCACTTAACTGACTGAATGCTATACTTTATTGATATGTATATATGTGCTGTCTTAAATACATGATTTCTGGCATTAAAGTATAATACATAATATAGGGATTTTTTGCAGTAAAAATTTCTTACACTGAATGTGAAAATTCTGAAATTTGAATAAATGTGAAAAAGTAATAAAAATTTAAAAAATAGAAAGCTATTAAATAAATTGTTTAAATCAATATTACAAATGAATTATTTAAAATTAAACTTTTAAAAAGAAATAAATTGAGTCCTCAAAGATTAAAGAAAGACTCAAAGCAATAGAAATGTGGTTATACAAAAGGATGCTGAGGATACCATGGACTGAACATGTGAGCAATGACGAGGTTTTGTAAAGAATGAAAATGAAAAGGATACTGATACTTAATATCAGGAAGCGACAGCTTACGTTTCTGGGACACGTAATGAAGAAGAAGAGCTTAGAGAATCTGATATTCACAGGGTGGATAGAGGAAAAAGAGACAGGAGAAAACAGCATGTGACATACTTGATGGGCTTAAACAAATGGATGGCAGAGCAGAGTTTGAGAGAAATAACAGGACAACATATATTAAGAGCAAGAAGAGTCAAGAAAATGTGGAGAGCCATAATCAGCTACATCCTGAAAGGAGATGGCACATAAAAGAAGAATCTGCATAAATATATTGAAAAGCCAAATTCTAAGAAGTCAAGAGACTGATATTAATATTTCTCATTGAAAACAGCGCAAAGGAACAAAGCTGATAAAAAGAATATAATTGCATAAAAATATATTTGCAAAAAGCAGCAAGAGGATTTGAAGAGAAATCTGATTATATCTTTGTAGTTTTGTTCATTAATGCAATACATTTATTTTGTCTTTTTATTGGGTTCCTGCTTAAATGTCAGACACTGGCATGTAAGTTGGGGAATTCCAATCACTATGTGGTAAGTGAATTTGTGATGTGAGTAACTTTGGTCTCCATTCTAAATAAGAGAGTTCTTTAAGTTAATTATTCTCTACATATATATCAGACACAGGCTTGTAAGTTAAAGCATGCCAATTATAGATTGTCCAGCATTTACTGCCATTATCAATCTCTTGATATATGAAGACAGACTTTGGACTAACAGAAATGTGGTTCTACAGAAGGATGCTGAGGATACCATGGGCCAAACATGTGAGCAATGATAAGATTTTAGAAAAAAAAAAGGAAAAAAAATTATACTTAACATCAGCAAGAGACAGTTGAAATTTCTGAGGTACATAATTTTTTTTTTTTTTTTTTATAAGCGTTTCACCCCGAGCAAGGCATGTCACTGCCACTACTGTGCAGGGGGCTACGTAGAGTGGAGAAAGGCTGGTTAAATATAGGAAATGTCAGAGGGTGGGTGATAGGCGGGTAAGGATACCGAGAATGAGGGTTGGGTAGATGAGAGTGTTGTGAGAATAGTTGGGAGTTAGTGTGATAGGAGGTGTCTATTGACCCTACATTTAAACACCTGGAGATTGTAACTGTCGGGAAAGCAGACTTGTGGAAGGGAGTTCCACAGGCGGGAAGCGCGAGTAAAGAAGCTGTTGGAGTAGAATTTACGGTTACATCTTATTTGTTTAACTGTAAAAGGGTGGGACCTAGTTGCTAATCTAGTATCTCGTGTAAATTCGTGCTTAGGCGGCATCAGTGATCTAAGCTCATCGGAGCAGAAGCCATGAAAGTACTTGTAGAAGAGGCACAGGGAAGCTACATCACGCCGGTGTGAGAGCGGCTGCAGCCGGTCTGCCAAGTCAGTATCAACCACGTTACAGATCCTCCTTTGTATTTTGTCTAGAAGCCCAAGGAGAGCAGCAGGGGCACCCGACCAGATATGGCAGCAATATTCAATACACGGGCGGATGGTAGATTTGTATATGTGCAGAATAGTTTCAGGTGGGAAAAATTTCCGGGCCCTGCACAGAGAGCCGGATTTCATAGCAGCAGATTTGGCAATGGATTCAATATAGTCATTCCATTTGAGGTCCGCCGAGAGTGTAAGGCCAAGGAGGCGTAGTATTTTACTCTCTGGGAGGCTAGCCTGTCCCATGCTAATGGGAGGTAGATGCGATTGTCTATGGTGGTTAGTTGATAACAGCTTTGTTTTGGAGGCATTGAAATTTACCAACCATTTCCTACCCCAGGTCACTACGGATTGGAGGTCCCTTTCAAGTGCGGCAGTGAGGTTCACTTTGTCGTCCAGACCTGGTTTCTGATCAATGCGGGAGTAGATTGTTGTGTCGTCGGCATACATGCCAACTTGGGATCTAATGGTGTCGGGGAGATCATTAATGTAGATCAGAAATAGCGTGGGACCTAGGATAGAACCTTGAGGGACGCCCGCATTCATCTGGTAGTTTTGGGAGGCATGCCCATTTAATACCACCTTTAATGTGCGGTTAGAGAGGAAGGACTGGATGAGGTCAAACAGATGTCCAGTTATCCCATAGCTCCGCAGTTTGCACAAGAGGCCAGCATGCCAGACCCTGTCGAATGCTTTGGAGATATCCAAGGCAACGGTTCGGGCTTCACCATTCTTGTCGAGTGCCTGGTATATGTACTCGGTAATGGTCGTTAGCATATCAGCAGTAGACCTGGTGAAGCGAAACCCATACTGTTTGTCAGAGAGAAGCCCGTTGGTCATAAGGTGCTGAATCACCTCGGCGTTGATAATGGCTTCGAAAACTTTGCCAAAGATTGGAAGGAGACTAATAGGACGGTAATTGGCGGGGTCTGAGGGTTCGCCAGAATTCTTAAATATAGGTACTACACAGGAGGACTTCCAACAGGCAGGAAAGCAGGAAGCAGATAGGCAGAGGTTATAGAGTTTAGAGAGGACAGAGGAGAGTTCTGGGGCACATTTCTTCAGTACTATGACTGGGATTCCGTCACCGCCGCTCGCTTTGTGTGGGTCAAGTTGCGCAATTATCTTGGCGACCAGCGAGGGTGAGATGAGGACGTTATTTAGTTGAGCCTTAGTTCTGGGTGGAAAGTCTGGTGTAGGTATTCCTAATGAGTCCAGTGTCGAATTGGTTGAGAATTTACGGGCAAAGCATTCAGCCTTGTCGGCTGGGGAGGTGAGAACTTCAAATTCATTGATTAGTTGGGGTATTGAAGTCTTGTTCCTGCTGAGCACATAATGAGGAAAAACGGCTTGTAAAATCTGATACAAATTGAAGGCAAGAGAAACATAGGAAATCAATACATATTACCAAGCAAGCTTGATTGGAACAAGATTTAGGAGAGATAACAAAAAGAGAAAATTTATTAAAAGACGGGAAATTGTGGAGAGCCGTGTTTGCTAACGTCCCGAAGTAAACATGACTAACTTTACCTTCAACTTTTTATGAGAGACAACTGTTAGTGTTCATCAGTCATTGCCTATATAAATGTTAGACTAAGAGACGTAAGTAAGTTAGCAATGTCCTCTTTATGAGAAATAAGTTTTAATTATGCATTGGCTATATAAATGACAGAGACTGGCTTGTACATTGCAGCTTATCAATTATAAATTGGTAAGTAAGTTACTGACATGAGTAACTTTTATGACAAACAGATTATAGTTTAATCATTGCATGCACATATAAAAGACTGTCTTGTAAGTCTGAGCATTGCTTGGTGAGTAAGTTACTTCAATGAGTAACTTTACCCTTCACTTTTTAATGACAGGAGTAACTTTGCTGTCAACTAATTGTGAGAGAAAACTCTTTGTTCTAATTATTGTCTATACAAATATCAGAGAATAGTAAGAAAGTATCAACATGTCAATTACTGCTTGGTTTTTAAGTAAATGGAATGATTATCTTTGCTCTTCACTTATAGCTTTTAGTTTTAATCAATCTTTATCTATATAAATGTCAGAGACTGAATTGTCATTTGGGCCATGTTTAAAATAGATTGGTAAACAATGGAGATATCAATATCAAACAAATATAAAAGTTTAAATATCTGGGAAGTGTTTTAAAAGAGAATGGAAAGTGTGACACTGAAATCTGAAGGCTCACTGGGATAGACAAAGATGCATACCAAAAACTAAGCAGAATATTAAGAAATAGAAAAACTATCCTAGAAACAAGGAAAAGAGTACTAAACTGTTACAGGATATCAATCCTTCTGTTTGGCAGTGAATGATGGACAATCTCCTCACAGATGAAGAAGAGAGTTCAAGCATCAGAAATGAAGTTCTACAGAAGCATGCTGAGGATAACATGTGATCAATGATAAAGTTTTAGAGAAAATATGAACAAAAAGAACAATGATATTTAACATCAGGGAGAGATAGTTGAAATTTCTAGAGCACATAATGAGAAAAGAGGACTAGGAAAATCTGATACTCACAGAATAGATTTAAGGCAAGAGGGAAAGAGCAAAACAATGCGTAACCTACTTAGTGAGCTTGAGTAAATAGACGTCAGAACAGTGTTTAGGAGAAATAATAAAAAGACAAAATTTATTAAAAGCTATGACAGACAGAAAATTTTGGAAAGCCATGATTGCTTACATCCTGAAGAGAAATAGCACATAGAAAAAGTAAGTTACTGACGTAAAAAATTTAACCATCCACTTTTTATAAGAGTTATCACTAAGTGTTAAAAGATCATAATCTTTTTCTCTCTCATGTATATAGATAGTTCTGTAAATTAGGGTATATCACTTACTACTTTGTTAGTAAGTTACAGACATCAGCATGAGATGGCTTGGATTTAATCAATCACTAACAGCATAAATGTCAGAAGCTGTTTTGTAAGATAGAGCTAGTACACGATTAGTAATTTACTGACATGAAGAACTTTGCTGTTCTCTCAGGATAACTTTTAGTTTTAATCAGTCTTTGTCAACATATGTTTGAGAATTGCTTTGTAAGTTTGAGCAGCTCTCTTAGTAACTGGTTAGTAAGTTAGTGAGATGTGTAACATTGCCGTCTATCGACTCTTTATGTAAGACTGCTCTGAGTTTTAATCATTCATTGTCTACATAAATATCAGAGACTGGATTATCAAGCTGGAGTCTGCCAATTATTGCTTGGTTAAAAACTGACTGAAATGAGTAGCTTTGCCATTACCAGTTTCTGAGAGACTGTCTTTAATCTTAGTTACCATATTTTTCGCATATAAAGCTTATAGATTTAATAAGAAAATTTTAAAAAGCAGTTGTGCTATTGGAAACCACCCTGACATATTGCCTACAAATCAGATATTTACACAACCATTTTCTTCTGTTTAGCTCATTAGTGGACACTTCTTCTTCTTCTTCTTCTTCTTCTTCCATGTGCCATAATCCTTCAGGATGTAGGCAATCATGGCCTTCCACATTTCCCTATCTTTTGTAGCTTTTAACATCCTTTCTTTTGTTACCCCACCTAAACCCTACTCTACCATCTATTTGCTGAAGCCCATCAAGTATGTCATGCATTGTTTTGCCCTGTCTCTCTTTCTCTTTGTCTCCCCTAAGAGTATCAGATTCATCAAACACTCCTTCTTCATTACATGTCCTAGAAACTTCAGCTGTTTTTTCCTGATGTTAATTATCTGTCTCCTTTTCATTACCATCTTTTCTAAGACCTTGTCATTGCTAATATGCTCCATCTATGGTATCCTCAGCATCCTTCTGTAGAACCACATTTTGGCTGCTTCAGGTCTTTCCTTTTAATAAAAGATAATGAGATTGTCCAGCATTTGCTATCATATTGAAGAAGTAACATCACATAACAATCCAGGACTCTCTTCTTTATTTCTAATAAAACTTTTTGTCTCTCAACAGTCTACTCAGCTCTTAAAATGCATCTTTGGCAATGCTAATATGCCTTTGGATCTCAATATCACATTACTCATCCTTTGTTTGAACATTTCTCAGATATTTAAATTTTTGCACCGGCTTGATTTTAGTATTTTCGATTTTGGGATTTTGGACTCCTCTTTTTACTAATGACCATGCATTCAGTTTTCTTGTCATTTATGTTTAGTCCTTTCTGTCCACTTTCTTTAAATAAAAAGAAATCACAGATCTTTCTACATAGAGTGCACAAGTTATCAAGGCAAAACAATTAATTTACTGAAATACTGTGATAGCACCAAAGCAATACAAAGAATGAGTTCAATAGTCTTGAACTACTCTTGGAATGATAATGATTCTTCACAAAATTATATACAGCAGATATAGAATTAATTTATTGAAACATGATGGTAATTATTAAAGCAATACAAAGAATTGCAATAATAATGACTCTTTTCAAAATTATTAGCACTAGATATAGAATAAATTTATTGAAACACTGTGGTAACACCAAATGCAATGCCAAGAATGAGTTCAGTAGTCTGGACATCTCTTGGAATAATAGTGAATCTTCTCAAAATAATGAAAGGAAAGCATAGAATGGATTGAATGAAATATTGTAGTAACAACAAAAACAACACAAAGAATTAGTTCACTAAAGATGAATCATGGTTCATTTTCTTACAGCTTTTTATAGGCATAATATTCATCATGAGTGTCTTTAATAATGTCTCAACAATTATATTTGCTTTTATATACTTATAGACTTATTTATTTACATTACTGAAAATTGTTACAAACTCACCATTTTTTTCCTCTGTAATGTCTGAATTACATGAACTGCATTCACAAGGATCAAACTGTCTACTTTGCCTAAGAAGACCAGTTTGGCCAAAACCTAGGCAGCAAGTAAGAGATGTGTATTCCATTCTGGAACATTGTTAACTCTGCATATTCAGTTCTTCTGTTTTGATTGTACACTGAGCCCTTTTTTAATCTACCATCTGCTGGTCCAACCAGCACCTCTTTTACTGGTATATATATATATATATATATATATGTGTGTGTGTGTGGTGGGAGGTGACACCAGGGATCTATCCTTGGACCTACATCATTTCCTATTTTCATCAACAACCTTCTTGATGTTATCTAGCCATTTATGTTAATGACAACTATTTATACCTGTCTCAATATTAAGTTTGATAGATTAAACAAAATAAAACTGGCAGTTGCTATTCAAAACGACCTCCAATCAGTTGTTAAATAAGGCAAGAAATGGCCTGTAAATTTGAATGTCTTCAAAACAAAACTGTTGTCTTTTGATCATCAAAGAGAACCATTTTTTGCCTTTCATCAGCATGGCTGATGTTAACCAGGAGAGCAACTCACTGCACATTTTGGGCTCATGTTTTCCACATGATTATATTGAATCAACTGCTAAGTCTGCTGATAGGAAATTCACTGTGTTGGACCAGATAGTTTTTCTTATCAGAATCCACTTTGCACATCTATAAATCTACCATTCATCTGTGCATTGAATATTAACATTTGATCTGGTTTCTCCTGCTCTATGTCTCGAGATTCTTGATAAAATCCAAAGAAGGATCTGTAATCATATTGTTCCTGACATAGCATCTCAACTTCAGTTCCTTTTCCACCATCAGAATGTGGCTTCTCTGAGATATTTCTATAAATATTTTCATGATATTTGTTCTAAGGAGCTCCCTTCCTTCGTACATCGATCATATTAATTTAAGTGTAGCCTCCGACTGACAACTAGATTTCAATGTTTTACTGTTGAAATTGCTTAGATATAATCACTAGTTTTATTCTCATAGTTTCTTTCCTCATACTTGTAATGCGTGGAATTCTCTTTCAGTTTCTTGCTTCCCTGCCATCTACAATCATCAATTATGTAAAGACAATATCCAGTACCATCTTCTGTCTTTCTGAAACCTCTTCTTTTACTGCTCTTTCTCCTCATTAAAGTCTTCTCATTCTCTTTCACCTCCAGTAACTCCTTGCATTCTAGTGACAGTATCATCTTTCTTGGGAGGAAATGTTTTAAAAAAAGTGTTACTCAAGAATTTAACATTGAAATGTTCATCAGGGCCAGCTGTTTGATTCTTGAGTCTGCTAACCAGATAAGTCACTTGAACTTTTGTTCATTTATTGTATCTTTTGGCTCTAGTTACTTATTGAGTGCTTTTTGGCAGAAGTTCTGCTCGCCTGAAAAAATACCTATAATGTTCATGTATTTTCTCAATTGTATTATTATTATATAAATGTATACATCTGTTAATTGGCTTGGTTAGTGGTATATCAACATTTTGGCTTATATAATGCTGAAATCTAAATATTTTTATGCAATTTTATGTTTTCTACAACAGATCATAAATTGTATTGTTGTTAATTTTACTATAAAAATGTATTTTCATATTTTTTTAATAATGGCATCAATTATCATTTTGCTATAAAAATGTATGATTGTTCATTTTATTATAAAATATGTACTGTTGATTTTTGTTTGGGGTTAAATATTTTCCCATAGTAGGGACCCTAAAAGGTCAGGGTGTACCTGGAAACAGAAGCAATTAAGAGGTTGTTTAATGCCCCTCATGACCTCCAATCTTCTGATCAGATGACTTACTGCCAAATCTAGTTTAGGACGACATATATTTGTATATACGCAATTATTGTATATATTATGCAGAGGTGTTCTCAGTTAGATGCGCTTCCCAAAATCAGTTCAAATTTTATTTTTGGAATGTCTTTTCAGCACCCTCCCATATATACAAAAAACTACTTTAATAGGATGTAATGGTTAACAATCTTGTCTGGCTAGATAAATGAGTACTTTATAGTGGGTTTGATACTCACTGGGTGCCCCACACTTTTTGCCTTGTACCACATCTAATCTAAGCTTAGAAAATCAATACAAACAAAAGCCAATATCAGATATTCATAGGCATGTGTCTCTTTACTTCTGTAAGTGATTTTATATGAATATATACACAGACATGCAAAGATAAATGACATAAAAAGACAAAACACTAGAAACCTAAACAACAACATACAAACTAACATCATTCACAAGGAATGTAACTGTAGGGACAAAAACAAGTGCTCATTTATCAGACTTTGTAATGCAGAAGGAGTTATTTACAAAGCAGAGATACATGACATAGATGGCCAAATTAAAATATATTTAGGATCTACCTAAAGACAGTTTTAAAATCAGATGGAATAATCATCTACTTTTAAACTAGAAAACTGCAAATATTGTACCAAACTGGCTAGCCACTTGTGGAAAATAAAACTGAAATATGGAAAAGACCATGATACAGCTTGGAGCATAGTAAAAATAGCCAAACCATACAATGGTGGTAATGTATGCAGATTATGCCAAGAAGTAAAATTATCTATTATGTTGTCACCAGAAAGAAAAAGATTACTAAATGAAAGACAAGAAATTGTGTCCAAATGTAATCATACCCAGAAATGCTTACTAGGATCATACAAGAATGGATAAAAGTGTTCTAAGAACCTTAAATAACTCCTCCCTAATTTTGAAAATTTTTTGGTTGTTTGAAAATTCCAGTTATGCATTCATAAAAAATTCCAGTTTCAGCATTTGAAAAATAGTAAAATCAATTATTGCGAATTGCCTGAAGATACCAAAATGTTGAAACCTAGGCTGATCAAAAATATTCAAAAGTTCTACAATATACTTGTATTGAACACTTTTTAATACAACTGTGTACTGGTCTAATTTAATTCTGACCAAAATCTAATTACAAAGATAAATAAATATATATTTTTACATATATATTAAATTACTTTTTTAGAAACCTACACACGCAGTGTGTATGTGTGTGTATGTGTGTGTCCATGCTTGAGATAATGATATTTCTTATGTAAGCAAAGTGACTGATGATTTCTTTTCAATTATTTTGATGCTTGTTCTCACATGATCTTTTGATAGAATGGTAATCACTTCCTTTCTTTTCAGCATACCATTGCACTCCTGTCCCCATCAAATGCCATGGAGTCCTTTACCAATCATTTTATTCTGTGCTAAATCTGACTAATAAAATTAAATCCCTTCGGATCTCTATTTCATTAGTGCTGCTTCTGCAAGCGATTATCAACAAAAGGATTCTCATAATTCGGACTCTTTTAGCCAGAAATTCACAATCATCTCAATGGCAGGAAATTTAATTTACCCATTGTGAGTGGAACAAGTTGATCACATCTACACAGTAGGAATGGCTCAACAAATGATAGATAATTATAGCGGAACATGCTAAATTTTTATTAGGTAAAAGCAGTATAGACATTCATCTATAAATAATGATCATTCATTGTTGAAATGTGTATTTCTCTCCGTATTTACCTAAACTAGAACTCTATTTTGAATGAAAGAAATTTTACTCATAAGTTTTTAAATTTTTTTATTTTAATGAATAAAATTCAAAAGTTAAAGCAAAAATAGTTTTAAAGGTTTTTAAGCAAATCAAACTTCTTTTTTTTCTATGCAAAAATTACTATTTGAAACCGACTAAATAAACTCCATTAATTTTCTCTAACTAGTTTAGCTTATCTGCCAGTCAGAGCCAGATTTAGGCCTGAAGAGACCCTTGGGATAACAGAATTTGGGTCCCTTCATTATCTATACCAATATCTATAAAAAAAAAAAGATATATTGTCAGATGATACTTTTTGGTACAAAAAAGAAACATGTCAACTAAATTTCTTTTATGATTTCAGAACTCATCTAATTTATTTCATTAGAAGCTTCATGATATTTTTTATCCAAACTTTACATCCTACAGAAATGTATTTAGAATAAATTCATGAGCAAAACATCCTAAAAAATAAAAGATGATGGATGAGGAAAATTTTGACTTGCCAATCACTACAGCTAAAAAAAACTTTAATTATATTTATTGTTAAAATGATCAACTTCAAATAGCCAAGCTAATAATTATAAATCCTGGAGATTAGACAAAAAACAAAATTTCTTAGGCTCTATCACATTGTAATGAAAGATAATGACTTTTATCACAGTGAGAAATCAAATGCACGGGCATAGCAGAAAAATTAATTTCAGACTAAATTAAATTCTGTCTTGTTACCAATTTTTTTTATTACTAATCTTTTAATTTTTTAACAAAATTCATAAACATGACAAAATTTTTAATCTTTTAGTTACTATTATTTCATGTCTGAGTACAATGAAGTGCAAAACTGGGCAAAAATTGAGCAAAGTAAAGAAAACTGTACAGAACTAAAAAAAGCTACATCAAAAATTGATATGCATATAAAAAAGACACATCAAAATCTAAATGGGGTTCCCTCAAGGAGTATCAAATTTGAAAGGTCCATTCCAATTAGGAAGGCCCAAATATAATTTTTTCCAAATAAGTTCAAAGGAGCCCCATTAAATTTGAAAATAAACAAATTTTTTGTTCTTATATCCACCTTCTTTTCAGTTTTGTCAAGGCACAAAAACTACAGGTCCCTAGGAACCCCTCCAGTTTTAGCCCCTAGACTGCAAATCATACTTGCCAATATGCAAATCTGACACTGCTGCCAGTGTGTATACATGCATACATGCATATATATATATATATATATATATATATATACATATGCATACAAATGATGATTTCTTATATAAAAATAAATGATAAATGATGATTTCTTATGTATATGTATACAAATGATGATTTTCTTTTCAATACTTTTTAATACTAAAAGTGTAAGTATTACTATTTCCATGGCAGATATTCAGATGTACTATATTTCTTAGTTCCATCAGCTCAGATATTGTTATGGTAATTTACCCATGCATAAATGAACTCTTCCAAACTATAAATAAACAGCAGTTTCTGTTTTCAGAAAGATCTATTTAGACTAGGACAGTCATGCTGGTGACAGCAATTTTTCATTTAAACATGTTTCGTTAAAATGAATGACAAGGAATATTTTATTAAAATTTTATTTAATTTTTCTCAGTATTCTTACATGTTCCCTTTTTGCTGGAGATAAGTAATGTAAAAATGTTCCATAATTTTAGACTTTCCAAGCGCTTTTAGCCTCTTCACAGGCCATTTCCAAGGATGTTATTTTTCCGGTGTTGTTATGTCCTCATGTTTGACTGTAATGTAATTTTTTCTGTTTTTAGTGTTTTTTTGTTTTATGAAAAGGAGAGTTTTTTAAAGCTGTCATGTGATGTGCAAGGTGGACATTGTGTGAGTGTTGGTCTATTTTTTTTTTAAAACTTTCAGAAAGTCATTTTCTTCCACTGTTAAATAGTGTAAGGCTGATGGCAGAAGAAAATTGCTTGATATATAGTACCGCTTTTATATTGAGGTACCTTTGATATTGTGATTTAAATAGTATTTTTGTATTTTCAACCATATATATATATATATATATATATATCTATATATATATATATAAATTATGGTAGTTAAGATTACTTTTAGTGCAAGGAGCATACTTTCATCTGCTAGTTCAATAGGAGGCAAAAAGTCAATGCCCTCTATTTCTTTTTTGTCTTTACAAATGATTTTATATATGCTTATATTTTTTGATTCTTACAAAAAGAAAGAGCTAAAGTTCCCTTAAATGTGCAGAAGTTATTAAAATGTAGTATCAATTATACCAACAGGCATAAAATGATTCCACCTCAATCTCAAAACATGTAAAAAGCATAAAAATAGACACTTCATTTATTTATTAGACAGTACATTTATTCATTATAAACAGAAAATTAACCACATTAGAGGAAGTTGTGTTTGATGGTATTTGTACAGTTTTTATTTCCTGAAACACTAAGGAATGGAAGTTTTAAGATATCTTCTTCGTTTGTAATTGTGGTTTAGTTTGCAAAAGAGATACTAAAACACAATATAGCCATTCAGAAAATAATGTAATACCTATTTTTTGTACTGTTACAGTTTAGTTATATTGAATCTGTTCTGAAGTGAATAGATTACCAGTTATTAAGGCAATAGAAAAATCTTGAGATTATTTATAAATTTAGCAAAAACTGTTCCTTGTTTCAAAGAAAACTATGCACAATGTTTTAACATCAAAAAGATTTTGTAGGCTAGTTTTGTAGCAACATCAGCTGTAAGTTAATATCTTGCAAAGGATCCACTTGCAATGTGTCACAGAAGTTGCTTTGATGATTATCTGTTTTGGCAAAGAAGGTCAGTGTTATGGAGTGAACCTCAGAAAAAAACAGGTTGAATGATTTTGACAAAAAAAGGTTACTGAGTGAATCTAGACTCTGAGCTCTTGATAAAATATTTTTTAGACAGAGCTGACAAGACAAAGATTGCTATCTCCATAAGACAATGGCTCCTAGAGCAGAGAGATGTACATAGAGTGACAAGAGAATACTCTCTACAAGAAACATTCACTGGGTGTTTTACCCCCTCAACTATCCGCAACTAAGCCTCACCTCGGTTTTGTTTGTCTACAGCAGAAGGTTACAACCAAGTAAAATTTGGCTAATGCTACAATCATCTTATAGTTTTATTATTCATGGGTAATGATATGGTTAAAAAGTTATTTATTTTTAAGCCACAAACGTTTGACTAAAAGAAGTTGCGCCCTGAGAACGAACTTTGTCTCTGGTCTGAGTTGTAACACTGCAGTTTTTATTCATTGGGAACACAAAAAAGATATGCATATATATTGATAGAAGGCTTGTAAAAAGTAAATTTCTTCTTACTAAGATTTCTTGTTATAAGAATATAGTCAGTAAGAAAATATATAGGATAATACTAAATACTAATACTAAAAGAGTCAGTATTACTATTTCCATGGCAAATATTCAGATGTACATTTCTTAGTTTCATCAGCTTAGATATTGTTATGGTAATTGCCCTATGCACAAATGAACTCTTCCAAACTATAAATAAACAGCAGTTTCTGTTTTCAGAGAGATTTATTCCAGCAGATAACTCTGATAGCCAGACCAATACAGTTATGCTGGTGATCTTCTCATGCTCTATATCTTTGTACTACTGTTTTTGTTAATTGTTTAACTTTGTATCTTTATTTTCTGGCCCCTAACCAGGCCACAACAGATATTTATACCTATAACCTGTTAATGTACACAGGGATATATCCACCTCTCTTTATATTCTGTTAGTAAGAAAAAAGTTCCACTTAAACAGCTTCTCTCTGTTAATTCATAAAACAGACTCCCAAAAAGATCACTACTTCAATCATGACCTCTTCAAGTCTAGGGTCAAATATTATATATCCTACAAATCCTCATAATCTGCAATTAATGCCTCCTCTTATGTTCATACAACAATCAGATTTAATAACCCTCTACTTTGATTGAAATCCATTGTATTCACTTACGCGCAAATACCCTTGGGAAAGGTATTAATCAGTTTTTTCCTTCCAGTTATGGGTTAAATAGCAGGACAGATTGGGTTCTATAGCCTTGGTCGGCAACCAGTCTACCGCAGAAAGCAATGGCAACCTACTGCGGGATAATATTCTGCCCAGTCAGTCATGTCTCTTTTGAGAAATGATCGCCCAAGCGTGTATCACGTATGGCACTTAACTGAGTGACTTTGATTGGCTCTTGGACCTTAAGTGAACATTTAGAAAATAAAGAAGACATTCAAGTTGTTCCTATTGTAGAAACTTAGTTTCTATGTTGATAGACAATTCCTCTGCAACTGATTATTTAGAATTTCTACCTACTATTTTTTATAGTCAATAACTATCATTTTCATTGGTAAATGACCTACATTCCTTAGTTCTAATAGTTCCACCCTTTATAGCAAGGATCTGTCATGCTATATACACAAGGCCAAATTATTCTTGTTCTCTTTGTATCCCATTAGTAAGAAGGAAATTCAACACAGTCTGATGCTGGGAAAATTTGTTCACTTTGTTGTGCTAGACAATTCTTCTCACAAGAATCCATTTTGCATATTTATAAATCTACCATTCATCCATGCAACAAATATTACTGTCACATTTGGTCTGATGCTTCTGCTATATATTGAGATTCTCGACAAAATCAAAAATAGGATCTGTAATCATATTAGTCCTGACATGGCACTTTG
Source organism: Ascarosepion bandense (assembly GCA_037127315.1). Taxonomy (NCBI): domain Eukaryota; kingdom Metazoa; phylum Mollusca; class Cephalopoda; order Sepiida; family Sepiidae; genus Ascarosepion; species Ascarosepion bandense. The sequence continues at coordinate 1,144,008 of JBBBDQ010001908.1, read as the reverse complement.
ACTTGAATCACTTTCCCACTGCCATAACATGACTTATCTATAAATATTTTCATGGCAATTGTTCTAATGAACTTTCCTCTAGTGTACATACAGAGATTAGTTAGGAGTACATAGAGTTAGTAAGTTAGTTAAGTGTCATACGTGATACACACCTGGGCGATAATGTCTTGAAAGAGACATGACTGACTGGGAAGAATATTATCCTGCAGTAGGTTGCCATTACTTTTTGTAGTAGACTGGTTGCCAGCCAAAGCTATAGAACTCGACTTGTCCTGTTATTTAACCCATAACTAGAGGGAAGAGATAAATTAATACCTTTCCCAAGGGTATTTGCGCATAAGTGAATGCAAGGAATTCAACTGGAATTCAAACTCGGCTCCCCAATTTTTTGTTCTAAGCTCATATCCTCTGCACCCCAACACACAACATACACAGAGACTTTGAGGTATTATGGTGCCTGTGGTAAGAAAAGTTAGTAAGAATGCATTGTTTTGGTGTAGGTAATACTGTTTGGGTCAGTAATTGTGGCTAAGTTTAAGATAAGACAGATTGAAGACCAGCCTCTCTTATCCCTCCTTTTGATGTTGTGCCACATTTTCATATTATAACAAAGATAAATATTGCCTTTCTCCATGATAACTTGACTGCATGAATTTATGTGTAGTACTAGATTGACAAGAAGATTTTATTGTTTTACTGTTGAAATAGCTCAGAGGTAACCATAAGTTCAATTCTTCTTTTCTCACACCTGTTGAACTCTCTTCTGGTTTCTTGCTTCCCTGTTACCTATGATCAATCAAATATTTCAATGAAAATTCAATCGCTGCCTGATACAAAGCCAAGAGCCCCTCAAGGTAAAGATCTACTAAATGAGGAATGAAGAGGCGATCAGGAGTCTGTTCTATAAAAATTAGTATCATTTTAATCAGTTTACTCAAAGGAATATGATAATGCTAATAAGATGTAAGTGGTTACTGAGAGTGAAAGAAGCCTGAGCTTCTTTTGTCCTGTGTCCTCAATAACATCTCATTTTCTTTCACTCTTACTAATCCCTTGCATCTTATTAACATTATTATTTTTCTTTAGGTAAACTGATTAAAAAAATACTAATTTGTTGAACAGATGCCTGAGAAGATGTTTTCCTGATCCCCTCTTCCGTCCTCATTTAGTAGATCTCTACCTTGAGGGGTCCTTGGGCTTTGTATCAGGTTAAAATTTTTATGAAATATTATTTTATATTGTGGTGGAATGATGGTTTAGTCAGTCATTTGAGTGCCATACATGATACATGCTTGGATGATCATGTTTTTTTAATCTGTAACTGACAAGGCACAAGATTTTCTCACATTAGATAGCCATTTCTTTCTGTTGTAGACTGGCTGCCAACCAAGGCTATACAACCAAATCTGTCCTGCTATTCAACCCTTCAACTCTTTAGATGGAGGGAGAAAAGAAGAATTAATATCTTTTCAAAGGATATTTGCGCATAAGTGAATGCAATGAATTTAACTGAAATTCAAACTCAGATCCCTGATTTCATCCATTTCACCACAATGCACATCCAAAATGTTTGTGCAAAATGTGTGAGTTGAAATTTTAGCAGAGGCTGTTGTGTTCACATTAATATTTTTAGGAAAGGTATGAAGCCATCTATCACCAAATAAAATAGTAGGGTCAACTGTGCTCTCTAGCCTTGATAATGTAATGAGTCTAGTAGGACATCTCTTAATTTAAAACTATGGAGAAAGCAATTGGAAACCAATCCATTACTAAGAAAAAAGGCAATACACAGATATTAAAGATATGAAAGCTGTTAAGTGTCATGTCTTTCTTCTGGAAGGGCATGGCATTAATTTTCTTTTTGAATACTATTCTCCAATATAACTCTGTTTGAAAAAAACAACTTTCATTTCTTTGGAGCTCATTTAGGGATTTTTACATTGTTTATCAATAAAATGAACGGTTCTTAATAGCAAATAAATAAAATGAAAAAGTAATGTAACATATTTTAACATAATCTATATAAATATTTATTGTTTTATAGCACTCAAAACTTTGGTCATATGTTTGTAACACAGAGATTACTTTAGTACTATTAAAGTAACAATAAAAGCTTTTAGTCCACTCATATAGCGGATAGTAGTCAAATAACAATTGTCTGTGTATAAAACATTTTCTGTTAATTATACACCGAAGTAAAAGCTTCACAGAAAAGAAGCAAGTTCCGGCTATTAATAAAAACTATTTTCTATACAATCACTTGATGAATACCCATAACTTGTTCTAAACAGGCTCCACTTTATCTGATAAGGGATTTCTCTTTACATCAACATTGTGTAAAGCAGTATAAAAGGAAAGGGCACAAACTCTCTCTTTTTTCTTTCGTTCTTCAGCTACAGGATGCCATAATGACAAGATATGTCTCATTTCTCCTTTGGTGAACTTCTCAATCCTCAATGAATATATGTATCACATACATCACAATAAACAATGAGAGTCCTAAAAACTCGCACACATACAGAGATATAAATTATATCCTTTCTGCTCAAATTTCTGAGATGAGGAGTTATTACTATTTAAATGATTTATATCTGGACTATTTTCCTCATCTTTGTTGTTGTTATCCCAACATTTCGGTCATTGTGCCTTCTGGCCTTCATCAGATCTATGCCAACCTGTGCAGTGGATAAGAAATTAATTAAAATCAACCTTCTTCACTTTTACAAAAGTCACAAAGACGTGTGAAATCCTGGTTTTCCCAAATAGAAAAAGGATTGACCATCTGCTTAAAGAAAAAGTCAAACCCATATTTTGCAAGTGGGTGTTAAGATGATTTTTGACCAATGGGAGCAACTTGCAAAACTTGAGGACTTTGTGAGCAAGTGTTAAAATCTGAATAGTTTAAAAGGCCCAATCAGCATCAGAGAGAGAGATAGAGTCACAGATGAGAGCCGTGAAATAAAACAACTAAAAATGTAACTTCAACTTCAAGCGACTCGGACATTGTCCACTTTCTCTTTCTCCTTATCTCTTTCTACAATTACTACTATGAACATTTTGTACAAACTCTACCTTTAACCTTTTAATAATGTTTCTAATTGCACATTAACTCCTTCAATCTATGTTAGTTTTTCCCTTTAATAAATTTTTATTTTAACATGCAAAATGTATATTTTATTCTTATACTATTCCACACATTCCATTCTGCCGACAACCAACCTTCTGATAATTCTGATGATGATAATTCTGCATAAAATCTGTAAGCTGTAGGGAGTTCTGACACAAGGCCAAATAAAAAAAAAAACATTAACCAGCTCCCTACGTCTTCAGTGGTGACCCCCAATGGTTGAAAAGGAACACACCTCCCGACATTACAAGTACTTTATTTAACAATGGAGGTAGACTGTTCTTGTTCCCCTGTCTATATTTAAGAATATCTTCTATAGTTCTTATTTTAGTACAGCTCATTTATTGCTCACTTTGTTACCACTAAGTCCAAGTACACACTACCTAGTTCAGGGATTGAACCCACAATTTATTATGCCTTCAAATTCACAAACTAATTCTTTAATCTACTAGGAATTATTCTCTGTGGAGAACTTGAAGTCTTAAGCCTAACCTGCCTGTTGATGGGTGCTGCTTCTGCTTGTAATCACTAGTCTAGCATATGCATATCATACATGCCATCAAACCATTTTGAAATGTCTAAACTGTCAGCTGTACGTACAAAGTTGCTTTCTTGGATTAATAGTTAATAATGGCTTTGAGTAAGTGAATCCTGTGGGTTTTGGCAAACTTCAAACATAATGAAAATGTTAACATTACACACCACTTATAAAAAAAGGTTAGGAAGGAAATCCCTCACCAAAACTGGAAAGTGTAACAACAGTTACTGTACTTAGAAAATGTATTTACCTGAAAAGTTGTTTCAAGAGAAACATTTTATAAATTTTAACTGACGGTAGTACAAGCTGCTCAATCAACAAATGTAACTGTTCTCTTATAAGAAAGTGGCTAATGTTACCATTATAATATGAAGACAATAACATTTCTGCTATAACCTATCACTCAAATATATATCTTCTTCCAACATAAGAAAATGTCCTCCTTCAATAGCACCACTAAAACTGTTGTACATTTGTGTTAACAAAGTACTTAGAGATGGAAATATTCAAAGAGGTTTTGTTTTTAAATACAAGAAATTTATTTGCAGATAAATTAGCCTCTTTCTGTTTTACTGTTTAACAAATTTATTCGTACTTTGCTCTTGAATTTGATGTCAAGACAATGCTTTTCCCTAAAAGTTTGAATTTATCATAACATTCAATATAAAATTATCTTTCACAGATGTTTTTGTATTGGTGTACAGAATCTCTTTTCTATTGACTTTGCTTGAAGAATAAATCTAATTTCATCTTTGTCCTACCTGATTTAACTTTTGGTCGACCCAGTCACTCTTGTTTTCATGATGTCAGCTACACTTTTTCTTTATTTCCTATTCTTTCTTTCTTTTTCTCTGTTCTCATTTAAACAATGTTGCCTCTTTTTTTCCCCAGTTTCTTTTCTCTTTCTATGTTACATGTTTTTTCTAAAACTATTAACTCTCTTATTCGGTAACCTTCCATGCCTTCTCTTCTTTCTTTGTAATCCTGCAACAACTAAGACAGCCAAAGATTTTTCAAAATCTAATTTGCAGAGATTTCATATGCTAATTGACTATTCAAAGCCAAAGTTTCTCACCTGCCAGAGTACCAGTCATTAGTGGGCAACAAAATTGACTGGGTGACTGACAGTTCAGTTATTAAATTGTGAAATAAACTGATTATGACAATTTCCCCTCTCCTACTAGACATACCAAAACACTTTTAAACTGCGACAGATATTATGTGATGTTTTAGTCTAATTCTCAGTGGAAATATACCTAAGCATATCTTACTTTAACTCATTCATGTAGCAGTCTTGCACTCAGAGATGCCACTTTCCAATATTTTAAGGAAAGAAGACAATTTATTTCTCTTTATTTTTTAAAAAATAATTTTTCCTCAAGCAAGACAGATTTACTGCCACTGGTGCACAGGAGGTCATATAGGAAGAAAGTGATAAGAAAGAGGGACAGGTTATAGGGGGTGTCAAGAAGAAAGTAATAGAAGGATGAGAATACTGGTGGATGGAGAAAAGAGCATGAGAGAAAGGATGCAAGTCAGTGAAATAGGAGATGACTATTGACCTTACATTTAAATTCTTGGAGATTGTAGCTGTCGGGGAAGCAAGTATGTAGAAGAGAATTCCACAGGCAGGAAGGAAGTGCAAGAAAAGAAGCTGTTAGAGTAGAAGTTGCAGTTACATTTTATCAGTTTCACTGTAAAAGAGTGAGACCTAGTTGTTAGTCTAGTAGCTTGAGTAAATTCATATATAGACGGCTCCAGTGAGCTAAGTTCATTGGAGCAGAAGCTGGGAAAGTATTTATAGAAGAGACACAGGGAAGCCTCATTATGCCGGTGAGAGAGTGACTGCAGCTGAGCTGCCAAGTTGAGATCAATCACATTACAGATTCTCCGTTGGATTTTGTCAAGAACCCCGAGGTGTTAGAATATCACTTTATATTATTTGAAGGTTTTGATAAGCTAGAAACATGATGTGAGAGTTGCTACAATCATTATATTATTGTAAGCATGTTAGTGAGGATGAAGAAAAATAAACCAAAATAGTATTTAAATTAGTAACTAATAATAAATATCAATGTTGTCGACAAAATTGAATAAATTTTGTTAAATGTAATACAAAAAATATATGAAATAAACGTTAATAATTATTGAATAGTAACTTTGCTAAAATGCACTTTTTTTTTCAATTGTATGATGAAAATTTATTGCTTATTTTTTTACTCATTATTTCATGCTACTTAATGTGTCAGAGATAAGAGAAATATTTTATTGTGCAGAATTAATCATGTAACTTGGAAAAGGCGATTAGTGCTACTCATTTAATTCAACAATTTTAAAATTCAGAGAGTTTTTAGTTTTATAATGTGAGAATAAAACTAAGATTGAACATGTAAACTTATATAGCATCAATCCACAGAATAGCAACATTCTTTTTCTTTTATATGTAGTGTCCCTTAGGATGTGGGCCATAATGGCTATCCACATCCACAGCTTCCTATCTTTTATAACTCTTAGCAATGTCAGCCTTTTTACTATCCTTCTTATTCCTTGATCTACTATCCACTCACACAAGCTTATTAGGTAGGATACTCATCATTATCCTCTTGCTTACAACATGAACTAAGAGTGTCAAATTCTCCAAGCCCTATTTCCTCATTATGTGACCTAGAAATTTTTTTCTTTCTGAAGATGTCGTTTTTGTTTTTATTTTTCCTTAAAACTTCCTGGTTGTTCACATGGTCACTCCATGACCTTCTAAGCATCCTTCTGTAAAACCACATCTCTGTTGGTTTAAGTCTCCTACTTATTTCTGAGAAAATTGTCCAAAATTCACTGCTATATAG